>JASVEL010006702.1:0-101734 GCA_032618575.1 Nicotiana noctiflora
TTGCGGTCGTGGTCGACAGGGGTTTCAGCAGGTCGGCCATCACTTAGTGCCCTCCCAGCCCCGCGTGAAGCACCTACTTCTCCAGCACCGAGTGCATGTTATGAGTGTGGTGAGTTTGGCCATATGAGGAGACATTGCCCTCGACTACGTAGGGGCAGGACTCGACAGAGGGATCGGCCCTCCTCTTCAACACATCTCCGCCTAGTAGAGGTGGAGGTCGGCCTTTCGTGGTCGCCCCAGGGGCGAGAGAGATCTGGTGGAGGCCCGGCACGGTTCTATGCACTTCCTGACATGCGTGATGCAGTTGCCTCCGATGCGGTGATTATAGGTATCATTTCTGTCTGTCCGAGATGCCTCTGTTCTATTTGATCCAGGGTCCACATATTCTTACGTGTCCTCTTATTTTGCACATCACTTGGGTGCGACTCGTGGTAGTCTTGATTTACCTGTTCATGTATCCACCCCCGTGGGTGATACGATTGTTGCGGATCATGTCTATAGATCCTGTGTTATATCTATTGGGGGTCTAGAGACCCAGGCAGATTTGTTATTGTTGGGGATGGTGGACTTTGATGTTATATTGGGTATGGACCGGTTGTCTCCGTACCATGCTATATTGGACTGTCATGCTAAGACAGTTACGTTGGCCATTCCTGGTATTTCTCAGATCGAGTGGCGGGGTTCGACCGATTTTGTCCCTAGCCGTGTTATTTCGTTCTTAAAAGCTCAGAAGATGGTTGAAAAGGGTGTTTATCGTACTTAGCTTTTGTGAGAGATGTGGGAGCTGAGTCTCCTAGCATTGATTCTGTACCTGTTGTGAGGGATTTTCCAGATGTATTCCCCTCAGACCTGCCGGGCATGCCGCCGGACAGGGATATTGATTTTGGCATTGACTTGGTGCCGGGCACTCAGCCCATATCCATTCCTCCTTATCGAATGGCACCGACCGAGTTGAAAGAACTAAAAGAGCAGCTCCAAGAACTTCTGGATAAGGGTTCCATCCGTCCTAGTGTGTCCCCGTGGGGTGCGCCGGTATTATTTGTTAAAAAGAAAGATGGTTCCATGCGAATGTGTATTGATTATTGGCAATTGAACAAAGTGACAATGAAGAACAAGTACCCTCTACCGCGCATAGATGATTTGTTTGATCAGTTACAGGGTGCGAGGGTGTTTTCTAAGATCGATCTTCGTTCAGGCTATCATCAGCTGAAGATCAGGGACTCGGATATTATGAAGACTGCATTCAGGACCCGATATGGTCATTATGAATTTCTTGTGATGTCGTTTGGGCTGACCAACGCCCCAGCAGCATTTATGCATCTGATGAACAGTGTGTTCAGGCCTTATTTGGATTCATTTGTGATTGTGTTCATTGATGACATTCTAGTCTACTCCCGTAGTCATGAGGAGCATGCTCAGCATTTGAGTATTGTGTTGCAGAGATTGAGGGAGGAGAAGCTATATGCTAAATTCTCCAAGTGCGAGTTTTGGCTCGAGTCCGTAGCATTTCTGGGACATGTGGTGTCTCGTGATGGTATTCAGGTTGATCAGAAAAAGATAGAGGCGGTGCAGAGTTGGCCTAGACCGTCCTCGGCTACAGAGATCAGGAGTTTTCTTGGCTTGGCGGGGTATTATCGCCGGTTTGTTCAGGGATTTTCATCCATTGCTTCTTCATTGACTAAATTGACCCAGAAGGGTGCACCATTCGTGTGGTCGGATGAGTGCGAGGAGAGCTTTCAGAAGCTCAAGACGGCTTTGACCACAGCTCCAGTGTTAGTATTGCCATCAGCTTCAGGTTCATATACCGTTTATTGTGATGCCTCGAGAGTGGGGATAGGTTGTGTGTTGATGCAGGAAGGAAAGGTAATTGCTTATACTTCTCGGCAGTTGAAGCCGCATGAGAAGAACTATCCCGTTCATGATTTGGAGCTAGCCGCCATTGTTCATGCATTGAAGATTTGGAGACACTATTTGTACGGTGTGTCTTGTGAGGTGTATACCGACCATCGTAGTCTCCAGCACTTGTTCAAACAGAAAGACCTTAATTTGAGACAGCGGAGGTGGCTAGAGTTGTTTAAGGATTATGACATCACTATATTATATCATCCGGGAAGGCCAATGTTGTGGCCGATGCTTTGAGCCGAAAGACGGTCAGTATGGGCAGCTTAGCTTATATTCCAATTGGGGAGAGGCCCTTTGCTTATGATGTTCAGGTGCTAGCCAATCGGCTAGTGAGGTTAGATATTTCGGAGCCCAGCAGGGTATTGGCTTGTGTTATATCTCGGTCATCTCTATATGATCGTATTCGTGAGCGCCAGTATGATGATCCATATTTGGCTGTCCTGAGGGACAGAGTTCAGCATGATGATGCTAGAGATGTCACCATTGATAGTGACGGCGTATTGAGGATGCATGGCCGGATATGCGTGCCCAATGTTGATGGCCTTCGTGAGTTGATTCCGGAGGAGGCCCATAGCTCGCGGTATTCTATCCATCCAGGAGCCGCGAATATGTATCAAGATTTGAAACAACACTATTGGTGGAGAAAGATGAAAATGGACATTGTCGGATATGTAGCACGGTGCCTCAACTGTCAGCTAGGTTAAGTACGAGCATCAGAGGCCCGGTGGTGTATTTCAGCGCATTGATATTCCTGAGTGGAAATGGGAGAGGATCACTATGGACTTTGTTACTGGACTCCCTCGGACGGCGAGGAAGTTTGATTCTGTATGGGTGATTGTGGATAGACTGACCAAGTCAGCTCACTTCATTCCAGTTAGTACTACCTACTCATCAGAGCGGTTGGCAGCGATCTTTATTCGAGAGATTGTTCGGTTGCATGGGGTCCCAGTGTCTATCATATTCGACAGGGGTACTCAGTTCACTTCTCGGTTTTGGAGAGCATTTCAGCGAGAGATGGGTACACGGGTTGAGTTGAGTACAACATTTCACCCCCAGACAGACGGACAGTCTGAGCGCACTATTCAGATCTTGGAGGATATGTTGCGAGCTTGTGTGATTGATTTTGGTGGTTCGTGGGATGAGTTCCTACCACTTGCTGAGTTTGCCTACAACAACAGTTGTAAGTCGAGTATTCAGATGGCCCCGTATGAGGCATTGTATGGCAGGCGGCGTAGATCCCCCGTGGGATGGTTTGAGCCTCGTGAGGTTAGATTGATAGGGACTGAGTTAGTCCAGGATGCTCTGGATAGAGCAAAGTTGATCCAGGAGAGGCTTCGTACAGCACAGTCTCGTCAGAAGAGTTATGCGGACCGTAGAGTTCGAGAGTTGTCTTTCATGGTTGGTGACAGAGTATTGTTGAAGATTTCACCCATGAAGGGTGTCGTGAGGTTTGGGAAGAAAGGAAAGTTGAGTCCCAGGTACATTGGTCCTTTTGAGATACTTAGGAGAGTTGGAGAGGTGGCATATGAGTTGGCCTTGCCGCCCAGCTTATCCAGCGTTCATCCAGTATTCCATGTGTCTATGCTCCGGAAGTACATCGGAGATCCGTCTCATGTATTAGATTTCAGCACCATTCAGCTTGATGGTGATCTATCCTATGATGTGGAGCCTATTGCTATTTTGGGTCGTCAGGTGAGAAAATTGAGGTCCAAAGAGATTGCATCGGTTAAGGTTCACTGGAGAGGTCGACCCGTGGAGGAGGCCACTTGGGAGATCGAGCGGGAGATGCGGAGCAGATATCCTCACTTGTTTGAGACTTCAGGTATGTTTCTTGACCCGCTCGAGGACGAGCGTTTGCTTAAGAGGGGAGAATGTGACGACCCGGCCCGTCGTCACGAGAATTACCACCCCGTTATGTTGTAAATACATGTTTTATGATTTTATATCAGTGTTAGAGTCTATCGGGTGAGTTAGGAGTGAATTGGATTGAAAATGAGGCATATAGCCTTTGTGAAGGAAACTTGAATATGGAAAGTCAACCCGGAGTTGACTATTTGGTTAGAAGGCTCAGAATCAGATTCTGATGATTCGGTTAGTTCCGGGAGGTGATTTGTGACTTAGGGGAGCGATCGAATTGAATTTGGAGGCCCGGTGTAGAAATAGGCTTGAATTGGCTAAGGTTGAATTTTGGCGAAATCCGAACGGTAGGTGACATTTTGATCCGGGGGTCGGAATGGAATTCCGACAGTTTCAGTAGCTCCGTTAGGTGATTTTGGATGTGCCTGCAAAATTTCAGGTCATTCGGACGTCGTTTGGTCGGGTTTTTGATCGAATGTGTAATTTGGAATGTTTTAAGGAATTTAGGCTTGAATTCGATGCGAATTATGGGTTTTGATGTTGTTAGACGTGTTTTGAGGATTGGAGCAAGTTCGAATAAGGTATTAAGATGTGTTGGTATGTTTGGATGAGGTCCCGGGGCCTCGGGGTGTTTTCGGATGGTTAAACGGGAGAAAATTGTGGAAAAATTGCAGGTTGGGATCCTGCTTCCGTTGTTTCCGCTCCTGCGGAATTTTGGACGCAGGAGCGAGTCCGCAGAAGGGGACGAGGTGCGCAGGAGCGGCTGGTTACGCAGAAGCGGAAGCCATTCCGCTGAAGCGAGGTCGCTGGTGCGAGCCAGTGATCGCAGAAGCGGACGGGGAGAAAATGGGCATGGTCCGCAGAAGCGGACATTCGACCGCTTGGGCGAGACCGCAGAAGCGGACAATGGTGCGCAGAGGCGGATGTTTCCGCAGAAGCGGAAGTTTCTTCGCAGAAGCGGGCGCGCTTAAGCGGCCCTTTGCTCGCAGAAGCGGAAATGGCCGGCCAGGCCTGGAACCGCTGAAGCGACCCTTTGGTCGCGGATACGGGCTCGTAGGAGCGGAAAATATTCCGCGGAAGCGAAAATCGCTGTAAGTAAGTGTATCAGAAGTTAGAAAAATTTCAGAACATTTCACACATTTTGGGTCTCGGCTTTAGAGGCGATTTGGGCGATTTTGAAGAGAAATTCAAGGGAAATCATCATGTAATCAACTATGGACTTAAACTATGATTAGTATTGGTAATATTATGCAATTATATCATGAAAATGGAGGAATTTGGGGTAATTTATGGAGGATTTAGCCCTAGGCTTGAACTTTAGAAAAATCAAGGTTTTGAATGGGCAAATGGAGTCCGAATTTGGTAAAATTGATATGCTTAGACTCGTATTGAGACGAGGGTTCCGAATATGTGACTTTCGTGATTTTTCGATAAGCGTACCGAAAGTCGAGTTTTGACAACTTTGGGAATTTTGATGTAAATTGAGTTGTATTGATTGGGTGTAGTCCCATTGGCCTAATTTGTTGTATTTCTACTGTATTGGATCAGATTCTACGCGTGCGGAGCTTGATTCTCGTGGCAAGGGTATTGCGGAATAGTCGTCGCGCTGTATTGAGGTGAGTAATAGATGTGGGTGATGACCAGCGGGTTCGAAACCCCGGTATACCACTTTGTGACGCTTTATAGCGGCGAGACACGCACACTCTTGAGAGTGCGGGGTCGATCATGAACTGGAGACTATATATTAGTCCGACCTGTTGATACTGTATTATTGGCTATTCTCGAGCCGTCGAACCTCTTCTCGGATGGTTGCATATATGTATATATATATTGTGATAATGGCCACTCTTGAGCCGAGGAACCCCCTTCTTGGGCGGTTGATTATACATGTGGGCCGTGAGCCAGTTGTTGGATCCCGCGAGGATCGTTATCATTGTCTTATCATATAGACATGCTAGTTTACTACTAGTCCGCAGCTATTTTTGTTATTATGCTAATTCCAATCTCCGGAACTTGATATTACTGTTTTCCAACTGAAAAATGATAAAAGAGTTTTCAAAAACTACTTTTGAGCCTGCGAGGCTGTATCTGCATATTAGCTGACTAGTAGTGGATCGGGCTGCACGCCGCAGCGAGATATATGTTGGATCGGACTGCACGCCGCAGGAATATCTCTATGAGATGTGCTTGGGCTGTAGGAGCCCCTCCGGAGTCTGAACCCCCACAGTGAGCACGGGTACCCAAAATTGGAGTCGGGCTACGCGTTGTAGCGGTCATATCATGCATTGCATTGCATTTAGCTACATCTGCTAGCTGTTATGCTATTTATTGGTAATTGTTGGTACAGGTACAGTGAATATAAATTCTGTGACAAGGTAGCTGATTATAGCTTTACATAGTGCTTTATCGTGGAATTCTTATCTGCGCTGTCTTACCCTTGTTTATTACCACTGAGTCTGGCAATACTCATTTTACTCCCTGCACCTTGTGTGCAGATCCAGGTACCTCTCAGCAGTGATCCAGTAGCCGTGCGAGGCGACGTTTGTGGATATTCGAGGTAGCTGCAGAGTCCGCAGGACCCGATATTCCTTCTTACTATCTTGATTTTGTATTGACTTTTCTTTCCGCACTTGGTATCTTGTAAACCTTTATACACTCATGTTCGGTAGAGGCTCATGACTCTTGACCCTTGGTCTATGGGAGTTGATGTATTATGGGACTTGGTTCCCCGTTTTCGTTATATGTATCACTAAAATAAGGAAAAAGAAAACGAAGGAGGGGAGGGCTGGCTCCGGAATTGCTGCCTGGTGGTTGTTCATGGGAGGCTTTCGGCGGGTGTTGTTGTAGGGTTTGTGGTGTGTAGGTTAAAGTGAAGAAAAGAAAAGGGGGTGGGGTGTAAGGGTGTGACGGCTAGGGATTTTTAGGATTTTAGGGTTTGGTCTTTTGGGAAATGAAGTGTAGAAATGAAAGAAAATGGGGTATTTTGGGTTATGGGGCAGACCGGGACGGGTCGTGGGTTATGGACTGGGTCGTGTAGAATTGGCTTGGGCTTGGGGTTAATTCAAGAATTGGCCCAATTCCGAATTCGTTCTTCTATTTTTTGTTCTCTTTACTTTTATTAATTAATAAAATTTAAAAAATGCTACGATTAAGTTATAAAACCTAGAATTATCTAAAAATACTAATTAACTCCTAATTATAATTATCACACAAAATTAAACGTCAATCAAAATAAAATCGAAAATGCTTAAACATTAAATGCTAAAAAATGCAAAATACATATTTTTATGACTTTTCATTTCCGTAAAATAAACTTAATTGTAAACTTGAATTTTATATATATATGCAACATATTTTTGTATATTTTATTTATTTAAACAAACAAATATGCACAGATAAAAATTCAAATAATACAAGAAAAATAAAACAAAATTCACAACAATTACAAGAAAACTAAAATTATTTTATTTTGAATCTTTGGGAGTATTTCTCTTATAGGGCAAAAATCACGTGCTCACAGCTGCCCTCTTTACTCGGAAACACGAAGAGTTTTCGTGCAAAGATAAGTGAGCGGATACGAGCGATTTTTGCCCGTTTGAGTACTCCGTGTGAAGCATTTTTTGAAAGACTTGACCGAGCCTTTGCTTCAAAAGGTTTCCTACATATCCTGGGCTAAACAGGAATCAGGTCAATGTAGTTCGGGAAGTTTTGGTAGCTGGGACTACCGTGGATTGACACTTTGTTGTTACTGTTGCTACCGTTGCTGTTGTTGCTGCTTACTGCTTACTGACCTCCTTATTACACCAAAAGAGAAATTAAAGCTAAGCTAGCTATGCTATCAACTATGAGTTACAAGATTTCTTATCTATGATTCTCTTGAAAACTTGATCTTGAGTCTTAGCTGATTTTGCTGTAGACCTCGATCCGAATCTTGATGCTCGCAAGCTGTACGTGCTTACTTATTTCTGTAACACTGAGTGAAATGGAATTGGCGGAGCTTGTGACTTCAATCAGATTCTGAGCAATCCGCGCTTCTGTTTACTCCAACATTTGAACTCGTTTTCTTTTGGTTCTTTTCTTCTTTTCTTCATTTTGGATTGAGACTCACTCGCAGGTTATCTCTATCCTTGCGTCCCGAGGTCTAACCTGTTTAGACAACAAAACAAACAAACGAACGAAATTTCGCTAGGAAAATTTCGTGAGTTAGTTGTGACACCGAAAATGATTAAACAGACTCTTGGGTATTGGTCAAGAAAATCTTGATATTTTTTAGAACCTTAGTTTCACAAATAAATGTTCCACGGTTTTCTAGCCGGGAGATCCTCGATTTTCTGACCGAGATTTTGAATGAAATGCTTCAGGGCTTTCTGGCCGGAAGACCTCAGTTTTCTGGCCGGGATTTTTGAAAGAATTGCACCACGGTTTTCTGGCCGGGAGATCCTCGGTTTTCTGGCCAGGGTTTTGAAAGAAATGCTCCACAGTTTTCTGACCAGGAGATCCTCGATTTTCTGGCCGAGATTTGAAAGAAATGTTCCACGGTTTTCTGATCGGGAGATCCTCGGTTTTCTGGCCGGGGTTTTGAAAGAAATGTTCCACTATTTTCTAGCCGGGAGATCCCCGATTTTCTGGCCGGGATTTTAAAGAAATGTTCCACAGTTTTCTGACTGGGATTTTGAAAGAAATGCTTCACGGCTTTCTGGCCGGAAGACCCTCAGTTTTCTGGCCGGGGTTTTAAAGGAAAAGTTTCACAGCTTTCTGGCCGGAATTCAAAACAACGTCTCACGGCTTTCTGGACGGACGACCCTCGATTTTCTGACCAGGGTTTTAAGAAATAGCTCCGCAGTTTTCTGACTGGGAGATCCTCGGTTTTCTGGCCGAGATTTAAAAGAAAGTTTTCACGGCTTTCTGGCCGAAATTCAAAAGCGCTGTTTCACGGCTTTCTGGCCGGAAAGACCCTCGGTTTTCTGACCGGGGTCCAAACAAATATTGGACTGACACGATTTGATTCTCTTTTTTGGAGTTTTCATTTTCCTTTCTTTTATTCTTCCTTTTGGGTCTTCTTTTAGGCATTTTCCTTTTACCCATCAACAAATGCAATAAGATAAAGCTTTTGAAAAGAAACTTCCCTTTTTAGGCGTTTTCCTTGTTTCAAAGCCATTTCAATGCTTGCGTACTCCACTTCCTTGGGTTATACCTTCTTCTTGCACAATCAAATAGACCTGCTTTTAACAAAGAACATTTTATTAGTTGAAAAAGTGGTTGACTTTGTGGCCTTGATTATCTTCATTACTTGATCCTTGCCCCGTTTCCATTGAGAATTTTGCTACCAATTGGCTTTGGGGTGACTTCCCTTCAAGCTGTCCGGATTCAAACTCGAAATTCTTTGAGGACTCTCTGTACAGGCTCTATCTTTCTATCTCATCCCGTTTCTTCTAAGACCTTAGCCTTTGATTTCCATTTCCTTCATAAACATCCTTTCTTTTGGAAACAATCAATCATCGTGATCAATCGGGGATTGTATCAATACACCACTGATGCTGAGTTTTTCTTCTTTACCAGACGAGATTCTGTATAAACGGTCATGTCACCTTTCTTTGTAATAATTTCAAAATTCAAAGTTAAACCGAAAGGGATTTGAAAGAAAAATGAACAAAGAATGAAAAAATGAATCGAAAATGGAAGCGTCCCTTTCAGGGAAAAAGAAGGACTTATTTGAGGTGTATGCTGACTTCAAACCAACATGACATGCTTCTCGAACCAGATGCTTAATCGTCACAAACTCCCATTTCCTTATGAACCAAAACGGGTTTATGTTTCCAAACTAAGGAGCCGTGCCAGGACCTCTTGTGGTGAAATACCCATTTTCGGTTGATAGCGCCCTTTTGCGGGTTTTCGCCAATCGACCTCTCTTATTTCTCTTCTTACCATCATCCGATAGCACTCTTTGCGAGTTTTTACTAACGAATTCTCTCTTTTTGTATTTCTCTACTTCCATCGTCTCTTGGTGCCCGAAGGTTTTCACCAATAAGACTCTCTCATTTTATTTCTTTTCATTCCAAACGCTTCGAATCGCAACAATGATGTTTTCTCAGTTCCTATTTCTCTGCGTCGATCTTGAAGGACTTGTACTCGGTTTGGGTAACAAGAATTATGGACAAAATTACAACTTTGGAATCATCTTGACGGATCTAAACCGAATCGACATATCATCTGCCCCAGTTTCATTTTTTTGGGGAAATTGGGATTTCGGTTTGGTGTGACTGAACCTCTGGGAGAGGTTGCCTACGTATCCTTTTGGAATCAAGTCAGAACGTATTTCAAATAAACTTTGTTTTGTTTTGTTTGTTTTTGTTTTGCTTTTGGTTTTGGATTCCAAAGAGGGTAGCCAAGGAAATGTAACCGGCTCAAAGGGTTTACAAAAGGGTTGGTAGTGTTTGGGTAGCGGGAATAAAAGCCTTCAATCATTTCGACTTGTAAGGACATCATCGAGGCAAATTCAGACATAATACTTTTTCACAGCATCTGCATCACAGCTGTCTCATGATCTTTTCCTTCCATATCTCCCAAGTATAATGCTCCTCTCGGCAGTATCTTCCCGATGATGTATGGCCCCTTCCAATTAGGAGCGAATTTTCCTTTCACTTCCTGGTGATGTGGAAGAATGCGTCTTAAAACCAACTGACCTACTTCAAAATTTTTGGGTCATACTTTCTTGTTGTAAGCATGAGCCATCCTTTGTTGGTAAAACTGTCCATGACAGACCGCAGCCATTCGCTTTTCGTCAATTAAGGTTAACTACTCCAATCGAGTCTTAACCCATTCGCTATCTTCAATCTCTGCTTCAACAATTATCGGAAGTGAAGGAATTTTTACCTCTGCCGGTATCACAGCCTCGGTTCCATAAACTAGCAGGTATGGGGTTGCTCCTACTGATGTGCGCACTGTAGTACGATATCCCAGTAAGGCAAAAGGTAATTGTTCATGCCACTGTCTAGAACTCTGGATTGTCTTTCTCAAAATCTTCTTAATGTTTTTGTTTGCTTCTTCAACGGCCCCATTGGCTTTGGGCCGATAAGGAGTGGAGTTCCTATGCGTTATTTTGAATTGCTCGCATATTTCCTCCATCAAACGACTATTCAGATTCGTAGCATTGTCTGTGATGATAGTTGCAGGTATACCAAAACGAGAGATAAGATTTGAGTGTACAAAATCCACCACGGCTTCCTTGGTGACCGATTTGAGGGTGACAACTTTGACCCATTTTGTGAAGTAATCGATAGCGACCAGTATGAATCGGTGCCCATTCGAAGCTTTCGGCTCAATCGGGCCAATGACATCCATTCCCCAAGCGACAAATGGCCACGGCGCTGACATATGATGTAGCTCAGTTGGAGGTGCATGAATCAGATCTCCATGTACCTGACATTGATGACATTTACAAACAAAACTGAAACAATCATAACCTCCTCGAAGGATTTTCTTGGCTAAGACATACCCATTCATATGAGGCCCGCATACTCTTGCGTGTACTTCGTGCATGATTCTTCCTGCTTCTTCGACATCAACACACCTTAAGAGGTTAAGATCCGGGTTCTTTTATACAAGACCTCGCCGCTAAAAAAGAAACCACCTGCATGTCGCCTAATGGTCCTCTTTTGATCTCCAGTAGCATGTTCGGGGTATTCTTGCGTTTTCAAAAATCTCCTGATATCGTAGTACCATGGCTTGATGTTTGATCCTTCTTCAAATGCATTGCAATAACCGTGTCTTTCCCTAATTTGGATTTCCAAAGGATCGACGTGGGCGTTGCTTGGATAAGGTAGCATTGAAGCTAGAGTGGCAAGTGCGTCAGCCAGTTCATTGTGACATCGTGGGATGTACCTGAACTCTATCGATGCAAATCGCTTGCCGAGAATATTCATGTGTTGTCGGTAAGGGAGGAGCTTAACGTCCAGAGTTTCCCATTTACCTTGAGATTGTTTGATAATCAGATCTGAATCTCCCATGATCAACAAGTCTTCAATGCCCCGATCAATTGCCATGTTCATACCCATGATGCAAGCTTCATACTCAGCCGTATTGTTCGTGCAAAAGAAACGGAGCCTAGCCGTGGCCGGATAATGCTGACCAACAGGAGAGATCAAGATTGCCCCAATCCCTACACCTTTAGCGTTTACCGCCCCATCGAAAAACATTTTCCAAGCATGACTGTCCTCCGAAACAACTTCTGTCGTATTTACCTCTTCATCGAGAAAGTAGGTATTCAATGGTTGATACTCTTCGTCGATCGGGTTTTCGCCCAAGTGATCTGCCAATGCTTGGGCCTTCATTGCCGTGCGAGTGAGATAGACTATGTCAAACTCAGTGAGCAGGATTTGCCATTTTGCCAATCTTCCGGTGGGCATCGGTTTCTAGAATATATACTTCAAAGGATCCAACCGGGTAATGAGGTGAGTCGTATGAGCTTGGAGGTAGTGTCTCAATTTCCGAGCGACCCAAGTTAAAGCACAACATGTTCTTTCCAGAAAAGTGTACTTGACCTCAGAACTAGTGAACTTCTTGCTCAGGTAGTAGATCGCCTGCTCTTTCCTCCCTATTACGTCACGTTGTCCGAGGACACAGCCAAAAGAGTTTTCTAAGACTGTTAAATACAAGAAAAGAGGTCTCCCTAGCTCCGGCGGGACTAAGACTGGAGGGTTCGACAAATATTCTTTGATTTTGTCGAAAGCTTTTTGACATTCAATTGTCCACTTGATTGCAGCATCTTTCTTCAGCAACTTGAATATGGGCTCACATGTAGAAGTCAATTGGGCGATAAACCTACTGATGTAGTTTAATCGGCCTAGAAGACTTATTACGTCTTTCTTGTTCTGGGAGGAGGTAGATCCCGGATGGATTTTATCTTTGTGGGATCCAATTCAATACCTCTTCTACTGACTATGAAACCCAAGAGTTTACCTGATGGGACTCCGAAAGCGCATTTGGCCGGATTCAACTTCAAGTCGTATTTCCGCAACCTTTCAAAGAATTTCCTCAAGTCTCGCACATGATCGCCCTGAGTTCTGGATTTGATGATCACATCGTCCACGTACACCTCTATTTCCTGATGCATCATGTCGTGGAAAATGGCAGTCATAGCTCTCATGTACGTTGCTCCAGCATTTTTCAAACCGAATGGCATAACCCGGTAGCAGTAAGTTCCCCAAGGTGTGGTAAAAGCAGTCTTCTCGGCGTCCTCTTCATCCATCAACACTTGATGATATCCCGCATAACAATCCACAAACGATTGTATCTCATGTTTGGCACAGTTATCAACAAGGATGTGGATGTTTGGTAAAGGAAAGTTATCTTTAGGACTTGCTTTATTCAGATCTCGGTAGTCAACGCATACTCGAGTTTTTCCGTCCTTCTTTGGCAACAGGCACAACATTAGCCAACCATGTGGTGTATTGTACCACTCGAATTACCCCTGTTTTTAACTTTTTAGTGATTTCTTCTTTGATTTTATCACTAATGTCAGTTTTGAACTTCCTTTGCTTCTGTTGCACTGGGCGACAGTCGGGGTAGATTGGCAACTTGTGCACCACTAGATCGGCTCCTAATCTTGTCATGTCATCGTAAGACCAAGCAAATACATCTTTAAATTCAAACAAGAGCTGGATTATCGCATCTCGAGTTTTCTCATCTGTGTGGATGCTTATCTTGGTCTCTCGGATCTCTTCAGCAGTTCCCAAATTAACCGGTTCAGTATCATTCAAGTTCGGCTTAGGTTTATTCTCAAAATGTTCCAATTCTCGATTTATTTCCCTAAAAGCCTCTTCTTCATCATATTCCAGTTCTTGGTTCATTATTTCCAGATTAGGTGGCGTGTTCAGATTTGAGCATGAAGTCCGCAAGCATGTCATGTTATTTAAAGCCGCATTATTAGGACTGAAAAGAAAGAATAAATAACAAAAATTAGAAAGAGTGCAAAATGATGAAATATTTATTTCATTTTCTTGGAATTTTTCTGAAGATAAACAAAGTTACATTGGGAAGACTGAAAACACAAGAAAACAAAGAAAAATATCCAAGTTACATCCTGAAGCAACTTGTGATGAAGGAAATGTGACAGGACAAATCTACCAGAACTCCCGCCTGACTAGGAATGGTGTGGCCTTCCAATTTTGCAATTTGGCTTCTGGGCCCATAAACAGCACCTCAGCGGTGCTTGTACCTTCTCCCAATTGAACCATGTTAACATCGTAAAACATTTGCCTCATAGCCCCACAGATGTCTTCGATTTCCTCTGATGTGAAGACCTCATCTTCTTCTTCTTCACTGTATCTGGGTCGAACAAAAGTTTGGTACAAAGGTGGCAGCGGTCGTGGTAGAACCTATCCCTTTTCCTTTCTTTTATTGGCCCATTTCTTGTCTTTAGGGATAGGGCAAAAGCCTACTCCAAAGAACTTTTCAGCTGTGGGCAAAGTTATTAGCTTTGATACTCCTTGTAAGGACTTTCCCAAACCTTTTCCCGGTTGGAAGCCGTGTTTGATCATTTCTTTTGCCACCATGATGGAGGCATTAGACAAAAAGGGTTGGGGAAAGGGTTCCCTTCTTCGTGTTGGTCTGCCAATACAACCTCGAAAGCTTGATAAACGATGTGTTCGCTTCCTTCTTCCGCTTCTAAGCATGGGATGGATGGATCCCGATAAATCGACTACTCATCCTCCCCGTGGACCACGATTTCTTGTCCCTTGTGTTCGAACTTTAGCATCTGATGGAGGGTAGAGGGTACAGCCCCAGCTGCATGAATCCATGGTCTTCCCAGAAGAAAGTTGTAGGAAGTGTCCATATCTAGAACTTGAAATGTCACTTCGAAATCTACCGGGCCGATGGTCAGAATCACATCAATCTCCCCGACCGTGTCTCTCTTCACACCATCAAAGGCTCGCACGCATACGTTGTTGGGCCGAATTCTTTCAGCTCCAATTCCTATGTGGTCCAGAGTGGAAAGCGGGCATATGTCTACTCCTGAACCCCCATCTCCATGACTCTCTTCATATAGTAGCCTTCATATTTGACAGTCAAATACAAAGCTTTGTTGTGGGTCGCTCGTTTCAGAGGAAAATCAATCTTACTGAAAAAAATCTGATTGACTGCGAAGAACCTCTCCGCCATTCTTTCAAGTTGTTCAGACGAAATCTCCACAGGCACATATGCCTCATTCAAGGTTTTTAACAAAACCTTCTGATGTTCAGCGGACTTCATTAACAAGGACAACATGGATACCTGCTCCGGGTATTTGCGCAGTTGGTCTATTACCTCATAGTCAGGCAACTGCATCTTCTGAAAAAAGACCTCTGCTTCTTCTGCGCTTGCAGGTTTTTTGGATGGGAAACGCCTTTGTGTGGCATCATTTATCTCCTGCGTGTTCAAATACTTTTTCCCCAAGATGCTTCCAGATGATTCTCCTGCGACCTCTTTTCCTCTGCGTGTAACGAGTGTCCGTTGATAGCTCCAAGGTACATCGGATGGATCTGTCATGGATTTTTGTTGCACACGTGCAATAACCATGGGTTCATCTGGTTGTAGTGATTCAATTGGCTTTCGGGCCACATAGGTTCCCTTTGGTACATACACCGTTGTTTCCCTCTTCAAATGAAACTTTTTGGGGGCACCTATTGACAGGGGTCTTTCCACTCGGCCTCGCGGGAGGTAAAGAACTCCATTCTTTTGAGACGATGCCTTCATTTCGATCTTCTTTTCAGATCCAGTCTTGGCAACTTCAATCTTTTTCCCCACTTTCTCTTGTTTTGGGGTAACATCAGGCCGCTTCTCCACGTTGGCGATGGCAATTATCCCTTTTAAGGACGGGTCAAACTCCTTATCTTTACAAATCATCCCAATTACTGGCCCATTATTGTGGGCTGGTAATG
The DNA here is from genome assembly GCA_032618575.1 of Nicotiana noctiflora. Classification (NCBI taxonomy): domain Eukaryota; kingdom Viridiplantae; phylum Streptophyta; class Magnoliopsida; order Solanales; family Solanaceae; genus Nicotiana; species Nicotiana noctiflora. The sequence goes on from JASVEL010006702.1 coordinate 15,678, forward strand.
GGTTATTTGTCACATTCGAGACGTCTTCATCTGCGAAAACTATCCTCCCTTGATTGATTAGATCTTGCATCGCCTTCTTCAGAGTCCAACAATTATCGGTGCTATGCCCCTCAACCCCCGAATGGTAGGCACGGTATATTCCTCGTTGGTAGGCGGGAGAGTCCGGATTCTACCGGTTCTGTGGAACGGGCTGCAATAGGTTCTCTTGCCTGAGTTTGGGAAAGAGAGTGGAATATGGCTCCCCAATCGGTGTAAAGTTCATCTTGGGTGGCTCACGGTGGCGGGTGTTATTTGGTCGGGAGTTGTATTGGTTTTGGTAGGGAGGTTGGTTTCTCTGGAATGGAGATGGACTTCTGTTGTTTGGTGGCTGCGGTCGTGCAAAAGGTTGAGCGTTCATGACCACGTAGGGTGGAGGCGGAGCAGCATAGGTCATGCCGTGGTGTGAATAGTAATGCTGGGGGGACCTTTAAGAGAATCTCGGTATTTTCTATCTTCTACTGCCACCATGACAGTTTGTTCTTTCTTTTTGCCCCTGGGCATCCCTCCAGACCCGCCTTGGATGGCTTGGGAGGTTGCTCGAATGACCGCTTGACTCAAAATTCTACCGGTTTTTAAGCCATTCTCCACCATCTCTCCAATCTTGATTGCTTCAGTGAAAGGTTTTCCTATCGCTGACATCATGTTTTGAAAATAGTCCGGCTCTTGAGCCTGGAGGAAGGTCGTGACCATTTCGATCTCATCCATGGGGGGTTTCACCCTAGACGCTTGTTCACGCCACTTGATGGCATATTCCTGAAGCTCTCTGAGGGCTTCTTCTTCAAATTTGATAGAGAGGTCCTGTCCGGTGCAATGTTGATGTTGTACTGGAATTGTTTAACAAAATCTCTGGCCAAATCATCCCAAATGTGCCAGCGAGATATGTCCTGGTCCATGTACCATTCTGAGGCTATCCCAACCGGACTCTCTCCGAAATATGCCATTAGCAACTCTTTCTTGCCACCGGCACCTCGCAACTGATTGCAATACTTCTTGAGGTGAGCAATAGGATCGCCATGTCCATCATATTTTTCAAACTTCGGCGTTTTAAATCCTGATGGCAAATGTACGTGTGGGAACATGCACAAATCGGCGTAAGAAACACTTTTTTGCCCGCTCAGACCTTGCATGTTTTTCAGACTCTGCTCTAAGCTTCTCATTCTTTTTGTCATTTCGTCCTGCTCGGGAGCTTTTGGATTTTGGCTTGGTATGAACTCATATTGAGGTGGTTGAGGACAGATATTGGCGGCAACCTGGTTATGATCCTGTGCAAGGGGTGGTGCCGGGAATGTAAAGGACGAGGAATCAAAGAAAGGAGTATGTGTGGCGGGATGCGCCGTGATTGGAACGGGCAAACCAACCGATGTTCTTGTGGATGTATCCAATATTGTCACACGAGGATAGGAAGTGGAGGGCGATTCGGAGAGGGTTGTGACATTAGAATACCCAAACAGAGTAGGTGGGTAATCGGTGGGGGTATTAGAAATCCCACTTGATCTAAGGAATAGTTCGGGGAACCCAGGGATCAGACTTGGGGGCACTTTCCTGTTATTCCAATCATCTAACATCTCCAGCATGTGGCAGCGCAAAATCCTATTCTCCTCCGCAGTTGCTGACCTAGTAGCCGGAACGGTTGTTATGGAGCTTTCTTCCGAAATGGGAATGGTTGGTATAGGGATTTCTGAAGACATGTTGGCACCTCTTTTTGACCTTGTGAAATAAGGATGGGTACTTTCGGGCTGCTGAATTCTTCCTTTGGACCTCGTGAAGTATGAATGTGATGCCAGATTACCACAAAATCAACCACTCTTTACTAAAACCTGGAGTTTGGCAAACAAACGGTTAGTCCGAAACAACATAACAGATAAGTAATCTCACGTTGGGTGTGATGCACTTATACAGATGATTGTGTTGCGACATGTATTCGATTGCGATGCGTCATTCCGGTTTGTACTTTCCTTGGCTTTCATCTTCTCCCTCAAATTCTTTTCTTTTATCTTCCCCCTTTTTTTCGTTTTTCTTTTCTTTTATTAAAAGTCGAATCTTATGTGGATTGCCTACGTATCATATCCCCGCATGAATCAGACCGGGCGTAGTTCGAAAACAAGAAACATAAGATACGAATGAAATATTTTTTTTTTGAATTTTATTTCACAAATTTCAACTTGAAACACTTTGCAAAAAGACGACAATGGAGGGAAACTTTAAAAGGACAAACAGACTCTAAAAGTGAAAAAATAACAGACTCTTCTAAGCATGTTCCAACGCTTTGAATCTTTGCATCCGTGAGGCGTTGTTTGGCCTTGCTGCGGTTCTCGGTGTAAGATCTCTCTGTAGACTCCCCAACTCTACCATGACTTGGTGGACACATCCATGATTGAAGAGAATAGGGTAGGCCGGGGTACTTGTTCGCAGGTCAGGCATCTTATAATGATATAGTGCCCGATTTCATTGATCCTGGCCCTGATCATATCTTTTTCTCTAAGCAATTGTCCTATGTGTCGGTTCTTTGCCCTTAATACTTGAGCGTTACCGGAGACTTGATCCAAAATCCTATCTATTTGTCTTTCCATCCGTGCCATTAAGTCGTGGCAACGTTCTCTGTCTGCTTTGGAATCTCGGGCTTGTCTGAGAATTTGATCTCTAAAAGCGGCATTTGGGTCTCTTAAATCAGTGACGATTGCCCCATAATCTTTCTCTATCCATTGTAGACGAAGTGCTTCTTGGTGGGATGCTCTTCTCCATTTTGTCCGGATTGCAACTAAAGTTGTTACTGCCTTTTCCAAGTCTTACTGGTGCTCAAAGGCTTTCCTTTCCAAGTCGTTTATAAGTATCTCGTCATTCTGACTTCTCCTTGACCTTTTTGCGGTCAATTGCATCTCTTGAATTTGAGTTCGGAGTGTTTCTCTTTCCTGCTCCCAGTCGACCCTTTCCTGATCGAAATCAGCCTGTTGTATGTCCATGGCAGCTTCCAGGATTCCCTTGTCCTCTTTTAAGGTGTTAATGCAAGATTGGAAATCTTGCGCCGTTTCACGTCTAGCCTCCCTAACTCTGGTTTCTATCTCTTTCTCCCAATCGACGGCATACTTTATCGACCTTTCTGACCTTTGCTCGGGCATTGATTGGTTGTGGAACCATTCAAGATATGCGAGGCTCACTTCTTCCCGTTCTTGATCTGCAACCATTTCGTCGATGTCGGAGAGTTGACTACCGAACCATACCTTTTGTGCATAAGCCTCTCTTGGGGGCTCCTCCGTCGCGAATTCCCATGTAAATGATCGCATATCTTCAATCGGGGGCCTTTTCTGTTCTCTACCCAACTGCCGCATGACACGTAGCGGGGCATACGGTTGGAATCCCCTGAAACCCATTAGTATGTAGAATGGGCGATATGTTGACATGTGTATGATTTTAGCGGAAGGGAACCAATAATAATTCCAAGTGAGTCGGTCGGCTCTCAAAGAGTCGAGAAGTTCTTGCCAAGTCCTTAGGTCATTTGGAAGGTTACAACAGGCAGCTCTGTTCATATGACAACGAATGTAATTCAGCCAGTCCACGTTGAAGTCTATCACAATTGGGTGATGATAGAGATGCTCTACAAACCACATTTGTAATAAGATATTGCAACCTTCAAAATAATCATGTCCTTCTTGGCACCGAGTTAAAGCCCGGAAGATGTCTCCTAGGATCATAGGAAGAACAGTGTGTTCTTCGTTACTCTGTAAATATGAGACCACCGTAGCCAAACGGATTCTGATGCGTCCGCCATGTTCGGAAAAAACCATGGTTCCCAAAAAAGCGATCATAAAGGCATAGATTCTTAAGTCTCCCCAGGCGTCATAATTCAACTGGTTAACAAATTCAGTGTTTGAGAATTTCTCGAACCCTTTCTTATCACCAAATCTGTCATAGAGATAATCCAGTGGCACCCAACCGTTTTCAAAACAACCCATGGGAACTCATCGGAGACATAACTTCTTCAAGAAATTATTCACACCCATTTGCCTAGGTGCTGCAGGTCTCTTTTTGTGCAAGTCTCTCCCAAGCCCTATGAGTCCGCCCAGTTCTTCCAAAGTGGGCGTCATTTCGCAGTCCTGAAATCTGAAAACATTGCTTGTTGAGTCACAAAAACTCACTAAAGCTCTGATCAAATTTTTGTCCGATTTTATCATCGTAATGTCCGGAAGAAACTTGAGGTGCTTGTGGACTTGATTTCTTTCCCAAGCCGAAAAACTAGCCCACCATTTACAGAGCTGACTCGGGGTTTTGTCCTGGACTATGAACATGGGTGGCATTTCATCTCTCGCTCTTTTCTGGCCGATTCTTTGCGATGAAGTCATGCTGATCCTAGAAAAGATAAAATAAAACTTAAGAATTTTTCCCAAAATTTCTCTTTTTTTCTTTTTTTTTAAAAAATGAATCTTGTTAACACGGCCTTTCAGCAATTGTGTGTAACAGGATACCGGTGTGATGACTATGTTCCCGTTTTTGCGAAATTAGTCCTTCGGCGCCCCTTTTGAAGCGTTTGGCTATTTTCGCAAAATTTCCTAACTCTTGACTAAGGACAAAACCTCCTAATCTTAATAAATTTACTACTCTTTTTTTTCTTTTTAATTTTTTGAAAAAGCAGCATTAGTTGAGCCCGATATGGGTTGCCTACGTATCTCACCCTCGGTGAGAATCAAACTTGCGTAGTTCGAAAATAAAAGAACCAAATTATTTTAAGAAAAGAAAATAAACTATTTTTAACGGCATTTTTTCAAAACAAATTATTTTCAGAGAGAAACTAACTTAAATTAACAAAAACTATTGAAATTTTTTTTGCATTTTTCAACATTTAAAAGAAACTAATTTTCGTAAAATTAAGAAAATTTATTTGAAACTTTTTTCAAAATAAATGTTTTCAAAGAAACTAACTATTTAGAAATTAACAAAATTATTCGTAGATTTTTTTTCAAAAAAAATATTTTCTAAGAAAAACACACTATTTTCATAAAATTAAAAAATGATTTTATACCCCGACAATTTCCACTTCTTACCCTCTCTCTTTTTAATAACAAACCGGTCGGCATGTAAGATCGAGAGAAATGCACAAACAAAGATGCGTCAAGTTGGTCTTTTGTTTTAGGTACACCTGTCCTAGACAGGCCCAACCCTTGTGTTGAGCCTCCTAAGTCAAATATGCACATGATGCAAATAGACGTTCTTATCGGGGATCCGGCATAAGGTTCTGTTATTCTAAGTCATCATCCTGTTGGAAAAAGTGTCTAGACTGGTTTTAACTCGAGCGGACAACTCGAGCCGAGGAGTGTCAGTGCACCGGTAGCATGGCTTTCCGGCTTAATTGACAATACTCCCCGCCTAAACATGTGTGACTAGAAAAAATCCTTCACCGGGTGCCAAGCACCACAGCTATCTTTATTTAACTGTATATCGCTTAAGATTATTTCCAATTAAAGACCCGTACCAAATGATGTATTATTTCATAGCTTTTTTACTTAAGGCCGGAGATTGAACGAAAAGGTATAAACTAACAGAAAATTGATCAAAATATGTGAAATAGAAATAATTCACATTGGTCCATTATTAAAAGTAAGATTGTTACTTTGGACTTTTACTATCCTTAATCCGATGTTAATTGACGAAATCGAAGTTATGTGATTAGAGTCGAACTAATATTGACATCTAGAGTGTTGGCTTCTTATCTTGTTTGTTTAATTACAAATGGATATAAAGTAACGTCAAATGAAGAAATTTGAAAGGATTCAAAATGCCCCATATTAATGGCTAATATAAGTAAGACTACCACCTTAAACATGCTCAAAACTACTTGATTTTAATAATTATCTATTTAAAGTATCAGAAATCTTTTGTTTAAGAGTAGTATATGTACATTGTGCTTTTGGTGGTTCATACGAAAATCTGATGAAAAGACTCATCAGTCTTACATATGTGTGAACTCTAAGTTTCATTTGTCACCAATGTTAGTCGAAAATAGAGAACACTTTTCCTGTCAAAAAAAATAACGTCACCTATGTTTGTTTCATCAACTACTCCTAGAAAGTGAATCTGTATTTGATCCTTAGAACACCATGATGAACAATCCATATCAACTAGGGTACTATATAACTCTTTAACACACGACAAATATAAAAAAAAACCAAAACCTTTAAAATTACAATTATCAGAAGGCCAAAGTGATAACAATATCTAGCAGCCTAATAAGGAAAGAGAAATTGGACATTTATTCTAATCATTTAACAAACGTTTAGTCTATCCAATAATGACAATACAAGGTAATAAAAAAAATACAAAGCAGTGAATTACACTAGCTATGACAGTACAAATATATCGTAATAAAGAAAGTTCTAATTTATCTGTAATGTCCAAAACATATCATGATTTATTGAATTGCGGCTCAAAAAGAACAAAGCTTTAAACCTTGATTTCATTTTTCATCATTGAATATAGGAGGCCATATCACAAAAATGTGTACGTGGAAGTAAATGAAATCAGCAAATGAGGATCAACGGTAATAGTCAAAGGAGTCGACAGTCGATAGCAACAAGAACCAATAAAGAAGAAATCAGCCCCAATTTGGAATATAAAAAAAATACGAACAACTTTAATCAAACAAATCCCAACACATTCAAACTAAACTTGATTTCAAATCCTTGTGAGTTCAATTAACTAAAACTGCATCAGAACTAAAGAAAACTTCAAAATGGAACAGTTGAATTATCTTTCTGTTTTCTCAAAGTCTAAGAATACATGAAAATCTGTTCTTCAAAGGTGTAAGTGTGTCTATGAAGAAGAAGCTATTCTTTGAGAATGTGTCCTTGTGTATGAAGAAGAAAGCTATTCTTTGAGGATGTCAGTGTGTGTCCTTTTTTTTTTTCTTGTTTCTGCTCTCTTTTTTAGTGTCCTTATAGCCTCCAGATTCAAAGAGCAGCCCCCTTTAAGTCAACAATAGACAAATACCTACTATCCACTAATCTTAATTAAAAATAAAAATGTACCCCCTATCTAAAACTAGCAGACCTCTACACCACATTGTTAATTATCCCTAGACATTATCAACAACCATCTATTTTTAATCAATTGGATAAAAATCTGTCCATCCCACTTAATCCCTCTTTTTTATTTTGCGTTGAAGAGTCAAACGCAATTTTTGAACCCGCGTCTGAAAATTGTACAACATCCCCAACGTGAATTGCCTCAAATTTGTTATCGTTTTCTTTAGTTGGGCCTACAGAAAACGTTACAATATCTTGAAAGGCGACTTTATCAACTTTCACAATATCTTCATTTGTTTTTGCCTCGTGACATTTAATTTTAGCAATGTTGCATGAAAGTCATAGGATATTTGACATTGGAACATCATCATTGATTGCCATTGTATTCCCATTATCCCTAGTTGAGCCCACAACAAGGTGGCCCGCATGTTTGACTACCTTTTGCACCAATTTTTCTTTTTCTTTATTTTCCACAAAAGCTTCAATTATATGATGGCCCACAAGCATATTATCTTGCACACCTTTAACGCCACTTTGTTGTCCAGTTGAGCCCACATCTTTGACCATTTTTGTTGATTATCCTCAAAATGCTCCAAAGTTCCCACAAAACACGGATGCCTGTTTTGCGCCTCAATTTGTGTAGTCAAACCGTCCCATTTTTCTTTCGTAGGGACCACAACTCCATGTGCCCGCTGCTATCCATTTCCATTACCAATGGTATCCATGTGTCTTTGGGCTTGGTATTTCTTTTTTCAATTGGCCCAATCCGGATTTTCACTCTTTATTTCTATTTTGCTTCATTTTCTTGTGTTTTCTTAAAAAACTAAAATTCTAAAATCCTAATTTGACTTATAAAACCAAACTAACTTATAAAAAATACTAATCAACTTCTAATACATATAATTAAATAACAATTAAAAATAAAATTGCACAATTTGGGACATTAAATGCTAAAGATGCAAAAATACATATTTTTGTAATTTTTATTTTTGTAAAATAAACTTAACTACCCCTAATTGCAAAGTTAAATAAAAAAAATGTAAACACGACATATTTTTGTATTTTTATTAATTTAAACACATATAATCACGCATATACAAAAATGTGATTAACTACACATTCTTATGTTAAAAACTTAAACAAAATAAATAAACAAGTTTTCATGAATAATCTGGAATCATGATGAACGACAAATCAAGAAGACAATCCAGCCAACATACAACAATTTCGGATATGAAAATACTAACAAAATATGGACAAGAACAAAAATTGAAATCGACTAACCGGATCGAAATAACGATCATGAGACCAGCTTCATTATATATATATATATATATAAAGAAAAAGAAATATATGCACATATAATCATGAGACCAGCTTCATTATTTATATATATGTACATACATATATATACAAAAAGAAAAAGAAAAACAAAATAAGGAAAAAGAAAACGAAGGAGGGGAGGGCTGGCTCCGGAATTGCTGCCTGGTGGTTGTTCATGGGAGGCTTTCGGCGGGTGTTGTTGTAGGGTTTGTGGTGTGTAGGTTAAAGTGAAGAAAAGAAAAGGGGGTGGGGTGTAAGGGTGTGACGGCTAGGGATTTTTAGGATTTTAGGGTTTGGTCTTTTGGGAAATGAAGTGTAAAAATGAAAGAAAATGGGGAGTAGGCGCCATCACGATCCCGATGTTGGGGGAAAATCCGGGTCGTGACAAGAATTGGCTTGGGCTTGGGGTTAATTCAAGAATTGGCCCAATTCCGAATTCGTTCTTCTATTTTTTGTTCTCTTTTCTTTTATTAATTAATAAAACTAAAAAAATGCTACGATTAATTTATAAAACCTAGAATTATCTTAAAATACTAATTAACTCCTAATAATAATTATCACACAAAATTAAATGTCAATTAAAATAAAATCGCACAATTTAGACATTAAATGCTTAAAAATACAAAATACATATTTTTTATGACTTTTCATTTCCGTAAAATAAACTTAATTGTAAACTTGAATTTTATATACATATGCAACATATTTTTGTATATTTTATTTATTTAAACAAACAAATATGCACAGATAAAAATGCAAATAATACAAGAAAAATAACACAAAATTCACAACAATTGCAAGAAAACTAATTTTATTTTGAATCTTTGGGAGTATTTCTTTTATAGGGCAAAAATCACGTGCTCACAGCTAGATTTGGAAAGAAGGGTAAACTTAGCCCTAGGTTTATTGGACCATTCGAGATCCTTGATCGTGTGGGAGAGGTGGCATATAAACTTGCCTTGCCACCTAGCTTATCATCTGTACATCCAGTGTTTCATGTGTCCATGCTTCGAAAATATCACGGCGATCCGTCGCACGTGTTAGATTTCAGCACTGTCCAATTGGACAAAGATCTATCCTATGAGGAGGAGCCGATAGCTATTCTAGATCGACAGGTTCGACAGTTAAGGTCGAAGAGTTTTCCTTCTGTGTGAGTTCAGTGGAGGGGTCAGCCTCCTGAGGCATCGACCTGGGAGTCCGAGTCTGACATGCGGAGCCGATATCCTCATCTATTCCATGACTTAGGTACTTCTTTCTTTTGTCCGTTCGAGGACGAACGGTTGTTTTAGAGGTGGAGAATGTGACGACCCAAAGGGTCATCACTTGTTTTATTAATCATTTCGAGCTTCTTGAGGTCTTGAAAACCTCATTTATAGTTGCCTCTATTTGCGTGCGCAATCCAGGTGTGAAGCTGGAAATTTTTTATGTTGAAACATATGAAATATGTGGAAACTTTGAAGAATTTTGATATTAATATTGATATAGTTGACTTTGTCAACATTTTTGGTAAACGAACCCGGACCCGTGATTTGACGATCCTAGAAAATCCGTAGAAAAATATGGAACTTGGGTGTTGTCACGACCTTAAATCCGAGGTCTAGAACCCCGGTAAAAGAATTTTTCTGTTAAATTGTTTTCTGAAAATGTTTAAGGAAAATGAAACTGAATTTTGATTAAAAAGTACTGGTATCGGGCTCGTATTTTGGTTCCGACGCCCGGTACGAGTCATATATATTGGTTAAGCGCTTCCTGTAAAGTTTGGTTGAAAACGGACGTCGTTTGACGTGTTTCGGCCTTAAATTGGAAATTTTGGGAGTTATGAAATTTTGAATGAAATCTTGAGTTTTAAGGCTCAAATCATTGATTTTGATGTTATTTTGGCGATTTGATCGCGCGAGCAAGTTCGTATGATGTTTTTAAGTCAGTGTACATATTTGGTTTGGAGCCCCGAGGGCTCGGGTGAATTTTGGATAGGCCACGAGATCAATTTTTCATGTTAGAAAGTTGCTGTCAGTACCTGATCTATAGAGTTTGCATCTGCAGAGTTCACAAATGCGAACAAATGTTAGCAAATGCGAATTCGCAAATGCAAACAAAAGTTAGCAAATGCGAATTCGCAAATGCGAACATCCCAGTTTTGTGCCTTGGTTCGCAAATGCGAACAAAAGTTCGCAAATGCGAACTTCCCATCCTTGGCTTATTTTTCAAATTCCAGAATTTGGTCGGGGTTCGCAATTGCGAACCCCTGCTCGCAAATGCGAACACAGAGACCTGTAAATCACGATTTCCAGCTTCATTTTTCATATTTCACAACCCAAAACATCCATTGGCGATTTTTCACGAACTTCCTCTTCTCCAAATCATTGGTAAGTCAACTTTTACTCAATTTCTTCAAACTTTAACATCATCTATCATGTTTTCATCTTCAATTTAAGGTTTTTCATGGGTAAAAATGGGGGATTTGGGTAGAACTTAGGTTTTCATAAAAATTGGGATTTTGACCTCAATTTGAGGTCCGATTTGAGAACAAATTATATATTTGAACTCATGGATGATTGGGTAAATTTATTTTGGTTCGAAACTCGAGTTTCGATCATGTGGGCCCGGGGTCAATTTTTACTATTCCGGACAGAATGTTGTAAAACTTATATTTAGCCATGTGAACTAGTTTGTTAAGTAGAATTGATGATATTAAGTCAATTGTGTATAGATACGATTGGATTGGAGCCAAATTGGAAAGGAAAAGGCATTGCTACGGATTGAGTTATTCGTAAACATTTGAGGTAAGTGTTTGTTCTATCCTAGCTTGAGAGAATAGGAATTGGGTTATGTATGAATTGTTGATTAAGAGTTATTGGTGTTATACCGGTAACAGAGATAAATTGTAGGATCAATGTCATTTATTTGTTGTATAGCGGTAAAATACATATAAATTGTTGAGTAAGAGTTATTGGTGTTACATCGGTAACGGGGATATATCGTTGATTTATTGTCATTTATTGGTTTTACACCGGTAATATAAATACTGTTGATCAGAGATTATTGGCTTAATGCCGGTAATATACATTATTAAAGAATTGGGATCGTGTGGCGCGCCGTCCACATATATATTAAAGAATTTGGGATCGTGTGGCGCGCCGACCACTTATATGATAAGAAATGGGATCGTGTGGCACGCCGACCACAAGGTGATTTGAATCTTGGCATTGGCCATAGTTGCCGGTAGCCTATTGTTACATTTGGGAGCGGGTGGTACGCCTACCACAAGATATAGCTAGTGTTACATTTGGGAGCGGGTGGTACGCCTACCACAAGATATGAAATGAAAAATGAATTGAGACATGAAAGTAAGATTTATTTCGTTGACCAGATTACTCCGGATATTGTGAGTTATTGACTGTTATTTTAGAACAGATTCTTCCCTTATAAACGTTCAATAATGTTTAATGTTTTGTATATGTATATATATTGCAACTGTACAGGTTTATGTGGGTGACTGGCCTTAGTCTCGTCACTATTTCACTGGGATAGGCAAGGCACTTACTAGCACATGGGGTCGGTTGTGGTGATACTACACTCTGCGCTCTTTTTGTGCAGACACATGTTACGAACATCAGCAGCGGCAGTAGCGATCGTGGATATTCCGACTATTGAGACTACGAGGTAGCCTTGCAGGCATCCGCAGGACCCCTTGTCTCTTCTATCTATGTATTACATTCTGTTATCTCATGTATTCGAGATAAACAACTTATATTTCTTTCAGAAAATTATGTGTATTATTCATAGAAGTTCGTGAGTATTGTGACACCAGTCTTGGGTAGTGTATCATGTTTGGGTTTTCCGTATCATATTTGATAAAATTGACTAAGTCTTCCGCTAAGTTTAATTATTTCGCTGTAATTATATGTTTTTAATTAAAGTCTTAAGAAGAGGATTGTTTGTAATGAAAATGTAAGTAACAGTTGGCTTGCCTAGCTTTATTTACCCGACCTATCTAAGGTCTGAATGTTCTGTTTTACCTTTTATTTAACGGCTGACCAGTATTTATAAGTCATTTAAGACTTAGCCAGATTTGAACTTTAATTTCATTTCAATTTTAGCCTCTTTTCTTTTCATTTTCTGTATTATAGTTAATTTACGGGACTAGCCTGCTTATTTACCTAAGTCTAAACCTTTTAACGTTTAGCCAGTCCAGTGTTTGGACTTGACTTTGCAAACTTAGTCAATTATCATTCATTGGCCACTTAGAATTAGATTAAGACCTTAGCCAGTTTCAGATTTAAGTCTTATTATTACAAAATTGGCCATTTTCAGAACTGGCCATTTAGATTTAAGCCTAAAGAATCACAGAGTTGGCCAGTTTCAAAACTGACCACTCTATTACTTATTTCAATTGTAACCATTTTTATGTTATTTTCAATTTTAGCCAATTAAACTACTTAACATACTTTCAGAATTAGCCAATTATCTAACTACTTATCTATTACAACTATAACCAATATCCCCTAAATCATAATAAGATTAATTGTAGTCTAGAACATGAACTTATCACAAACATAGCTTTTCATATCAATTTGCACACATAGCCACAAATCAGAATCATTTATCATCTAACCAAAACTCATAGTGAAATTTGGATATGGTTGAATTTCAATTAAACAACTCACAACTCAGATTCGAGCATAGCATAACAGATTTGACACAAAGAGATATATTCAGAATATTTTCATGTTCAAACAAACAAAAATCCTAAAAAGGCTCGAGCATATTTAATCAAGTGTAATAAATAGGATTATCAAAGAGACCAATGAAGCATGTTATCAGGAGAAACAGATTTATAACAAGAAATTATTTCAAAGAAAGAAACTAATCTAAACATGCAACTAATTAATCAACTAAATCAAAGAAAACAGAACTAAATACACAGAGAAGCATGCATAATCAACAAAACAGAATGAAAGAGATGGAGAGGGGACAAATCAGGTAAACTCTAACATGCAAATCAGAAAAGAACAGAGAAGAATACAAAGCAACATTTATCAATCAAAACAGAAAAACAGAAAATAAAAGGTCGGGAACTTAGCTTGCAGGATTTGTCTCCTGAGCTTTTCCCCATTTTTCTTTTCTTTTTCTTTTTCCTTTTTTTCTTTCTTTCTCCCGTTTCTTCTCAGACTTCAAATCTGAAGTCTTTTATTGTCTTTACTAACAGAAATGGGTTCAGGGTGTTAAAAGAGAGGGTTTTGGTTTTGGGGTTTGGTTTTGAGTCAGCCGGAGTTAGGGTTCCGGTGACTATTTTTTGGATATTCGAACATTTAGGGTGAGATTCGAGGGAAATGGCTTATATCGGGTGGTAGATCAAGAGATGGTGGTTTTATGGTGTTAATTTGGGAGCCGGTTTCATAGATCTGTGGTCACCGGAGGAGAAATCCGGTGACCGGATTTTCAAGAAATTGGGGGTTCTAGGTTTTCTTGGGTTGTCTATGGTGGTCTAGGGTAGAAAAGCAAAAGAAGGGAGGTTTTGGGCTTGAAGGTGGCCGGAGACTGCCGTGGAGAGTGGACAGTCTCCATTGCCGGCGATGAGCTTGAGAAGAAGAAGAAGACGAAGCACTTAAGGCGGCTAGGGTTAAGGAGATAGGAAAATAGCTGGTCTCTTGAGAGACCAGGCTTTTATACCTGTAACATCAATTGATCCTGGCCTTTGGATCACCTTTGATCAACGGCCAGGATCCATTGTTAAAGAACGACACCGTTTGGGAGTTAAGTGGAGATTAATTGATCTCCGTTAGATCATGATAAATGGACGGCTCAGATTAGTTCAATGAAGCTGCGTCGTTTCACTTAAATCAAAGATCTAAATTTAGCCGTTAGATCAGATATATGGACGGCTCAGATTGATTCTTATATAAAGACTGGACCGGGTCCTTCAAATTACTTGGGTTGTCTTACATTTGGGCTTGTATTTTCAAATTCTAGCCCAATTTTATTGTATTTTTGTATTTTCCTTGTATTTTAATTATTTTCTTGGTATTTTCTTTTGTATTTCATTTTCTCTTTTTGAATTCGTTTTCAATTGTTCAAATTCTTTTAATTTTCAATTTTTCCAATGTTTTTGATATTTTTTGACATTTTTTACTCTGTAGATGAACTTGATTCTAAATGAGTTGCATGCTAAGTGTATGTGAGCTTTTACCTGCATTATATGTTTTACATGATATCTAAAACTTGCCCTGTGCGTGTGCAATTCGAAATAGAAGTTGTTTAGTTATAGAGATGATAGAGGCATTTCTTTATGTAACCCCATAAATCAATAAAATGTGAAATCACTTGCACATAGTATCCTAGTTAACCCCTTTGAGCCTAAAGCCTATTCTTTGATAACCCTTGAATGTTCATAAAAATCTATATCATATATTGTCTACTTTACCTCCTAGAAGCACTTGTGTTGTAATGAATAAGCAAAAGTCATAGTGTGGGGTGAAGCGAAATTGGAAAAGGGAAAATCAAGAATGAATGGTAGAAAATGGTGAACTGGCAAAATATAGTAAATGCTTTACAAAGCAATGAATTCAAAAAAAAAAGATGTATACATGTAAATAAGAAAGCCAGTTACACCAACAGAAAATTGGGGATTGAAAGTGAATAAAATGTGAAGGAATGTTTAGGGGAGACATAAGGAAGAAAACTAAAAGGGAAGTTGTGAAAAAGAATGAAAAGTGCTTAGGGAGGTTAGCCACTATAACCAAAAGTATCCTACCCGTCCCGTACCCAACATTACAACCCTGAAAGACCTCTTGATCTATGATTGAATAACTCGATTAGTGGAGTATTACACTAGGGGCAAGCCTATGGTGTATCTATATGCATATGAATGTTCTTTGTTGAGAGTGAGTGAAATTTTTCCTATTTCTATAAGTTCCATGTTATAAATTGATTATGTGTGGGAACTTCTCTCAATAAATTGTGTGAGGGCATGTAACTCAAGAGGAAAACGGTAAATTTGCAAGTGTAATAATAACTAGAGTAAGCAATAATGTGCTGGCATTTGAGTTTACGGTTAGGTAAGGATTGTGCATGTCTTAGGTTAATCATGAAAGATAGCTTTTGTGACATATTTTGGGGGAGGCATTAATAAAATTGGCCTAAAGTGTGATTAAGGTTGCTCGAGGACGAGCAAAGGTTTAAGTGTGGGGTATTGATAATAGGTGAATTTGACTATATTTATGCCCTAAATAATCATGCTTTATTGTTGTTTTGATATTGTTTATGATGAAAAAATGTTTTTATTAGTGTTTTTAGTGTGTTATAGGTTCAATGAGCTATTGAAAACTAAAGAAGCAGTTTTGGAGTGATAAGATGGTGAAAAGGCCAAGTGTGGAACAAGTTGGAAGTTTGTGCTGAAAAATTACTTGAAGAATCCGCAACACTGTTCTACTGCGGTCCAATCGCGACCGCGGTAGAAGTGGTCCGCAGAACTTTTGAAGAATCGGAGAGCTTGTTCCACCGCGGTCCGACCGCGGTGGAAGCCGAAATTTTGAAGGCTAAAATTGTCAAAACGTGCATTATGTAAACTAAACCCTATATTTAATATTAGGACTCGCCCAAGAGAGGCAAGTATTGTATTATTCATTATTTTTGCAAGAAAACTAGTAAGAGAGAACTCTCTCAACGTCTTTCTTTCTTTTACATTGAATCTTTGATTATGAATTCAGTTTTGGGGTTGTTTACGTTCATAAATAGGTGCATCTACATCTATGAATCTAATCATGGAGCTATTAATGATATACTTGCTTTGGATGTTGCATTACCTTGTGCAATTTTGATACTTTACTTCTTGAAGAGTTTTGTTTTTTATGCCGAGAAGAAGGGCATTGATTAGAACAATGGTGCATATACCGATAAATCTCATTCTGATGATTTTTATGTTAATCTAGTTAATAGCGCACCACAACAGATCAAATGGTAGGTTAATCTTAATTAATGTATTATTTTACTATTAGTGTTCCTATTTACAATAACGTACAAAGAATCTGATTTTTTCTAATTACAATGATTATGGTGCTTTTGTTGATGGCTTTGGTAAGTATTTCATCCTTGGTAAGGAAATTCGAAAAGATAATTTTGATATTGAGACACTTCGCACCAGGGCGGGATCTCTGTTGTGGGATTATTGAAGAAAAAAATAACAGTCCGGTGCAATTAGTGGTGATGAAATTTGCCCAACTGCATGTTCCCTCTTCAAGGAACACTATGTTTCACCTTACCCCTTTAAGAACAATATATAATTGCTCTATAGCAGGCCTCACCTGTTAAAGTTTAAAAAAAAGAAGTTAAACCACATTATACATTATTATACAGAGTTATACATCATTCTATAAGCAATAAAATGCAAGTCAGCAGTGCCATGCATCATTATATTTGATTCGTTTTACCGTTATTTGCTCCGATGCAATTAGATTTATCCGAAAGAGTTTGTTGTTCTTTTCGTCAAGCTCTGTAGATGTCTCTGTTGTACTTTTTCTGTTTTTGTTGTTCCACTATTGTAGCAAGATTATCATGTACTCCAGCAATTGCATTACTGGTAACTCTCTAGCATCTTTATTTGCTGTATTAATAGACTTTGCAATATTAAAAGCTATTACCATCTACCTCTTCACTTTGGAGTGTGCCCTAGACCACCTTTCGTAGTCAATTCCGAATAATTAAGGTTGCACCCTTAGATCAATTTTGCACATATCTGTTATATGGTAGTCAAATTTCTATATCGTGTAAGTTCTAGCCAAAACAAATAAGATATCCTTCCATTGTTTGTGATGTTTCTTAAATGTGCACTTGACATTCCGCCATGAGTGAAACATGCAAATACAATATGGTACTTCTGGGTACACAACTTTTGTGGCATTGAATATACTTTCGTTTTTATTTGAAACTATACATATCCCTTCCCTAACACCAAAAGTACCCTTTATCTAGACGAAGAACCACTCCCAAGATTTGTTATTCTTTGAATCAACGATTATATATGCAAGTGGAAGGATTTCCAGTTTATATAAAATAGATATTAGGATTCAGACAATTATACAAATCTTATACACAGTTATACATGATTATATAATTTTACACACATTGCAAATTTTATAAAAATAACAGCTCTGAAATCCTATACACTTTTATACATGAAACTACAACATTATACAAAGTGCAGAAACAAGGTAGATGCAATCAACTCATCAACTCCATCCAATGTGCAAGGAGTCAATATGATACCCTTATATGTTGCTTTAAGCAGACTTCTGTCAATAACCATTATGGCCTGCAATGCTCCCAACCCTTGATAGATGTATATAACAAAACATATGCATAAGGAAACATCCATCTTCTGATTTGTGCAATTTTGTAACCATTCCTGGATTTGTATGCTCCAACATTTAAAAATACTTCGGCAACTCCTTATATGAATTCACTCGGATTCTCTCTTATCATTGCCATTGCTATCTCTTTAGCTATCCATACTTTCATGTAGTTCACTTCAACCCTATGTTGCTTTTGTATGTCCTCTATTATATCATTTGCGGTGTAAATATTGTTTGGATTAACATACTTGTCCTTGACTATACTAGCAATTACACCCAAAGTAGGTTGACGTTGTGTTAAGTATCTTTCATCACAGCCGCATGTGTGATTATTATTGTAACTTCTCACCTTGAATATATTTATCTTGTAAACGGCAGAAGATTTGAAACTCCAAGCACAATTGTCATCCACACACATAAGGTGATACCTAGGATTAAAGATCATTCAACTTTTAAATACACTTGTATACAAAAATATAACTAGATATATACTAATTTGAATACCTATATACAAATAATCTCTTACTTTATACATATTCATACATATATATAACAGAATATACAACTATTGACATACCTTGTTGCACTTGATCTCTTTGCCTTGAATTTGAACCTCTCGCGTAAAGCCAAGTTCTTCATCATACTGATAACTGTGTCTTTATCCTTATAAACTTGATCTTCCTCAACAAATTCGTTCAACATATTATATATTATGCCGGTGTTTTTATTAAATTTAATATTTTTGATAAGTTCGATATCATGCAATCCCAGTGCTATCAATTGTGCATACATCTATATAATTGGAACTTGTAGCAACCAAACAACTGCAACTTGTAGCAACCAAACGATTGTGATAAATCTCTTTCATAGTCACATATAACGAGTATCTAGTGAAATTCAAGTTTTTCTTCTTTAATTCGATATACACTTTAACACCCGTACTGTTGTAAATCAGGATCGGTGGCAAACCATCATTTGGGAGAAAGTTAATCTCCAATGTGTTTAACTCACAATCTATTCTAATCTATTCCGAAATAGTTGCAAAGAAATTGTTGTTGCCGAATGTCGACTCGATTATTACACAATCGCTGGCGAAACTGATAAACTTGTTTTCTTCCCATTCACAACTATGAAGAATGTAAACTTGAAAAAGCTCCATCGAACAAAAAGTTGAAATCAAAACTGCAGCAAAAATAAAAATTGCGCTGACTGCAACAATTTTTTTTTACTTTTCGTGTTTGATTTGCTGTTAATTCGAGATAAAGAACAATTTCTAAAAATTTTGGAGGTGCATTGATTGCAAGATCACGTTTTTTAGATTTGGTGAAGAAGAATGGAAAGAATGAGAGAAAATCCCGCTGAAAGATACAAAATCTCGCTTCTGAATTCCAAAACACGGAAATAATGCCCCCTTTTTTTGGGTATGAGCCTGTTATTTTGGGGCTACTCAATTATAAATTGAAATATGAGCTATAAACTTGAAAAGTAAATAGCTCAATTATTTTAATATTAAATTTTCTGGCAAAAGAATTAAGTTAATTATAGTATAGGGACAAAAGAATTAAATTAAGGGCCTAAAACCCTTAATTTTACTGAATCCTATTTTAATTTGGCTATGATCAAGAAAGACATTCAAATTTTGTAGATCTAACTTTTATAGATATAGAAGCTTTAGTACTATTGTTAAATTGTTAAAAAAAAAAGAAGCTTTAGTACCTACCAAATATTACATCATTAATTTTCTAGTTGCAATAAATCTTTTTTATAAAACATTCAAAATCCCAAACTGATAGTTCGACGGACTGTATTTCCTCGGCAACTCAATCAGCTCCGATCAGTTGAAATTCGACGGACTCTTATATCGATCGCGGTGGCTACGGCCTTCGCCGACGAGAATTGCTCCATCGGAAGCGACGCCGTAGAAAAAATGAACGGCCGGGGGTCCAGTAACCGGCTATCATCCACCTCCGGTTTCCGATCTCGAATTTCGTTTTTAATACTCTCTATGTTCTCTACCATGGCTGCTCTTTATGTTGCCGGCAGGTAACCTCTCTCCCCCCCTCTCTCTCTCAACACACACACACACTTGTATTGTATGTCTGCATATATATATATGTGGTAGTCAGCGTAAAAATAGATTGTGAGATTGAGGTGCAGTTGATTATTTGAATGACTGGTATTTATTTTTTCTTTTAATGATTAATCGTGGCAACTGGTAAATGCGTAATTGACAGGTTGTGGCTGGACTCTGAGAATAGGGTATATCTTATTCAAGAGCTTGATAGGAGAACGGGACAGGTATTTTCAATCTGGTGGTAGTATTGTTATATTTAATTGGTAGGTAAAGCTGATTTTGCCCCCCAAATAATTTGGCCACAGACAAATGGCTAAACAAAAATTAAGTTGGACATTAACCAGTAGAAGAGCATGAGGGCTCTTCAATCTCGCTTGTACAACTATAAGTACAGCGCAAGTTGATGTTTTTAAACGTACATAAACTACTTCATTAAATTATTTTTACCAGAGGCAGAAGATGAATTAGTAGCCGTGTATGAAACCGAATATTCAAGAATCAAATTTCCTTTCCCGGGGTGGGCGAGATGCGGTAGGGCCACCCATAGAGAATTAGTTTGCGTTCTCTTATGGTAGTCATTTCTGGTAGTTACTGTTTTAATATTATTGCATGCCGGTTTATTTGTGGTACGTATGTCTCGTATGTTTAGCTAATTATTTATGCGATGTATGCTGGTGTAACTAATGTTGTTTTTGTTTTTGTTTTTGTTTGCCTTTCTTTCCCCTGCGCCGAGGGTCGATTGGAAACAACTTTAAATTATTTTTACCAGAGGCAGAAGATGAATTAGTAGCCGTGTATGAAACCGAATATTCAAGAATCAAATTTGGTTCACTGAAACCACTATAAGGTCTATATTGTCTTAATACGCTTGGGACATACGGAAGTAAAGGTTTAGTTAAAAAGAAAGATCCAAGTGGAGATCAAATAGCTGCATCTCAATCTAGCAATATACTCCAAACTTAGACAAAGAGGGATTTGGATATGAAGCATTGCTGGGTAGACCATGGCTCATACCATTCTTAAATTGATATAATCATATTCATATTCGGAAAATTCGGATAGCTTAATGATGTTGGGAACTTGGCATCAAGATCACAAATTAAATGCTGTTTTATTGCTGCTGACAAGTTTAGCAGAGATACTAGTGTGTATCAAAAGTGATAGACATACTTATCTTTGCAGGGCCATTCCGCAATATCAGTAGACGATACATTGAAGATCATAACCTGCAGGTTAGATGATTGTAGCGAATTTCTGTCCAATTTAGGGAGAGTTTCTCCTCATATTGGAGTTTTATCCTGGGGCTATACGGGCTGATGATTTATTTGCCAGGGAACAACAGAAGAGGCTAGCTGCACTTCAGACAGAGCTGGGAAAAGCCAGTCAGGAAGGTTTTTTATCGAAGAATCTATTGGATAACAGTGAGAAGGATTCAAAGAAAAAGCTTCTAGCTGTTGTAGGTGTCTCAACAAATTTTGGCAACAAAAAGAACAGAGATGCGATCCGCAAAGCATGGATGCCAACTGGTTGGGCTTTCTTCTTCTCTCCCCTTTTACCCGGTTTCTTTTGGTCGGGCTTGTGAAGCTAAAATTCAACCAACTCCGCTAAGAGGCTGAACTTATGTTTCAGCTCACCGTGCTGATGCACTCGTTGTCTATTGAACACATTTAGACTGGACTGCTGTTGAATTCCTAGCAATAGCGTTGTCTTGTCTTAATTATAAGAATCTGTAGTATAACGCTATCGTGATGAATTAACTGATTTAACGTTTTTTCTTCTAAATTTATAAGCTATTTTTGGCAGGTGCTGCTCTTAGAAAATTAGAGGAGGAGAAAGGTATAGTAATACGATTCGTCATAGGAAGAAGGTATCTACCTTGATAAATTTGAACTAATTGAAGGATACACCATAATGCTCTTTGCAAAAAGGATTACTAGATGCTTCTTTCAATCTTTCGTACTTAATTGAATTTACACCTCATGCAGTTCAAATCGCGGAGACAGTTCGGATAGGGCCATTGATGATGAGAGCAGGCATTCCAATGACTTCATCATTCTTGTATGTGCATCTTTGCACATCATTTCTTACAAGCTTAGTGTCTTATATCTACTAAAAATAGCAAGTTTGCAACCATAAAAGAAACGAGCTTGGAGAATTAAATTGACCGACAGTTGTTTTTCGAACTATCAAAGTAGATCAAATCTTCCTGGATTATTCGCATCCCTCCTCAACTGCAGAAGTAAATAATAGTTAAAAAAAGGGGTATCGATAATGTTGTTATATGTTAACACACTCATGTCGTACAAGCTTGTTTTCATGTCTTTACCTATATGCCTTACCAGTGTTCTGAAAATTGGTTTACTTTACCGTGTAAATTCCAGTTTTAGAAGGATATGTATCTTCAAGACTTGATATGTTAATACTATTTTCTTTAGCAGAATGATCATGTGGAGTCCCCTCAAGAGCAAGCAAAGAAGACAAAGTTATTTTTCGTTCATGCTGCTGAGCATTGGGATGCTGAGTTTTATGCCAAGGTCAACGACAATATCTATGTTAATATCGGTATGCAGTATTAGGAGCCTCCAATACATACATTAGCATCTCAATTTTATTTTTTATAGTCTGCGCTCTACACACGTCTTTCCCTTTTCTATGATTTAATTGTGGTTTCCTTTTAAGAAACTGTTATGGGAGATTTGAAATTATCAAATTCTTTAGACTTAAGTGTGGGGATATGATCTACAAAAGAGTTTTCAAATGTATGTCAGTTTTGGCATCTTGAATCTGGAAGTGGAATAAAGAACAGATCAACAGGATGAAATAGTACCTAGGCGATTTTTAGATTTTCATTCTTGTCAAGGTGTAGGGTTCTCAAAGAGTGAATAAGGGTTTTACGTAAAGTCACAAAAATGTACAAAAAGGCGGTTGCAAAGTGGTGCCATATTACCTTAATATTAAAAGGCATAGTGCCAGTGTGTGGTCAACCAGGCCTAGATTGATTACCCAGAGTGAGCAAAAGTAGAATTGGCCATATTGCATAAAGGTTGTCCAAACAAAATATCACTTCATTTTACAAAGCTAGGATCAAAATGAATCCGATTGAATTATGATTTCGAGACTTCCAACAACTACCGTGAATTCTTTATGTCAGGATTTCTTTTGATTAAAGAAAGAAGAAAGATAAAGTAACTATGAATATGAAATCATTGTCTATTTGTTCAACAGATTATATCTAGATGCCAATGAGAGATCTTTTAGGATTTTCTTAGTCTCTACTCTCTAACCATCAGACGGAGTTGATTGGAGATAGCCCCTTGAGATCGTAACATCTTAGATATAGAATCTGGATTGGCTATGTCCTTTCAGAATACAACAATAGATAGCTAGTCTCTATATACATATTAAAGCAAGAAAGTTACCATATATAATTGACATTATGGTTAAGCTAAGTGGCAAGCTAATAAATGTCAATAGTATATGGTAACTTTATTCTATATTTGACTATTTTAAAAAGAAACATTTATATGTCACGTCCTAGTTGTTAACTAAGTACACGTGCGGCACTTGACAACTCGCTCATGATCTTACACAACTTGCTCACGTTCTTGCTATGCCAAGTCAGCCTTACTACACTCAAGATCGCTAAGAGAATGGAAGAAAGAACACAAGAGAATTGTTAAAGGAAGCTTTGTATTAAAAAGAACTTGAATTGTTTTCTTGGTTGATGAATTACAAATGAATGCCCCCTATTTATACTAATCACCTAGGAGCTAGTATGTAAATAATAATTGTTCTACAAGTCCTTCCATATTTACAAATAAGTCCATTCTCTAGAATACTCTACAAGCCTAGAAGATTCCAAGGACTTTCCTAGCAAATTCATAAAGATCTAGGTTCTTCCTAAGGAAATGTCCATACTTCTCTAGAATCTTCTCACAAATGCTAGCCTTCTTCTTATGTAAGCTTCCACATGGCATTAATATATGCCAAATGGCGTCTATGTGGCATGATAACGTGGCAAGTCATCACACTCTCCCCCACCTAATATTGTGACGACCGCGGCGCAATGCTGCTGCATAAACTCTCGGATCTTATCTTTGAATTGCCACAAATCCTCATATCGTTCCCACGTGGCCTCCTCCGGTGATTGCCCTTTCCAATGGACGAGGAACATAGCGGTCGCTTTTTGCCCTTGTTTTTGCCTGGCTTGGTAATCTATGATAGCCTCAATCTCCCGATCATGCGAGGCGGTGATAGTCATTGGCGCTCGACTTGATTGGCCCCTACTCGGATCATCCTTATCTTCATGATATGGCTTAAGCATGCTGGCATGGAAGACAGGGTAGATCTTAAGATATGATGGCATGTCAAGCTTGTATGAGATCTTGCTTACTTTGGCGACAATTTTAAATGGCCCTTCGTCATTGCGAATCAAATTCTGATGCATGCCCTGTAGTGCCTTGAACTGTCTTGGGTTAAACTTCACCATGACCATGTATTAACTCTATAGTCTGTGGGACGCCGTTTACGGTCCGCAAACTTCTTCATCTTCTTAGCCGCCTTATCCAAGTAGGACTTAGCAGTGTCGAGCTGCTTCTCCCATACTTTGGCCATATGATAAGCCCCCAAACTCTTTCCCTCGAAGGCGGCTGGTAATGAATGTGGAGTTTGTGGTTGTTGGCCTGTGGCTAGCTCAAATGGTGTCCGCCCCGTGGACTCACTCCGTTGCAAGTTATAAGAGAATTGGGCGATGTCTAGGAGCCTTGCCCAATCTTTCTGATGCGCACTTACATAATGCCTCAAGTAGCATTCTAGTAAGGCATTGACCCGTTCCGTTTGTCCATCCTTCTGTGGGTGGAAACTAGTAGAAAAGTGCAATTCTGTGCCTAGTATGTCGAACAACTCTCTCCAAAATTTCCCAGTGAAGCGAGGGTCTCGATCACCGATGATATGCCTTGGTAAGCCCCAATACTTCACCACGTTCTTAAAGAATAGCTTGGCGGCTTCCTTAGTTGTGCAACCCGGTGAGGCAGGCATGAAGGTAGCATATTTGGAAAATCTATCCACGACCACCATAATAGTACCATAACCGTCGGACTTCGGTAGGCAAGTGATAAAGTCCATAGTCACGCTCTCCCATGGACGCTCTGCAACCTGGTAATGGCTCCAAAAGTCCTCCGGTTGTTTTTGTTCAACCTTATCATGTTGACAGAAAAGACAAGTCTGCACATAGCACTCTATGACATCTTTCATGCGTGGCCAATAGTAGACTGACTCAACCAAGGCCCTAGTGCGATGTTGACCTGGATGACCAACCCACATTGTATCATGACTCTCCCTTATGATCCGCCGTATGATGTCTCCAAACTTAGGCACGTAGACCCACCGACCCGTGGTAAGCAATAAGCTATCTTCAACCCAAAAACATCTCATCTTGACCTGGTTGGCTATCTGGATAAGTTGTTTGGCGGCAGGATCATGTTACATGCCTTCTTTTATAGCCTCATGAATGTCCCAAGTTGCTGAAGTGATGGGAGCAAGATTGGCTTTCTGGCTCAAGGCATCAGCTACAATATTACCTTTTCCCAGCTTGTACTCTAGCTCATAATCAAACTCGGCCAAGAAGTCTTGCCACCTAGCTTGTTTTGGTGTGAGCTTCTTCTGCGTCTTAAAGTAGCTAGTAGACACATTGTCGGTCTTGACCACGAACCTCGACCCGAGTAGATAATGTCTCCATGTACGAAGGCAATGCACAATTGCAGTCATTTCCTTCTCTTACACCGTGTAACGCCGCTCTGTCTCATTTAACTTGCGGCTCTCAAATGCTATGGGATGCTTATCCTGCATCAGGACACCCCCAATAGCGAAGTCTGAGGCATCTGTGTGCACCTCAAATGTCTCGGCAAAGTCAGGTAATGCCAAGACTGGCTCCTCTGTTACAGTTGCCTTAAGGCCTTCAAACGCTTTTTGACAATGCTCCGTCCAATCCCACATATTGTTCTTCTTTAGCAACTCGGTCAATGGTGCGGCCTTTGCTGAGTAGCCACTGATGAACCGACGATAGTAGTTAACAAGGCCAAGGAAGGATCTCAACTCAGTTACCTTTGTAGGTGCCTCCCACTCCTAGATAGCACGTACCTTAGCCTCGTCCATGCGTAGCTCGCCATTGCTAATGACATGGCCCAAGAAGTGCACCTTTGATTGTGCAAACTCGCACTTCTCCCTCTTGATGTATAGCTCGTTCTCCCGCAAGACTTGGAAAACTTTCCTTAAGTGCTCCATATGTTCCTCCAAGGTGTGCTGTAGATGACTATGTCATCTAGGTAGACTACCACGAACCGATCAAGGTAGGGATGAAAAATCTTGTTCATAAGGGTGCAAAATGTGGCCGGTGCATTGGTTAAGCCGAAGGGCATCACCAACCACTCAAAGGCTCCATATCTTGTCACACATGCTGTCTTTGGCTCATCCCCTTTAGCAATGCGAACCTGGTAGTAGCCCTTTCGAAGATCCACCTTGGTAAAGTATTTGGCTTGCCCAAGTCTATCGAACAATTCATCAATGAGTGGGATCGGGTACTTATTCTTCACTGTAACCTAGTCTATGCACAAGTAGTGTATGCACAAGCGCAACGATCCATCCTTCTTCTTCTGGAACAATACTGGTGCGCCGAAAGGTGCCTTTGATGGGCAAATGTGACCAGCATCCAGCAACACTTTCAATTGTTTCTCGAGCTCCTCTAGCTCGGGCGGTGCCATATGATATGGGGAAAATGCAGGTGGTTTAGCCCCTCATTCCAACTCAATCTTGTGATCCACCTCTCGCCTAGGCGGCAAGTGCTTAGGCAACTCCTCGAGCATGACATCTTTGTTTTCCTCAAGCAGCTTCTCTATGCAAGGCGGCAATGTCTCTTGAAAACTCTTGCCTTCCTCTATATAATTTCCACGAACATTGGCTCCCCCTTCTTGATCCCTTTTGCAATCTTCTGAGATTTGTGCTTGGATTTGTCTGTGTGGCATAGTCATTGTAGGTACCATGCAAGCTCCTTCCCGCTCCATAACCAAAAGACGTTGGAGGTAGGGGTTGATCAAAGTATGACAATGTCTAAAGAACTCTTGCCCCAGTATGATGTCAAATATATCCATAGCGGTTACGGTAAAGTTTGTCGTACCTTTCCAAGCTCCCAATTTGACACCTACTCCATTAGCTACCCCGCGAGCATTTTGTACCTCGACATTCACGGTCTTGACGCGAGAGTTGGTTGGGGCAAGCTTCAATTCTAGTCTCTTTGCGGCAGCCTCAGTCACGAAGTTGTGAGTTGCTCCAGTATCCACCATTGCACGAGCGGGCTTGTTGTTGATGGTTAGATCCACGTACTGATTGCCACTCTCGGTAGGTTGGATAGCTTGCTTTGTGACGGCACCACATAATCCGATCATACCCAATTGTGCAGTTCCCGAACTCTCTCCTTGCGGCTGCTCCTTTCGTTCACGGACTATGGCGCCGAGGCTCTTTAGGTCGGGACAATTCCTAAAGCCATGTGGCCCTCCGCATATGTAGCATCCCTTCTTCTCGGCCTGTGCCTTCTTCTTGGCATAGCCCTGACGACCACTCGACTTTTTGGAATCTTGAGTCTTGGAGTATTGTTGATATATCTCCTTGCCTTTGCCACGATCTCCCCCACCTTTGACATTGTTAACTTTTGACTCCTTGCCATTGCCTTTATCGTGCTTGTCATGCCTGAAATCCATCAACGATTCGGCCTCTACTATGGCTTGGTCTATATCGATGACTTGCCGGCATTGTAACTTCTACTTAGCCCAATTTTGCAACCCGTCCATGAAGTGGAACAACAAGTCATCATTGGTCAGGTTGGGGATTTGAAGCATAAGGGTAGTGAACTCTTTGACATAGTTATGTATGCTCCCCGTTTGCTTCAATTCCCTAAGCTTGCGCCTTGCCTCGTACAAGACATTGTTTGGAAAGAATTGTCGCTTGAACTCGGCTTTGAATTGATCCCATGTGCTAATAGCACATAGACCTTTATCCACGTCCGACATCTTCCTTCTCCACCAAAGCATGGCGGTCTCTGAGAGGTACAATACCGCAGTGTTGATTTTTGCCTCGTCGTCCCTCACTTTGACGTGCCTGAAGTAGTTCTCCAAGTGCCAAAGGAAAGTTTCCACTTCTTGTGCATCACGAACACCTTTGAACACCGGTGGTTTGGGAGCATCGATCTTGGTCTCTCTCGTTACCACTACATTGCTGGCTGCCTCGGTCACGCCAGCATTGACATGCTTCTCGAGTGAATCTATATTTGCCTTCATAGCATCGATAGTACTCAAAGCCTCCATGAGTCTGCACTCTAAGGCGGTGATGGTTTGCCTTAGTTCCATCTCGGTCTGTGTATACCCCTCTAAGTCATTTCGGATACTCTCAATCTCTTCAAGAGTGTGCCCATCAAGAACGCTAAGGGTGCCTTCCACCTTCCCCAAGCGTAGGCCGAAGATTTCCATGGCGTCCATCCCCGCGTTCATCCTCATCACCCACTCTTTACCGAACGAGACGTCCTCGGACAGGACCTTTACTTCATCCTCACTCGCCTCAGTGGCAGATGATTCTTGGGATATAAGCCCTTTGTTTGACACAACCTCGGGTGGCACCTGCTGACTCTTGTTGGTGGCATTCCTCTTTTTTCCACGGCTGCTCTTGCCAGCAACATCCTAGATGACGTTGGCTTGGGTGTTGGCAGTGTTAATTTCTCCGTCGTTTGCCATTCCCTGGAGCTCGCACTTGCAAAAGAAGGCAATATGTCACGTCCTTAGTTGTTAACTAAGTACACGTGCAGCACTTGACAACTCGCTCACGATCTTGCACAACTTGCTCACGTTCTTGCTATGCCAAGTCAGTCTTACTACACTCAAGATAGCTAAGAGAATGGAAGAAAGAACACAAGAGAATTGTTAAAGGAAGCTTTGTATTAAAAAGAACTTGAATTGTTTTCTTGGTTGATGAATTACAAATGAATGCCCCCTATTTATACTAATCACCTAGGAATTAGTATGTAAATAATAATTGTTCTACAAGTCCTTCCATATTTACAAATAAGTCCATTCTCTAGAATTCTCTACAAGCCTAGAAGATTCCAAGGACTTTCCTAGCAAATTCATAAAGATCTAGGTTCTTCCTAAGGAAATGTCCATACTTCTCTAGAATCTTCTCACAAATGCTAGCCTTCTTCTTATGTAAGTTTCCACATGGCATTAATATATACCAAATGGTGCCTATGTGGCATGATGACGTGGCAGATCATCACACAAAGTTCTAAAATTCGAATTTAAATTAAAAATAAAACTTATCTTTTTTTATCAAGTTATCATACTTAATTTGGTTAATGATCATATACAATCATGTTAGGAACTTTTGTTATTTTTTCTGATTATTTAAATACTTCACCTCTAGAAAAAAAAAAGCTACTCCATATAACTATAGAACTCTTTTAAATTTATAATCCTATAAATATTGTTATTTGAAACATTGTGCGAGATTTGAATTAAAAAAATTTCTATTAAAATAAATGTAATATATAGGGTACACATTTATGTTTATCTAAATAACAAAAAAGAATTTACAAAATCAAATAAAAGTTTACTTACATATATAATAAAGTAAACATACATGCTAGTAGAACGCGTGGCTTTTAACCACGTGGTCGTGGGTTGTTTCTTTTTTCTTGAAGAATATTTGTTTAAAGAGTCAATTTGCATAAATGGACATCAAACAAATAACAAAACTTTGGCTATACAATTGCTATCATTAATTTCAATTTAGCACATTCAAGAAATTGAAGGGTACAAGCTGAAACCCCTTCATTTAGCTTATTAGGTTACGTGAAAGTTTTTTTTTCCAAACCCAAAAAGAGAATTGGTTTCTAATGGATAGTTTCTATAGTGACTTTTAAGTGTTACAAAGAGTATGTATAAAGAAAAAATTGGTATGACGTGATATATTGAGTAAACATACTATTTCAAAAAAACTCTTTACTTTTTTAAGTCAAATATAATTAAAAGATAAGATATTTTTGAACATTAGTAGACAATTTTAAAATTATTATAATTGAAGTTATATCATGGATAAACTCAAAAAACCAAAATCTTATGGAATATTTATATAATATCTGGCCATAATTATTGTTTATTTTTTATAACTAAAATAAATAGATGATATACCGACAACACACGATTATACACATATTATATATGAATTATATATAAATTACACATCATTCAATTTTTTAATTAAGTGGTCGGGTGAGCACCTATTTAGGCTGATTAGATAAATCCAAAAAAAAAAAAGAAATAATTTCAACCAAAGACTATAAATATAATTAAAGTTCATATGTGGATAATTTTTATTGAACTCATCATTTTATAGTGAAATAAATTAATTTTTTGTACAAAAGAAATAATGACATAAAAAATAAGATAAAAGAAAATAATGTTACAAAGATCTCAAAATGATTTAAAAACGAGAAATAAAAGTTGACAACAAATTTCTTCTTATGTTTCATCTTTGTTGAGTATAAAAAATTTGAAAGTTAATCTCATCGATTTCAAAATTATATTTTTTCAACTCAAATACATAGATTATAAGATAAGGATATCTTAGAATATTATTTTTAATTTACATTATATGTTGTTTTTAAAAATCACTATTACTAACAAACTGATATGATATTCGAATTTGAATTGGGATGCAATTTGAGTAGTTTGCATTGAGGTTAAGCCAAATATGGTGTCGATTAATAAATTATTTGACAAATTTAAGACAATATATCCAATGTTTATAATAATAATCAATTAATTTAACATTTAATGACTCAAAGAACAAAATTCTTCATCAACAATCTCTTCCCGTCTCTCTTATTGCCTGGTGTTGTTCCATGAACACTATACATGAACAAAAACTTTGATTCTCACAATCTAAGCTCTCAAACACCATGAATGAACAGAATTCTTCAAATTTCGTAGTTAATCAGGTAAAGATAAGGAAACCCATTTTTTAGATCTTAAAATAACGTTGCAAAAAATGGAAGAGAATGGGTTAACCAAAAATCAAATAATTAGCTAGAACCTTTTTCAATCCATGAAAATGTGCAAAGAACACATTCTTCGATTCATCAAAAAAATCTTTGCATAATTAATCATTTCTTTAAAAAGATACTCCATTTCATTTCTCATACTTTGTTTTACATGAAATTACCCAAACAAAGATATGACTTGCATGTTCACTGTGCAAGAGAAAGTGGCAGCTTCATTGCTATTAAAATTGGTAGGTTTGTTGATGAAAGAGAAAGGAGGGATACGAGAGAGGAAGCAGGAACAAAAAAGGGGTTTAGCTTTTTGACGGAAAGACCAAAACGCCCTTCTCGTTAATGTGTTCTTAAAGACTATTGAGGGTAATTAAGGAAAATCAAAAGTGGGTACAATGCTAACATACTACCTTCATCTAGTATGTTAGCAAGACCCTATATATATATTATAGGTGTCTAACGGGTGGGCCGGGCCGGTCTGGGCCTTTTTTTTTGTGCCTCATGTTTATTATCTTTTGTTTATCCACAGATGCTGTTGGAGCCGTACTTGCCAGCCATTTGGATAAGCCTCGTGTCTACATAGGGTGTATGAAATCTGGCGAAGTTTTTTCACAGCAGTGAGTTTGTCTTGTTAATTAGATGATTGCTATTTTGCTGAAATATTAATCTGAGAATAGAGTATAATTTAACCATAACCTAAATTTTATTTCTTATTCACAGGGAAAACAAATGGTATGAGCCCGAATGGTGGAAATTTGGCGATGGAAAATCGTGAGTTCTTCCTTACTGTAAATCATCTGGCTGGTGCAAGCAGTGGTAGATATGACTATAGAGGTTTACTGCTGCATGTGTTGTATTTATACCGGTCTTCTGTCTGATGACTCTTGATTGAAGCTATTGATCATGCTGTATTGGATTGATATCTTTTTCCTTTTCTTCGTTCTTTGTTCTTTATGTTAGCAACCTTGAAGAAGGCTAATTTCATTATGCTAATATTTGCTGGAGAAGTTGAACACAATATTTGTGAATGGAGATTAATTAGTGATGTAGAACTGCCACCAAGAGGGGCTTTCTTGACATTCTGTTTCTTTGATTTTCTTGCTATCATTGTGGTTCTAGGGAAATGGTTTGCTTAACAGCATTATTTGGTTTTCTAAAGCTTCTGCAGCTTCCTGAACTCCAAAACTTGTTATTTTGATCCATGAAGCAGGATAGGGAGGGATTAAATCTCTTTCTTTTAGGGTTGATATCCAGTGATTTTACAGCCTAAAAAAAAGGTGCATACACCAAAATGGAAGGCTTGCAAACAAATCGGGAAGTTTAAGAAAGTGGAATTCTAATTTTTTGGAACATATACCAAGCTTGCATCTCTATATCAGTAATACCAACTCGACGTCTGAAATGCTGATTACATAGTATTTGAAATTTCTGGCAAAAGGGGAGGAACGAAATGATAGCATCTGCTATCATGAAACTCTTGAGTGCATGTAACTTTGATGTTATTCGTCCCATTAGGAGTCTTCTTAGACTCTAAGAGATACGAAGTTCATAGATGTGTAGAATTCTGTATCCCCAGTATGCTGCATTAGCCAAGTTGCCTATAGAAACTGCAATTTTGCAAGTATCTATGTCACTTACAACAGGTGTCGTTATAAGAAAATCTGGATATGAATATTAAGCATTTAGAATACTGTGATCCTGCTCCTGCTTGATGGTTAGGGGGCAAGGTTACGCCTAACCGAGGTTGAGGAGCTAAGAGAATTGCAGTTCTCCCTCCCCCCTCCCCCCCAAAAAAAAAATAAAACAAAAAAAAAAAGGGAAGAAAAGTAGATATGTACCCATGATTTTTCTTGTCATGCTGCTGTTCTGCTGATATGTAATCAGGCATGACAAACCTCAAGATCTGCATGCTGATGAGTTCTGCAACTTGTTTGGATGCTAATTCTTTCATCTTTTTTGTACTCTTTCGCAAACAGGTACTTCAGGCACGCTTCCGGTGAAATATTTGCGATATCAAAGGCCCTAGCTAAATTCATTTCTATCAACAAGTAAGATTTGTGGAGTTAAGAATGTACGTAATCAAAAGAAATGTGATTAACAATATGTTTCTATTGCCAACAAGGCTTTGCTGAAGCGGCAAATGCTGAGGTTCCAAGAACCTTCACTTCACTCAAAAAGAAAAACAAAACCATATGTTTCCATCAATTTTGATGGCAATAGTAAAATGCTTACTGTTTTGTCTCCCTCCACTTTGTAGATCAATACTTCGCACATATGCTCATGATGATGTGAGTGCTGGATCCTGGTTCATCGGCCTTGATGTGAAGCATGTTGATGAAGGGAAGTTCTGCTGCGCTTCCTGGTCATCAGGTCTCTCTCTCTCCCCCCCCCCCCCCCCCCCCCCCCCCCCCAAAACCCCAACCCCAAACAGATATCAAGGAGAGTGGAAAAGAAAATACAATTTCTTCCTTTTACAGCAGTTGTTGGTAGTATAAGCGAATAGCTGTCCCCGTATGAGTTGTGGTTTGTTTTCTCTAGGAGGTCTTGCCGGATAACTGTGATCCAAGTATAAAAAATCACTTTTTCATATTAAAATTAATAATAGAGAGCTATTGAATATTGATTTATAAATTTTGTGTTCCTCTATAAAATTATGGGTGATAAAGCTATACTGGTCTTGGTATACTGGGAATTACTTTTATTAGGAAAAAGAAGGTTTTCGCATAGGGATAGTGTGGTCACAAACTCACAAGATATTGATGATGCTATCCTTATATTAACTTAGTCTGAAGCTGGAGTACATGCTACCTCAATTACCTTATTCTCCTTTCCTTCTAGAATTGATCCACTTGGTAGGGAGTGGTAGAAGAGACCAAATATCGTACTAGAAAAGGAACTTTAGCGAATTGTTGACTGAGATATTCTATGAGTAGACATTTGGGTCTAAAGAATTATAGTAGTAGGGGTGGGGAAAATATTGCTATTGGTGAGGCCACTCAAAGTTCTTTTCCTTTCTATTTCAATCTCAATTCAGCATACAAGAAACATTTTGAACTTGAGGTCAGTTCATTATTTAAAGGAACTGATTTGAGGTGAATTACTTTTATGTTTTCATTTTAGTCATTTTGCACTCTTGACTGACGAATTCAGATGTATAGATATTCAAAGGTGGATCCGGGATTTGAGGCTTATGGGTTCCTACCGTAATTTCATATTAATATACGATAATAACTGGGTTCAATATTTACCAATATTTAGTGAATTTCTTAATATAAATACAGGGTCTACGCAAGAGTTACTGGGTTCTCGGGAACCCGTAGTCTGTGCACTAGGTCCGCCCCTGTAGATATTGCTAGCTTTTATCCAAGAAATACTCCTTGAGATTATTTCTTAGCAGAATCAGGAAACAAACTTGAAAAAGAACTACTTCATTGCTATTGTTACTTGGCGACTAGGTTGCTCGTTGTGATGAGATATGTATTTAGGATTTTTAAGTGCATGCTTCAGTGAAGGAAATATCATCCTTAAGTGCTTTATGTACACCAGCATTATGTTTCAATGTGGTTAACCATCATGATAATGAGTAGTTCTTGTATTCCCTTTGTGGGGTTTTCAGGGTCTGTATGCGCAGCTGCTTGATTAGAATGCCTATTTAGTAAACGTGGAGATCATTCATGTCACAAATCATTGTGAAGAACTGTCTTTGGGAGACAGATCATCTTTACCGGAGTTTGCTTTTGCCTTTTGGTGCCTGGGGCAAAGGAGCTCGAAGTTTTTGACTTCAACTGCCAAGAGCCCTATGGTAGAGAGCATCTTGGTTTCGGACACACCGAGCCCTCGAGGAATGTAAAAAGGGTTTTTGGAGTATAGGGACTATAGTCGGAAAAATTCATTGTATGGTGATTTACTAACAGTGTGACGTTGTCCATTATTTCATCATGTACTATGGACATTCTTTTGGAAATATACAGTTCGGTGATCCCTTTAGAGTGCGCTTCAATAGCAATTTGCAGGCTAATTCACCAAGATGGCATCATGCATGTTGAACTATCATTTCCTCATTTTGTTTTGTTAAATACGCAGTGATGAGATTTGAACATAGCACTTCTGTTTTTCTTATACCAATTGCTTCATCTAAAGACTACAACGATGATATATAATACATTTATTTGCTTAACCTCATAGAAGAACGATAATCATATATATGATTTTCGTTATGGGCATAATAAGACTCAACCGCTTATTTAGAGCCAAGCTTCTCTGCACAATACTTTCTCACAAAGAGAAACACTGGTGTCACAGTGTTAGGATATGTTTTGAGAAGGGTTTAAACTGGTGATTTACCTTGGTTTTGTACAGCCACTTGCTAATTAATAGAACTTTCTTTAATGGCCAAAAAAGTTACTGCTTCTTAGAACCTTATGGTTTATTACTTTGGCGGAATTTCCCAAGCAACAATATAATTGTCACATTGGATATTTTTGGTAAACTAGACTAAAACCAAGGGCATTGTTTCATGGGGAAATTGTCAATACCAAGTTTTGTGGAATCCAAACCATAGCAGTAAGAGTCAGCCATTATTATTGTCACAGACTCAAATTCGGTCGTGATGACGCCCAACCCTAAAGCTAGGCAAGCCTGACCAACAATCGTTTCCTATTTAACAATAAGTCCCGAAAACGATAATTAGGAAGAATATAAGAGTTTATAATAATAATCCAGTAATAATGATAGAATGATAAGAATGAGAAGTGCGAAAACTGATAATAATACTCCCAAAGATCTAGGGTCACGAGTTTAGAGCCTCTAAGCAAAAATAAAAAATTAGCTGAAGATAAGAAATTCACGAAATGCCACAAAGTAAAGTTATGTCTAACAGTCCGATACCTTACTACGAACCAACAACAACATCAAACCACATATAGCACAAGTAAATAACAATGCATGAATACAATGCAATGCACATGACCGCTACGGCGTGTAGACCGATCTATTTAACGTCGACATCGCTCACTGGGGGTGTGTTCAGACTCCGGGAGGGCTCCTTCAGCCCAAGCGCAATATAATCATAACATTCGCTGCGGCGTGCAGCCCGATCCATATTCAGTCACTATATTCGCTGCGGCGTGCAACCCGATCCATACTCAGTCCATAGTATGCATATGAGTCACATAACAGTTTTAATTTATTTTTTCCAATTTCCAATTCATTAAAAAGAATACTCTTTAGTTATTTACTTTCAAGAAAAGTGACTTAACAGTTCATAACAGTGATTAAACACAGGAGTAAGATAAATGATTTTACAAATCATGCTATCATAATGATATTCATTCTCCAAGGATGCTACAGGTCGGCACAAGGCCCCAAACATGGCAATAAGCCCGATATATTCAACACAAG
Organism: Nicotiana noctiflora; assembly: GCA_032618575.1. Lineage (NCBI taxonomy): Eukaryota > Viridiplantae > Streptophyta > Magnoliopsida > Solanales > Solanaceae > Nicotiana > Nicotiana noctiflora. The sequence continues at coordinate 51,969 of JASVEL010006702.1, forward strand.
GTGCATATCGATTTCCAGTATAGCGTTATTCTTGTTCGGGATGGACCAAGTCACAATCCACAGTCATAAGTAGTCCCGCACATGCCATGGGGTGCGAGTCACGCGCTAAATAGCGCCACAATGTGATAACCCGGGGTTTCTAACCCTCAGGCCATCATATACACCAATTACTCACCTCTAACCAGTCGTAGATCCGCAATGCCTTTTCCTTTCGTATCGACCTCCTCACGCGTCGAATCTAGTCAAAACCATAGCGAATACATAAATATGGGTAAAAGAAATAAAACCCAATCAAAATTACTCGAAAAGTACTAAAATTGATGAAGTTGGTAAAACCCGAGCCCCAGACCCGCTTCTCGAAAAATTATGAAAATCATACCAACGGATTACTTGTCTCTCCACGAGTCCTTACATATAAAGTTCATCAAAATCGGAGGCCGTTTGACCCCTCAAATTCCAACTTTACACCTTCTTAGATTTCAAGCCCTAACCTTCATTTTTACCCCTTAAATCCTTAGTTTTTCAGTGTTTAATTTATGTTTTTACAGCGTAATAACATAATACGAGTCTAAGAACTTTTACCTGATGAAATCCCATGAATTCGCTCTTAAAAATTGCCTCGGAAGCTTCTCTCCGTTCCAAAATTGGAAAAAAACTCGACCTGCTCATTATAGGTATACTGTTCATACGTTTTACTAGTCCCAATGGATTCTTTGTGAAATTCTAATAAATTTAGGCTTTTGAATCACTCAATTTGACCTTATAATGAAGGAGATATGTATGTTTTAAGATTTGCAAATAGTGCAGGTTTTTAATATGCCGACATGGGCAATTTCGTCATTAACCTGAAAATCTAGGCAACCTTAGTAAAATGGTCATAAAATCCTCATACGATGTCCAAATTCGGTGATTCTTTTTGCTACGGGTCCGTAATTACGATACGGAGCTAATGCTTTATTCAAAACAGTAATTAGAACTTATTTGTTCCATATGATAGATATCATTTTATGTCCAAAGATACGACGTTGAAACATCAAATAAGAGCGTGATCACAACCCGAAACACACCCGAGGCCTCCGGGACCTCAACTAGAGGCACCAACATATCCCAAACCATCATCAAAACTTGTTACAATCATCAAAACACACCTAACAATACTGAAATCATCAATTCTCATTAGATTCAAGCCTAAGTTCTTCAAAAACTTCCGAAACACACATTATCAAAACCCAATCAAACGACGTCCGAATGACCTAAAATTTTGCACACATATCACAAATCATATATCGATGCTACAGAAACTCTCGGAGTTCCATTCCGGCCCCCGGATCAAAATCTCACCTATCAACCGAAATTCGCCAAAATCCAACCTTAGCCAATTCAAGCCTAATTCTACACCGAACCTCCAAATTCAACTCCGATTGCGCTCCTAAGTCACAAATCATCCCTTGAAACTATTCGAATAATCGGAAATCCATTTCGAGCCTTCTAACTCATAAGTCAATATTTAGTTGACTATTCTAAACTAACCTTCTCATAAAGAGACTAATTGTCTCATTTCTGACCGAACTCCATCCGAATTACTTCAAGTTCTCAAAACACATATAATGAAACATATATAAGCATAAAATGGGTAAAACGAGGCTGTAACTCCCGTGATAATGGGTCGGGTCGTTACAACCTCCCCAACTTAAACAAACGCTCGTCCTCGAGCGTATTGAGAGTTGTTCTAGAATCCAACCAATAGCTGAATGATATTACCAACCATATACCTGGGGTGATCCCTTGTCACCCTATCTCGCATAGACTCAATAATACAATACATCTGAACTTTCACAATCCATTTAATATATAACCAAACCATAGAACCACACTGTACTATCCAAAGATCATACACCCGATCGAAAATTCACATCTGAACTCGGAGTAAGCCCGAACCAGCTGTAATAACCCATACTTGTACCCTCAGGTGAAAACATATGATATAACGCCAAAACTAAACACTTGGAATCATAACTTCTATTTACAGCAGTTGTCCCCAGCAACCAATTACCGGCAGAGAACCTCTTATTAGCTAAAGCCTTATTCCCACACTTTCTTATACCGCCAACGATGAATGAAATCGTAATCATCTCTCAGATCAACCATTCATGAAACCATTTCCCTTGACTGATATCCCAACAGATTTTCGGGTCAAACCTCGATATTATCTTCTTGACAAGCTGAGATCAAATTTGTCCGTATTCATTAATGAACCCAATGATCACCTCGAATCCCACACCACTCTGATGATATGATACCTCAATACAAGTCTAAACCACATCTTGCATAATACACGTACCAGTAAGAAACGGTCTGAACACACTCAAATCATAAGAAATGACTCAATCGAAAGAGATGTACCTCAAGCTCATCAATGCCATTACAATACAAGACTGAGACCCTATCTCACATCATAGAAATAGAATGCTTGAATCTACTCTGAAAGGTCACAACTCCTGTAGCCTCGCTACAATGCGCGATCCTATCCTAATACCATTACACCTGAAGCATCTCAAGCCGCTATGCTCAAAATAAACAATCACGCACATTTGATGTCTAAAACTAACGCAATTCATTACACCCACGGTGAAACAGAGAACACAAAACCCACAACCCGATAGACCATAACCAATTAATTACACCCACGGTGAAACAGAGAACACACAACACACAAACCGATAGACCATAACCAATGCTCCAAACACCGAGCAACACTCAATTACTCTTCCCACCCGACTTTCTCTATGAATTATCAATAGAACCGCACCATATGTGCTCATAACTAACAAATCATAATGTCTCACAACATCGAAAAACAACTCAGGGTCAACCAAGCTAACTCAAGCTAAATGCGTAGCCATATCGGCCTTCCAATGAACTCAGTACCAAGAAGCCTGAACATGTTTCTTCCACTTCTCTAACTCCTGCCGAAGGCACCAAATAAATACCGAAATCCACAATCTCACCCGATTACATGCCCAGCCACATGAAATGCATCCGAAAAGTCCTTCAATAACAGAACGGGATCAATGATAGCAACCTATGCACTGACATCTATCACAAATGCCCAATTAAGAAAGTACTCCTTCCCAGATGTCCGCTGGTGATTTGAAATATAAATCACTCTGTTAAAATATATTCTAACGCACTTCACCACTTAACCCGTGGCGTTTCTGGCGTAGCCCCTAACGCAATAGTTCAAAATCACCCCAACACTAAGACAACTAGTCTGAATTCCAACATCCACATTCATAATATAACATACCAGCGAATAAAGATCCACCACCACAACATAGCCTATACATCAGAACTCCATATAATCCACAAATCATCATACCTGATCCCAGTTTCCACCGTGCGAATACATGCACCCATTTGCTACCTAATCATTCCACGACAGATACTCAATATTTACCTATGCTACCAAGTAAACCTGAATACCACTAGTGGACCCAACAAGAACATGCCGTAATACTACTGAAATTTTATCAGTTTAGTCACATTACCCTTTTTCTGAAACACATACTCGCATTAAATCACTTTCGCTTAGCAATACCATATTCCTTAATCATCTGAAGCTCTATTATCTAATCGCTTAGAAGGAATCACTACACATTCCATGCTCTGCATGACATACACATGCCTTGTGCAAATTCTTACAATGCTGACATGACGGATGAGATCCGTATACATTCTTAGCCACCGTCGAGACAACAGTTCATTAGTTTTATACTCTTGGCAAGGACTATCACCTTATTCTGAACCAAACAATGACCTTAGCTCTTTACCTTACTTCATATACTCAGATTGCACTGATCTCAAGTTCAATGATCTCGTCTCACTCGGTACGAATTGCTCGGGAAATAAGCCACTCCGGACATAATTAAATGTCTCATATGATGGGTTACCGATTCGAATGCAGTACTAAAGAAAACGAGCTCTAGAAGGAATTATCAAATCTTACGCACTAATACAGAATTTCCTTGGAAAGCAAGACATACAAAGACATCATATAGAAAACTATACTCGATATCACACTATTGCGGCGTGCAACCCGCTCCAGATAGCATACCCGTGGAGGCGTGCCACCTGATTCACACATAAATCTCACATAAGAAGATACCCATCGAGCCAAATTAGCTCATTAAAACATAATACGGAGTATCGGTCGTACTCATGCTAAGTGCATAATAATATCTTTGACGAACAAATAGCGTTATAAGCTACAACACTCAAGCACCACTGAGGTGCAATGTACAATCTGAATCTCAAGAGCCAAGATGCTCATATAATGTCATTCCTACGCGGATAAAGGTTTACAAAAATACCAAGTGCGGAAAGAAATGTCAATACACAATCAAAAGACAGTAGGAAGGAATATCGGGTCCTGCGGACTCTGCAGCTACCTCGAATATCCACAAACGTCGCCTCGCACGACTACTGGATCACTGTTGAGAGGTACCTGGATTTGCACACAAGGTGCAGGGAGTAAAATGAGTACTGCCAGACTCAGTGGTAATAAACAAGGGTAAGACAGCGCAGATAAGAAATCCGCAATAAAGCACTATGTAAAGCTATAATCAGCTACCCTGTCATAGAAATAAATCTTCATTGTACCTGTTCCGACAAATACCAATAAATAACATAACAGCTAGCAGATGTAGCTAAATGCGATGCAATGCATGATATGACCGCTACGGCGTGTAGCCCGACTCCGAATTTGGGTACTCGTGCTCACTGTGGGGGTTCGGACTCGGAGGGGCTCCTACGGCCCTAGCACGTCTCGTAGAGATATTCCGCGGCGTGTTGTCCGATCCAACATATATCTCTGCTGCGGCGCGCGGCCGGATCCACTACTAGTCGGCTAATATGCGGATACGGCCTCGCGAGGCTCAAAAATAGTTTTTGAAAACTCTTTTATCATTTTTCGGTTGGAAAACAGTAATGTCAAGTTCCGGAGATTGGAATTGGCATAATAACAAAAATAGCCTGCGGACTAGTAGTAAACTAGCGTGTCTATATGATAAGACAATGATAACGATCCTCGCGGGATCCAATAGCGGGCTCACGGCCCACATGTATACTCAACCGCCCAAGAAGGGGGTTCGACGGCTCAAGAGTGGCCATTATCACAATATATATATATGCAACCATCCGAGAAGGAGGTTCGACGGCTCTAGAATAGCCAATAATACGGTATCAACAGGTTGGACTAATATGTAGTCTCCAGTTCATGATCGACCCCGCACTCTCAAGAGTGTGCGTGTCTCGCCGCTATACGGCGTCACAAAGTGGTATACCGGGGTTTCGAACCCGCTGGTCATCACCCACATCTATTACTCACCTCAATACGACGCGACGACTACTCCGCAATGCCCTTGCCACGAGAATCAAGCTCCGCACGCGTAGAATATGATCAAATACAGTAGAAACACAACAAATTAGGCCAATGGGACGACACCCGATCAATATAACTCAATTTACATCAAAATTCCCAAAGTTGTCAAAACCCGACTTTCGGTACGCTTGTCGAAAAATTACAAAAGTTACATATTCGGAATCCTCATCTCGATACGAGTCTAGGCATATAAAATTTACCAAAATCGGACTCCGTTTGCCCACTCAAATCGGTGTTTTTCTTCAATTTAGGCCTAGGGCTCAAACCCACCTTTAATCTTCCATTTACGGAAATTTAACCCATGATTTCATGTTAAAATGATGTAATTAAGCCACAAAACTTACCTCCAACGAATCCCCGATGAATTACCAGCAATTCCCGTGAGTTTCTCTCTCTAGAACTCAAAAATGGCGTCTTGGGTATATGAACCCGCGGCTGGTTCTGTTCTGGTTTTAATTTCACTGCCAGACCATTCCTTCTATGCGATCGCAATGACGCTATGCGATCGCATAGAGTTAAATTTTCCTGCCAATTTCCCCTTCTATGCGATCGCAATGCACTCCCGCGATCGCATAGCACAACCTTCCAGGCCTCATCTTTTCTTCTCTGCGATCGCAACACTGACTATGCGATCGCAATGCACAGTCTGACAAACCTATGCGATCGCACCCCTTGCTATGCGATCGCATAGCACATTTTTCTCACCTCTCCAATCTCTTCTATGCGATCGCACAAGTGACCCTGCGATCGCAGAGCGCCAGTTTCCATACCTATGCGATCGCATCCCCTGTTACGCGATCGCATAGAACAACTCTGGGGCTCACCTCCATCCTTCTATGCGATCGCATCTACCCTATGCGATCGCATAGAGCATCCGTCTGCAACAAAACCAGCAGCCAACAGCAGTTCCAAACATAGAAGAAATGGTCCGTTTGGACCCCCGAAATCAACCCGAGGCCCCCGGGACCCCAACGAAAACCACCAACATACTCCAAAACACGATACGAACTTGTTCCAATCATAAAAACACCATCCTAAACATCAAAATCACCAATTACACACGGATTCAAGCCTAAATTCCTTAAAACTTTTCGAATTACGCATTCAATCAAAAACCCGACTAAACGACGTCCGAATGACCTGAAATTTTGCAGGCACGTCCAAAATCACCTAACGAAGCTACTGCAACTGTCGGAATTCCATTCCGACCCCCGGATCAAAATCTCACCTACCGTTCGGATTTCGCCAAAATTCAACCTTAGCCAATTCAAGCCTATTTCTACACCGGGCCTCCAAATTCAATTCCGATCGCTCCCCCTAAGTCACAAATCACCTTCCGGAACTAACCGAATCATCAGAATCCGATTCCGAGCCCTCTAGCTAAATAGTCAACTCCGGGTTGACTTTCCTTATTCAAGTTTCCTTCGCAAAGGCTATATGCCTCATTTCCAATCCCAATCACTCCTAACTCACCCGATAGACTCTAACACTGATATAAAATCATAAAACATGTATTTACAACATAACGGGGTGGTAATTCTCGTGACGACGGGCCGGGTCGTCACATTCTCCCCTCTTAAGCAAACGCTCGTCCTCGAGCGGGTCAAGAAACATACCTGAAGTCTCAAACAAGTGAGGATATCTGCTCCGCATCTCCCGCTCGATCTCCCAAGTGGCCTCCTCCACGGGTCGACCTCTCCACTGAACCTTAACTGATGCAATCTCCTTAGACCTCAATTTTCTCACCTGGCGTCCCAAAATGGCAATAGGCTCCACATCATAGGATAGATCACCATCAAGCTGAATGGTGCTGAAATCTAATACATGAGACGGATCTCCAATGTACTTCCGGAGCATAGACACATGGAATACTGGATGAACGCTGGATAAGCTGGGCGGCAAGGCCAACTCATATGCCACCTCTCCAACTCTCCTAAGTATCTCAAAAGGACCGATGTACCTGGGGCTCAACTTTCCTTTCTTTCCAAATCTCATAACGCCCTTCATAGGTGAAACTTTCAGCAACACCTTCTCGCCACTGAATAAGACACATCTCGGACCTTCCGGTCCGCATAACTCTTCCGACGTGACTAAGCTGTGCGAAGTATCTCCTGAATTACCTTCACCTTGTCTAAGGCATCCTGAACTAACTCTGTCCTCAGTAATCTAGTCTCGTCGGGATCAAACCAACTGACTGGAGACCTACACCACCTCCCATATAAGGCTTCATACGGCGGCATCTAAATGATGGACTGATAGATATTTTTATATGCAAACCCCGCAAGAGGCAGGTAATCAGCCCAAGAACCTCCAAAATCAATGACGCAAGAACGCAACATGTCCTCCAGTATCTGAATTGTACGCTCGGACTACCCATCCGTTTGTGAGTGAAATGATGTGCTCAACTCTACCTGTGAACCCAACTCTCGCTGAAATGTCCTCCAGAACTATGAAGAAAATTGAGTACCTCTGTCTGATATGATAGAAACTGGAACTCCATGCAATCTCACAATCTCACAGATGAATATCTCTGCTAACCGCTCTGAGGAGTATGTAGTACAAACAGGAATGAAATGAACTGACTTGGTCAGCCTATCCACAATCACCCATACAGAATCAAACTTCCTCGCCGTCCGAGGGAGTCCAGTAACAAAGTCCATAGTGATCCTCTCCCATTTCCACTCGGGAATAACAATGCGCTGAAATACACCACCGGGCCTCTGGTGCTCGTACTTAACCTGCTGACAGTTGAGGCACCGTGCTACATGTCTGACAATGTCCATTTTCATCTTTCTCCACCAATAGTCTTGTTTCAAATCTTGATACATCTTCGCGGCTCCTGGATGGATAGAATACCGCGAGCTATGGGCCTCCTCCAGAATCAACTCACGAAGGCCATCAACATTGGGCACGCATATCCGGCCCTGCATCCTCAATACGCCGTCACTATCAATGGTGACATCTCTAGCATCATCATGCTAAACTCTGTCCCTCAGGAGAGCCAAATGTGGATCATCATACTGGTGCTCACGAATACGATCATATAGAGATGACCGAGATACAACACAAGCCAATACCCTGCTGGGCTCTGAAATGTCTAACCTCACTAGCCGATTGGCTAACTCCTGAACATCATAAGCAAATGATCTCTCCCCAGCTAGAATATATGCCAAGCTGCCCATACTGACCGCCCTTCGGCTCAAAGCATCGGCCACCACATTGGCCTTCCCCAGATGATATAGAATAGTAATGTCATAATACTTGAGCAACTCAAGCCATCTCCGCTATCTCAAATTAAGGTCTTTCTGTTTGAACAAGTGCTGGAGGCTACGATGGTCGGTATACACCTCACAAGACACGCCGTACAAATAGTGCCTCCAAATCTTCAATGCATGAACAATGGCGGCTAGCTCCAAGTCGTGAACAGGATAGTTCTTCTCATGCGGCTTCAACTGCCGAGAAGCATAAGCAATTACCTTACCTTCCTGCATTAACACACAACCTATCCCCACTCTGGAGGCATCACAATAAACGGTATATGAACCTGAAGCTGATGGCAATACTAACACTGGAGCTGTGGTCAAAGCTGTCTTGAGCTTCTGAAAGCTCTCCTCGCACTCATCCGACCACACGAATGGTGCACCCTACTGGGTCAATTTAGTCAATGAAGAAGCAATGGATGAAAATCCCTGAACGAACCGGCGATAATATCCCGCCAAACCAAGAAAACTCCTGATCTCTGTAGCTGAGGACGGTCTAGGCCAACTCTGCACCGCCTCTATCTTCTTCGGGTCAACCTGAATACCATCACGAGACACCACATGTCCCAGAAATGCTACGGACTCGAGCCAAAACTCGCACTTGGAGAATTTAGCATATGGCTTCTCCTCCCTTAATCTCTGCAACACAATACTCAAATGTTGAGCATGCTCCTCCTGACTACGGGAGTAGACTAGAATGTCATCAATGAACACAATCACAAATGAATCCAAATAGGGCTCGAACACACTGTTCATCAGATGCATAAATGTTGCTGGGGCGTTGGTCAGCCCAAACTACATCACAAGAAACTCATAATGACCATATCGGGTCCTGAATGCAGTCTTCATAATATCCGAGTCCCTGATCTTCAGCTGATGATAGCCTGAACGAAGATCGATCTTAGAAAACACCCTCGCACCCTGTAACCGATCAAACAAATCATCTATGCGCGGTAGAGGGTACTTGTTCTTCACTGTCACTTTGTTCAATTGCCTATAATCAATACACGTTCGCATGGAACCATCTTTCTTTTTAACAAATAATACCGGCGCACCCCACGGAGACACACTAGGGCGGATGAAACCCTTATCCAGAAGTTCTTGAAGCTGCTCTTTTAGTTCTTTCAACTCGGCTGGTGCCATTCGATAAGGAGGAATGGATATGGGCCGAGTGCCCGGCACCAAGTCAATGCCAAAATCAATATCCCTGTCCGGCGGCATGCCCGGCAGGTCTGAGGGGAATACATCTGGGAAGTCCCTCACAACAGGTACAGAATCAATGCTAGGAGACTCGGCTCCCACATCTCTCACAAAAGCTAAGTACGATAAACACCCTTTTTCAACCATCTTCTGAGCTTTTAAGAACGAAATAACACGGCTAGGGACGAAATCGGTCGAACCCCGCCACTCGATCTGAGAAATACCAGGAATGGCCAACGTAACTGTCTTAGCATGACAGTCCAATATAGCATGGTACGGAGACAACCAGTCCATACCCAATATAACATCAAAGTCCACCATACCCAACGATAACAAATCTGCCTGGGTCTCCAGACCCCCAATAGATATAACACAGGATCTATAGACATGATCCACAACGATCGTATCACCCACGGGGGTGGATACATGAACAAGTAAATCAAGACTACCACGAGTCGCACCCAAGTGATGTGCAAAATAAGAGGACACGTAAGAATATGTGGATCCTGGATCAAATAGAACGGAGGCATCTCTGTGACAGACAGAAATGATACCTGTAATCACTGCATCGGAGGCAACTGCATCACGCCTGTCGGGAAGTGCATAGAATCGTGCCTGGCCTCCACCAGATCTCTCCTCGCCCCTGGGGCGACCACGAGAAGACCGGCCTCCACCTCTACTAGACTGAGATGGTGCTGAAGAGGAGGGCTGATCCCTCTGCCGAGTCCTGCCCCTACGTAGTCGAGGGCAAACTGTCTCCTCGTGTGGCCAAACTCACCACACTCATAACATGCACCGGTGCCTTGAGAAGTAGGTGTTGCACTCGCTGGGCCGGGAGGGCACTAAGTGATGACCGACCCTGCTGAACCCCTGTCGACCACGACCGTAAGAACCTCCGCTCTCTGCTCTGGGCGGACTGAATGAGAAGGTCTAGATGAGCGACCTCTCGCTCTGCCGGGAATGCCCTCCAGATGGAGCACCACTGAAACTGCCCGAACCACGAGGCCTCTCGGCCTCCCGCTCCTCTCTCTCTCGGCGACGATCCGCCTCAATGGAGCGTGCCATATCGACAACTTGCTCAAATGATGATGACAGAACTCGCTCGCCGGGCCACAAGAATACGGATAGAGTAGTTGAGGCCATCGATGAACCTCCCGATCCTCTCCCTGTCGGTGGGAATCATCCATGTGGCATGCCTAGCCAAGCCTAGGTGAATCTAAGCTCATATCGGGTCACGAACATGTCGCCCTGAATCAACCACTCGAGCCGGCGACGTAGCTCGTCGCGACGAGACCGGGGTACATATTTCTCTAGAAAGAGAGTAGAGAGCTGCTGCCATGTGAGAGGTGTCGCTCCAGCAAGCCTACGCCTCTCAAACTCCTCCCACCAATCAAATGCGGGACCGGTGAACCTGAAATGTAGTAAATGAAACTCCGGTGGACTCAAGAATACCAGCCGTACGCAGCATCTTCTGACACTTATCCAAGAAACCCCGGGCATCCTCGCCCTCAACGCCACCGAAATGGGGTGGCCGGAAGTCTACCAAATCTCTCGAGACGACGACTGCTCGTCATCGGGCATAACCCGAACCATATGCTCGGGAGCTGGGGCTGGTGCAGTCGGAGGAATAACCGGTGCAACCACCGAGCGGGGACCGCCTCTGGCGTCCGAAGTCCCCGAACAACCGGGTCGGTGTGCGAGCTGCGAGGGTCTGCTGACCACCCCCTGACTGAGATGTCGCTACGGTAGCGGTAGCTGAAACTACCGAGCCAAGCCGGAACACACCCGATAATATCCGAGCAAGAGTCTCCCGAAGACCGGGGATAGCAATAGATATAGTCCGGCCCCGAGCCGAGGCCGCCGGGGCATCGACCACCGGGGCCGCTCTCCGAACCGGTACAACGGGCGGGTCAGGCCGGCACCGCCTCGGCCGCCCTACCTCTACCTCCAGCACGACCGCGCCCGCGGCCTCTAACAGGTGGCGATGGAGGTCGTCCACCTCGTCCTCGATGCTCGCGTTCTCGCCATCCGCGAGAGAATAGAATATAGAAGTTCAGTTCTCAGAACAACAAGATCGCACGACAGAGTTAAAGAAAAGTGAAGTTTTCCTAAAGGTTCGCAGCCTCCCGAGGATAAGTACAGGCGTCCCCGTACCGATCCACAAGACTCTACTAACCGGCTCAAGACTCATGAGGTTTAATATAACCGCACTCTTGTCACGACCCCAAATCCGGTCGTGATGGCGCCCAGCACATTGCTAAGCCAGCCTGACCAATCAATATCAACCACGGAGCTAGAAGCTCACTTTAACCCATTTAGGCATATTAATTCACAAAATAACAGTGATACATATATTGAAAACGGGGAACCAAGTCCCATAATACATTAACTCCCATAGACCAAGGGTCAAGAGTCATGAGCCTCTACTGAATATAAGTGTATAAAGGTTTACAAAATACCAAGTGCGGAAAGAAATGTCAACACAAAATCAAAAGCCAGTGGGAAGGAATATCGGTTCCTGCGGACTCTGCAGCTACCTCGTATATCCCACAGATGTCGCCTCGCACAGCTACTGGATCACTGCTGAGAGGTACCTGGATCTGCATACAAGGTGCAGGGAGTAAAATGAGTACTGCCAGACTCAGTGGTAATAAACAAGGGTAAGACAGCGCAGATAAGAAATCCGCAATAAAGCACTATGTAAAGCTATAATCAGCTACCCTGTCATAGAATCAATCTTCACTGTACCTGTTCCAACAAATACCAATAAATAGCATAACAGCTAGCAGATGTAGCTAAATGCGATGCAATGCATGATATGACCGCTACGGCGTGTAGCCCGACTCCAATTTTGGGTACCCGTGCTCACTGTGGGGGTTCAGACTCCGGAGGGGCTCCTACAGCCCAAGCACATCTCATAGAGATATTCCTGCGGCGTGCAGTCCGATCCAACATATATCCTGCTGCGGCGCGCAGCCCGATCCACTACTAGTCAGCTAATATGCAGATACAGCCTCGCAGGCTCAAAAATAGTTTTTGAAACTCTTTTATCATTTTTCAGTTGGAAAACAGTAATGTCAAGTTCCAGAGATTGGAATTGGCATGATAACAAAGATAGCTGCGGACTAGTAGTAAAACTAGCATGTCTATATGATAAGACAATGATAACGATCCTCGCAGGATCCAATAACTGGCTCACGGCCCACATGTATACTCAACCACCCAAGAAGGGGGTTCAACGGCTCAAGAGTGGCCATTATCACAATATATATATATATGCAACCATCCGAGAAGGAGGTTCGACGGCTCTAGAATAGCCAATAATACAGTATCAACGGGTTGGACTAATATATAGTCTCCAGTTCATGATCGACCCCGCACTCTCAAGAGTGTGCGTGTCTCGCCGCTATACAGCGTCACAAAGTGGTATACCGGGGTTTCGAACCCGCTGGTCATCACCCACATCTATTACTCACCTCAATACGGCGCGACGACTACTCCGCAATGCCCTTGCCACGAGAATCAAGCTCCGCACGCGTAGAATCTGATCAAATACAGTAGAAACACAACGAATTAGGCCAATGGGACGACACCCAATCAATATAACTCAATTTACATCAAAATTCCCAAAGTTGTCAAAACCCGACTTTCGGTACGCTTGTCGAAAAATCACGAAAGTCACATATTCGGAACCCTCATCTCAATACGAGTCTAGGCATATAAAATTTACCAAAATCGGACTCCATTTTCCCACTCAAATCAGTGTTTTTCTTAAATTTAGGCCTAGGGCTCAAACCCACCTTTAATCTTCCATTTACGGAAATTTAACCCATGATTTCATGTTAAAATGATGTAATTAAGCCACAAAACTTACCTCCAACGAATCCCCGATGAATTACCAGCAATTCCCGTGAGTTTCTCTCTCTAGAACTCAAAAATGGCGTCTTGGGTATATGAACCCGTGACTGGTTCTGTTCTGGTTTTAATTTCACTGCCAGACCATTCCTTCTATGCGATCGCAATGACCCTATGCGATCGCATAGAGTTAAATCTTCCTGCCAATTTCCCCTTCTATGCGATCGCAATGCACTCCCGCGATCGCATAGCACAACCTTCCAGGCCTCATCTTTTCTTCTCTGCGATCGCAACACTGGCTATGCGATCGCAATGCACAGTCTGACAAACCTATGCGATCGCACCCTTTGCTATGCGATCGCATAGCACATTTTTCTCACCCCTCCAATCTCTTCTATGCGATCGCACAAGTGACCCTGCGATCGCAGAGCGCCAGTTTCCATACCTATGCGATCGCATCTCCTGTTACGCGATCGCATAGAACAACTCTGGGGCTCACCTCCATCCTTCTATGCGATCGCATCTACTCTACGCGATCGCATAGAGCATCCGTCTGCAACAAAACCAGCAGCCAACAGCAGTTCAAAAATAGAAGAAATGGTCCGTTTGGACCCCGAAATCAACCCGAGGCCCCCGGGACCCCAACCAAAACCACCAACATGCTCCAAAACACGATACGAACTTGTTCCAATCATAAAAACACCATCCTAAACATCAAAATCACCAATTACACACGGATTTAAGCCTAAATTCTTTAAAACATTCCGAATTACACAATCAATCAAAAACCCAACTAAACGACGTCCGAATGACCTGAAATTTTGCAGGCACATCCAAAATCACCTAACGGAGCTATCGCAACTGTCGGAATTCCATTCCGACCCCCGGATCAAAATCTCACCTACCGTTCGGATTTCGCCAAAATTCAACCTTAGCCAATTCAAGCCTATTTCTACACCGGGCCTCCAAATTCAATTCCGATCGCTCCCCTAAGTCACAAATCACCTTCCGGAACTAACCGAATCATCGGAATCCGATTCCGAGCCCTCTAACCAAATAGTCAACTCCGGGTTGACTTTCCTTATTCAAGTTTCCTTCACAAAGGCTATATGCCTCATTTTCAATCCAATTCACTCCTATACTCGATATCACACTATTGGAGCGTGCAACCCGCTCCAGATAACATACCGATGGTGGCGTGCCACCCGATCCACACATAGATCTCACATAAGGAGATGCACATCGAGCCAAATTTGCTTATTACAACATAATACTGAGTATCGATCGTACGCACGCTAAGTGCATAATAATATCTCTGAGGAACATATAGCGTTATAAGTTACAAAACTCAAGCACAACTGAGGTGCGATAAAATCTGAATCTCAAAAGCCAAGATGCTCATATAACGTCATTCCTACGCGGATTCTTAACGTATAGTAATTTCTCAAGCCGTCTTGATTCACGTCCAAGCAACGGTCGTAGTCAATATAACTTGGTCTAATAAGTCCAAGATCGATCCCACGGAGAATTAACCTATCAATCACAACTTTCACAACCCAAGAGTACTTACGAATCAAGTTCCCAAAATTTAGAATATATTTGTATATGATTTTCGAACTACTACTTGCAAGAATCAAGAATGCTTAAAAGAAAGAATTGAATGTTGAATAAAAATAATATGGAGAAAGACTAAGGTGTTGATTTCCCCTATTGATGGAATCTCTTATCGTTATGCTCTTACAAATTGTTAATATATTCTATCAATCATGAACGCTATGTGTATCGTAACCCTCTCCCGAGCAATTACAATAATTTACTAGTGCACTCTCCCGAGCTACCCTAGCTAGCTTTAATTTGAATAGTTCACTTTAGATTGCACCCAAGACTTCGTTATTCCTAACCCCGTCTTTACGCCTAAAATTATAGATTCATCTAATAACCTAGGTGTGGTGTTGTTCAACAATAACCCTAAATATGTACTCTTTTCCAAGTTATGCACATTAAATAGGCACTGCTAATTGGGAGCTCTACCAATTAACTACAATAATAATGAAGTTGAACAAATAGAAATCTAAATCACAATTTGTAATCACATAAACGATAAGTTCATCTATCAATAGGTTCCATCAAAACCTTAGAAAAGAATTTAGCTACTCATGCTTGAAGAAACAAGAATAATAATTGAAATCATAAAGAATTACTTGATATAAAAATAAAGAAAGAGTTTGAGAGGAATCTCTCCTACTAAAACCTTGCAAAAGTATTGAATAATAGATTACATGCCTCTATGGGGCAAACTAGGAGTTTATATAGAGGTTTTAGGGCTAAAAAAACTAAGTTTGAGTACAATTAGGACTGCTGCTGCGGCGACTTCCGCGGTTCGTTCGCGGCCGCGGACGGACCGCGAACAGTAAAACTTCAGAGAGCCAGTTTTTCCGCGGTTCATCCGCGGTCGCGGAGAAACCGCGGTGTTTCACCCTGTTATGTTGCGAATTTGGAAAAACTCAAAACATGAAAGTTGTAGCTCTTTGAATTATCTTTCCAACCATATATTATGAAGCCAAATTGGAGTTCTGAGCGAACAGTTATGTCCAATTTACTAAACAGTGCACAATATGCCTCATCCATTCTTTGCTTGTTCTACACTTATCAAATTTGACCCCCGAACTCGATCCCGGCTTAATTCCTTGAGATTTTACTCAGACTTCAAAGCTCCAAATCACTTAAATTCATTCCATAACATGCATATAGCTCGGAATCACACCTTCCCGGCTACTTTCAACATAAGTTCTTGACTTGTACCACATTTTGGCCTTTTTTACCATCTTTTGACTCCAAAACTTGCTCTTTTAGTCTTCATTAGCTCATGTGTACCTATAACACACTAAGAACACTAATAAAAGCATTTTGTCATCATAAACAATATCAAAACAATAATAAAGCATAATTATTTAGGGCATAAATATAGTCAAATTCACCTATTATCACCGTCTCACAACTCACCCAGCGCAATGCATCACTACACGATAATATCTAACAAAGAAGCATCAAACTAACTACTCCTCCACGAGGACCGTATTACAAAAATACACACATCTGGCCTGATATAGAGCCATTATTCACATTACATCTATCCATCAACTTCTAGCCGATTCTGATCATACTGGACTAGTCTAATAACCTTTCAAAGGTCCATAATAACTTCCATTTTCTTCATAGAATGCAAGAACAGCCATTGTAATCGGAGTAATCCTCCCCAGTTCACAACCCAATATGCCAAGTGCCCTCCAGGCATGAATCTTTAATTTTACGACATCATTTCAAATTCATACTTGGTTTACATCTTTAATCAACCAAGTGATAACATGTCACACTTATAAAATCTTCCAGTGGAACACACTCCAACAACCTACCACAACAATATCTGGAGCGTACCTCCAAACCACCGGTCGTACTAATGCTGAAGAGCGATAAAAAATTATTAACCAGGACACAACACCGCTCTCAGGTGACGCTGAAGAAAATACTAATCTATCTTAACCATCAAAACTTCCTTCCCGCTCATCCGATCTCTTGACATCTTGTCAAAAATTTTCTTTCACTCGTGCCATTTTCGGCTCAATTTCTGCAACAAGAACTGGTTCGCTAGCATGCATCATATCAGAACTAACATAGTACATAACTATACAATCATCTAGTCAACAACAACCTCCCCAACTTAGCTCGAATCCATATATCACAACGCACTATATTCATAACGCATATGCTCCATTGCTGTCGTAATACCATAGTGAGATTAAACTCACTCTTTCATAAGCTTGTGGAAACACAAATCATCTGGAATTTTAACTCTTCTACATTTTCTTGCATTCACTCACATAACAGTTAAGCCTGCTCTTTAGGCGACCAATTTTTTTTTTTTAGTCCCAAATTTTTTAAATATTTCGGTAGAGTTTCCTTTGTAATTGGGCCTATCCACCTGCCATAGAATCACCAAAATCATCCTAACAACACGGCTACAACTAGATAAAACATCACAACGTATATCTACAACATTAATCTCAATACTACATGCATTATATTATCAAAATTGATACATGGACATGCGTTGCACATATTCGAGTCATAACACATAAAAAATACCTTTCAATTACACATGAGATCTTCTAACACACACATAAGGTTCATACCACATGAGAACACTCCGCAGTAGATAACCCACCTGCTTCGCCTCAATTTAGTATTTCAGCACACCTCCCACCGACATACACATAATACATCCAATTTTGTCTTCCCGAGTCTGAACTCATACCACAACATGTATTGCACTTAACTTCCAACTAGGAGATACAAAAATATTCTTCACTCTCCCATTAATTGGGGCTACACAATCGATCGCAATAGGAAACGAATCGCTTAACAGTTCATCTATTATCCCACAAACTTCTTCGTCACTACCAAGATCACATAGATATACCTCACAGCACTAACTTACTCATCACGTGGATATCCGACCGCCATCCCGGCTAATAAGGTCATTACCAAACACATAAGTTCAAAGCACTTGCTCGCATAATTAGCACATCGGTGCTCAAGCTATAAGCGATGATTCGACCTCAAGTCCTCCGGATTGGCCCAACATGAAATCACGGAGATTGCATCACGCCCCTCGATCGGGGAATCACAAGCCATTAAGGCAATTATATTACTAAACGCTCGCATGTACGTACCGATGTGTGGAAGGAATTTCGAGAGTTATATCTCAACCTGAATCAAATACGCACGATAAAAATTCTAAGAAAGTGAAGTGTTTCCTAAAGGTTCTATAGCCTCCTGAGGATAGATACTGACATCTACGTACCGATCCGTGAGAGCCTAATAAACCGGCTCATGAATCGTGAGGCCAAGTAACCTAGGCTCTGATACCAACTTATCACGACCCAAATCCGGTCGTGATGGCGCCCAACCCTAAATCTAGGCAAGCCAGACCAACAATCATTTCCTATTTAACAATAAGTCCCAAAAACGACAATTTAAGAAGGATATAATAGTTTATAATAATAATCCAGTAATAATTATAGAATGATAAGAATGAGAAGTGCGAAAACTGATAATAATACTCCCAAAGATCTGGGATCACGAGTTTAGAATCTCGTAGCAAAAAAAAAAAAAACTGGATAATAAGAATAACTTAATGAAATACTCAAGTCTAAAAATGTATATGTAAATAAGACTGGAATAAGAAGAGTAGCCAGGTCCTGCGAACGCCAACAGCTATCTCAACAACGCGGATAACTTTGAATAAATGGAACTGCTCGGCTAAACCTTCGGCGTACCTAAATCTGCACATAAAGGTGCATGGAGTAGGGGTGAGTACTAAGTACTCAGTGAGGTAAGAAATCCATAAAAATGCCACAAAGCAAAGCTAAAACTAACATTTCGATATCTTACCACAAACCAACAACAACAGCTAATAACAGCTAACACAAATAAATAACAATGCATGAATGCAATACAATGCACATGACCGCTACGGCGCGTAGCCCGATCCATTTAACGTCGACGGACGCTTACTGGGGTGTGTACAGACTCCGGAGGGGCTCCTTCAGCCCAAGCGCAATATAATCATAACATTCGTTGCGGCATGCATCCCTATCCATACTCAGTCATAATATTCGCTGTGGCGTGCAGCCCAATCCATACTCAGTCCACAATATGCATATGAGTCACATAATAGTTTCAATTTATTTTTCCTAATTTTCAATTCATTAAAAATAATGTTCTTTAGTTATTTACTTTCAGAAAAAATGACTTAACAGTTCATAACAATGATTAAACACAGGACTGCAATCAATGATTTTACAAATCATGCTATCACAATGATATTCATACTCTAAGGATGCTACAAGTCGACACAAAGCCCCAAACATGGCAATAAGCCCGATATATTCAACATAGGGTGCATATCAATTTCTAGTATAGCATTATTCTTGTTCGGGATGGACCAAGTCACAATCCCCAGTCATACGTAGTCCCGCACCTGCCATGGGGTGCGAGTGACGCCCTAAATAGCGTCACAATATGGTAAGGCAGTGTTTCTAACCCTCAGGCCATCACATACACCAATTACTCACCTCTAACCAGCCGTAGACTCGTAATGACTTTTCCTTTCGTATCGACCTTCTCGCGCGTCGAATCTAGTCAAAACCACAACGAATACATAAATATGGGTCAAAGAAATATAACCCAATTAAAATTACTCGAAAAGTACTAAAACTGACGAAGTTGGTAAAACCCAAGCCCCAGGCCCGCTTCTCGAAAAATTATGAAAATCATACCAACGGATTCCTCGTCTCTCCATGAGTCCATACACATAGATTTCATCGGAGTCCGTTTGACCCCTCAAATTCGAACTTTACACCTTCTTAGGTTTCAAGCCCTATCTCCATTTTTACCCCTTAAAGCCTTGATTTTTCAGTGTTTAATCTATGTTTTTACATCATAACAACATAATCCGAGTCTACTAACTCTTACCTGATGAAATCCAATGAATTCTCTCTTAAATATCGCCTCAGAAGCTTCTCCCCGTTCCAAAATTGGAAGAAAACTCGACCTGCTCATTATAAGTATAGTGTTCATGCGTTTTACTACTTCCAATGGATTCCATGTCAAATTCTAATGAATTTAGGCTTTCGAATCACTCAATTTGACCTTATAATGAAGGAGATATGTAGGTTTTAAGATTTATAAATAGTGCAGGTTTTTAATACGCTGACAGGGGCAATTTCGTCATTAACCTAAAAATCTGGGCAACCTTAGAAAAATGGCCATAAATTCCTCGTACGATGTCCAAATTTGGTGATTCTTTTTGCTACGGGTCCATAATTGCGATACAGATCTAATTCTTTATTCAAAATAGTAATCGGATCTCATTTGTTCAATATGATATCATTTTATGTCCAAAGATACGACGTTGAAACATCAAATAAGAGCGTGATCACAACCCGAAACACACCCGAGGCCTGCGGGACCTCAACTAGAGGCACAAACATATCCCAAACCATCATCCAAACTTGTTCCAATCATCAAAATTCATCTAACAGAACTGAAATCATCAATTCTCATTGGATTCAAGCCTAAGTTATTCAAAAACTTCCGGAACACACGTTCGATCAAAACCCAACCAAACGACGTCCAAACAACCTGAAATTTTGCACACACATCACAAATCACATATAGAAGCTACAAAAACTCTCGGAGTTCCATTCCGGCCCTCATATCAAAATCTCACCTATCAACCGAAATTCCCCAAAATCCAACCTTAGCCAATTCAAGCCTAATTCTACACCAAACCTCCAAATTCAACTCCGATTACGCTCCTAAGTCACAAATCATCCTCTTGAAACTATTCGAATCATCGAAAAATCCATTTCGAGCCTTCTAACTCATAAGTCAATATTCAGTTGACTATTCTAAACTAACCTTCTCATATAGAGACTAATTGTCTCATTTCTAACCGAACTCCATCCGAATTATTTCAAGTTCTCTAAACACATATAATGAAATATATAGGAGCATAAAACGGATAAAACGAGGCCGTAACTCCTGTGACGACGGGTCGTGTCGTTACAATTATTCTAAGCAAGCAGTGTAAAAAAACATAACTAGGCAATATTTATAGAATTTTTTCAAAATGATAGCAACATTTGTTAATTACATTTACAGAACCTAAATATTAACATACCATAATTCCTTTCAAATAAATGTTTCTAAAATTCAGTCGGACAAGAATTAACCCCATTGCAAAATTATAGCAAGTATTTCCATTTTTCGCTCCGATTTTTTTATCTTTTGTAACTAATGTGATTCTTCTATTCTTTTTTGTCTTCCCTTTTCTAATGCTTTTTTCTTATTTTCTTTTTGTATATGCAAAATTCTTCTTTTCGTTTCCTTCAAATTTGGATAATAACATATTATTTTAACATCTTATAACTTCGAGTGATGGTTCTTATATTTTTTTTATTATAATGGTATATGTATAAATTATATAATAATGGTATATATAAAGTAATGTTTCTGTTTTACCTAAATTATGAACGAAATTACCCCCTTTGTACTTTTTTTTTAAATCCACTCTGTTCATCTCTTCTTTCCAATTGTTTAAAGATTTTTATCTTTTCTTAATTCATTTTTCTTTAACCACACCCTGGCCTCGTTTAACCATATGTACCCATTTTTGTTTAATTTTGGGTTTAACTTAACCGGATTTCCCTAGGAATTTACAGGTTAATCCATCAAACTTATTAAGAAATTGAAAAGATAACCATATACGAAGAGTGATATTAGATTATATACAAAATATTAATAGATAAACTGTAAAAACATAAAAAATGTAAAGGAAAACAGGGGTAATATCTAGAATCATAATTTTTAGATAAAAAGTAACTTACATGTTTACACGAGAGAGATTTCCCTTTAGGGAAACCCGAAAAAGCTTTCTGGACTTAGGAATAAGAACTTGCACACTCAAAACAAGGATTTATTTATTTTACAAGCTTAGAGGAGAAAAATATCCAAGGCATACATAAGAAATATTTTACAAGATTTTTGGAGGGTTGGTGATGAAGGGGATTTGGATAGTTTTTCTAGAGTGTTATATATATATATATTTCTAGAAAATATATATATATATATATATATATATATATATATATATGCGGTATCAAAGGCAAAAAAAACAAATATGGCATATTGATGGAATATTCACATTATAAATTATCACACATATAATACACTTGAAATATATTAAAGGTATATTTTGAGTGAAAATATATATATATATATATATATATATATATATATATATATATATATATATATATATATATATATATATATATATATATAT
The DNA here is from genome assembly GCA_032618575.1 of Nicotiana noctiflora. Classification (NCBI taxonomy): domain Eukaryota; kingdom Viridiplantae; phylum Streptophyta; class Magnoliopsida; order Solanales; family Solanaceae; genus Nicotiana; species Nicotiana noctiflora. Next base: position 74,632 of record JASVEL010006702.1, read on the forward strand.
ATATATATATATATATATATATATATATATATATATATATATATATATATATATATATATATATATATATATATATATATATATATATATATATATATATATATATATATATATATATATATATATATATATATATATATATATATATATATATATATATATATATATATATATATATATATATATATATATATATATATATATATATATATATATATATATATATATATATATATATATATATATATATATATATATATATATATATATATATATATATATATATATATATATATATATATATATATATATATATATATATATATATATATATATATATATATATATATATATATATATATATATATATATATATATATATATATATATATATATATATATATAAGTATTATTTGTGGAACAAAAAAAATATTTATGGAAGGGAGATAGGGAAAAGAAAATGTAGTAGAAATATATTGATGTAGAGAAATTCCTTAGTTAATGTACTTAACAAAGTGAAAATACTAAAAAAGTTAAAAAAAAAGTGCTATTTTTGAAATAAACAAAAATTGCTATCATTTATGAGAATACTGTTTAAAGAGAGAGTAACAATGTAAAAACTCTAAAGAAACATAAAAGTTGAAGTTTTAGACGTGGCTACTGAAGTAATTATTTAAGTTCCATAAATTGAAGGCTCCACATGAACTAAATTATTATTTTATCACTTCAAAATATACTTGAGCTATTCATGTTCAAAATTATTAAAACTTATTTTTTTTGTTTGTAGGTACTATGTCTTTGAATATTCGAGGTATTTTAATTTCAAAAGAAGGAGTCTCTAATGAGACCATTTTGGAGGGTTTATAAACTTTGATTATGAAAGTTGACAACATGGAATATATGGTCAAGTCTCATGAAAATATTCTTAACCAATAGCAAGGATTATCGCCTAATTCTAACACAGGAGTGGGAACTAGTGCAACACAATAAAATAGTTCTACTTCCACTATAACACAGTACCACACATTGCAAGCTTAATCAATATACCACAAGCCGCTAACAATCAAGTATTAAGACAAGGTCCACTTCCACAAGGTAGACAAGTAAAAGTTGAGCATCAACAACCTCTTAGGCCACAACAACCGCGAAATAACTTTGATGGTGATTTGAACTATGACGAGCAATATGATGAACCGAATAAAGTCCAACCTAGAAGGAAAGGACAAGGAGGTTTTAGAAGGAGATGTGGAAGGCATGGTAGGAATTATTAAAGTATAAACTTTAATGATGCTTATGATGGAAATGCTAGTAATGAATAACATGGTAGAAGGTGGGGAGATGAAGAAGACCAAGGTCTTTAACAACATCAAGATTTCACTTCCTACTTTTAAGGGAAGTAATGACCCATAGAAATTTTTAGAATAAAAAATATGTAACGACTCGGACGGTCGTTTTTAAAATTTACATCCCGATCCCCAATTTAACTGTTCCCCTAAGTTTATTTCTGCTATTGTGGTTTGTCGGGAGGGTCGGTTCTGGAATTTGAAGTGTTTTGGGATACTTAGTCCCTAAATAGGAGCTTTATAGTTGGAAAAAGGTCTGTAGTCGGGACACCGTTAAGACGACCTCGGAACGGAAATATGATGGTTTCATTAGCTCCGTTAGGTGATTTCGGGGTCAAGAGTGCGTTTGGAATGTATTTTGGAGGCCTGTAGCTCAATTAGGCTTGAAATGCCGAAGTTTGAAATTTTGGCGAATCCGAACGGTAGGTGTGATTTTGATCCGGGGGTCGGAATGGAATTCCGAAAATTTCTGTAGCTTCGTTATGTGATTTTGGATATGTCTACAAATTTTCAGGTCATTCGGACGTCGTTTGGTCGGGTTTTTTATCGAATGTTAGTTTCGGAAGTTAGATGAAATCCTAGGCTTGAATCCGCTATAATTAGATGATTTTTGTGTTTAAGGACGTGTTTTTATGATTGGAACAAGTTCGTATCGTGTTTTGGAGTATGTTGATGGTTTTCGTTGGGGTCCCGGGGGCCCCGGGATGAATTCGGACCATCATTTGGACATTTTGAAGCCTTAGAAATCTGCCGAAAATTGCAGTAGTAGTGCAACAGGATTTTGACCTACGCGTTCGCGTAGGCAGGGGAAACTGACCATCTCATTCGCGTAGGTGTGGCCACGTTCCCGTAGGAGCGGCTTGGGACGCACCGCGTTCGCGTCCAGACTGGTCGCGTTCGCGAAGAACAAAAGATAGGCGGCTGGGGGGTTAGTCATCGCGAACGCGTGAGGCTAGGTCGCGTTCGCGAAGGGTTAGACGGCAAGACATCGCGGACGCGTGGGTTGGATCGCGAACGCGTAGGGTATCCAGGCCTGGCAGTGAGTTTAAGTTCAGAACATAACACCCGCGACCCAAATACACAAAAATGCCATTTATGAGTTCTAGATAGACAAACTCGCGGGGAATTGTTGGAGAATTATCGGGTAATCATCGGAGGTAAGTTCCTTGGCCTAATTTCGTTATATTCTCATGAAATCTTTGAGTATTTCACTGTTAATGGAAGATTAATGGGGGGAGGGGGGTTTAGTCCTAGGCCTAAATTATAGAGAATTATTGATTTGAATGGCCAAACGGGGTCTGATTTTGGTAAATTTTATATGCATGGACTCGTGTTGAGATAAGAAACCCGAATATATAACTTTCATAATTTTTCAAGAAGCGTACCGAACGTCGGGTTTTGGCAACTTGTGGTTTTTGGTGTATTTTAAATTGTTTTGATTGGATAATGCCCAATTGGCCTATTTTGATGTATTTCTATTGATTTTTATCAGATACTACACCTGTGGAGGCAGATATTCGCGGCAAGAGAGTTCTCTCTTAGCGGTTTTGTACCCGAGTTGAGGTAAGTGGCTTGTCTAACCTCGTGTGGGGGAACCTTCACCCCTAGGATATTATGTGATAGTTTAAATGCCTTATACGCGAGGTGACGGGCGTGTACATGCGCTGGTTGTTGTAACTCACTTTACTTGAATTGTCCAATTCGTGATATTCCTATTCTTAGTTGATTAAATTGTGACATTTACCTGATATTCGTTAGGAAATCATGATTAGATATGATTTATCTGTCTAATTGCCTAATTGTCTTACATGAACTTCTTGATACTTATTGGCACTAGATTTTGGTGAAGTTGTAATTAAGCATATTATATTTTCTCTGTGCGTTTCTTTTATTATTTGTGTTGGTGGACAGCAGGTTCGATTCCCGGAGACCCAGAGATACTTATATTGGGACTACGGGTTAAATTCCCGTAGCTCCTGAGTTGTTGAGTATAGAGAGGGACTGTGGGTTCAATTCCCACAGGTCCTGGGCTTGCTGGTTTGAGTTTATGTTGTGTTAGGTTACTTGTAGTTAGTTAATCATAGTCGGTTGCAGTAATTACTTTATTGTTGATTATTTTAGATTCATTATCATTTAACGTGTTTATTATTGTTATGAGCATTATATTATTGTTTCTCAGTAGGGCCCCGACCTTCCTCGTCACTACTCCGTCGAGGTTAGGCTTGGCACTTACTGAGTACCGCCGTGGTGTACTCATGCTACTCTTCTACACACTTTTGTTGTGCAGATCTAGGTACATCAGAGCAGGCTCATCCTAGGTGATTCTGCAGCACATCCGGAGACCTTGAGGTATGATCTGCTACGTCCGCGGATCCGGAGGCCCTCCTTCTATTCTCATAGTGATAGTAGTTATTTTTCCCTCATTTCGTTGCTTTTAGATACTCTTGATGTATAAAGCCACAGTTGTACTTTCCCTTTTAGTCTGTGTTACCCGTGGGGTTCCGGGTCTTGGTAGTATTTTATATGGTGTGGTTGACGAATGTATGTGCCAAGCGGCACTTGTTACATTCCTTTTATATCGTTTTCCGCTATTTTCTTAATTAATGTTCATAAACTTGTTATTTTCCGCATCGTGTTAGGATTACCTAGTAACAGAGACTGGGTGCTGTCACGACAGGTTCACAATTGGTGGACTAGGGTCGTGACAAGTTGGTATCAGAGCTAGGTTCATAGGAGTCACGGGACACAGACCGGTTACTTAAAGTCTCGCTGATCGATACAGAGACGTTTGTATTTGTCTACGAGAGGCTATGTAACTGTTTAGGAAACTCTTCATTTCTTTTGGATTCCTTGTCGTGCGACATTTTTGGCACCAAATCTAAATTTTTGCTTTCTATTCTCTCACAGATGGTGAGGACACGTGCTACTCGCGAGGATCGGGCACATGCGCCCCCTGCTGCTGCCGCCAGAGGCCGGGGCCGTGGTAGAGGACGAGGACGCGCCCGAGGTGCAGCCACAGCACCCGCGCGCGCTGCCGCTGAGGTGCCACCGGTGGATCAGGTTGGAGCGCAGGCACCTGGTACACCGACTACAGCTGCTACTACTCCAGCACTCCAGGAGACCCTAGCCCAGTTCATGAGCATGTATACTACTTTAGCTCAGACAAAGTTACTTCCTCTCACTGCATCTACATCTCAGGCCAGGGGAGGGGCCCAGACTCCCGCAGCCGCTACACCTAAGCAGCGAGTGCCCGTGGAGCAGGTTCCGGAGATTATTGTTATGCCTCCTGCCGCCCCAATGCAGCCCGGAGGTTCGCCAGCTGCCTTCGAGGACGAGCACCGTAGATTAGAGAGGTTCAAGAAATATGATCCTCCAGTGTTCAGTGGTTTGGCTACAGATGATGCATTGGGTTTTCTGGAGGAGTGTCATCGTATTCTTCATACCATGGGGATAGTGGAGACCGGCGGGGTTTCCTTTACTGCCTTTCAGCTTCGTGGGCTGCTTATGATTGGTGGCGCACGTATGAGTTGGATAGTCCAGATGAGTCTGCTTCATTGACCTGGATGCAGTTTTCTAAGCTGTTTTTGAGGGAGTTTGTTCCCCAGTACCTTAGGGATTCTTGGCGATCGGAGTTTGAGCGGTTGCGACAGGTCTCCATGTCAGTATCAAAGTATGCTATTAGTTTCACCCGTCTAGCCAGGCATGCACCGACTTTGGTAGCCACGGTCCGGGAGAGAGCGCGGAGATTTATTGAGGGCCTTATTCCGTCGTTCTGGTCCAGCATGGCTAGGGAGTTGGAGACGGATATACCTTATCAGTAGGCGGTGAGCATTGCCGGGAGGATCGAGAGTATGCTCCCTAGAGAGCGGGGAGAGAGGGAGGCCAAGAGGTCTTGTGAGTCGGGCCATTCCTCTGGTGCCCGCACTTCAGCAGCCGGTCGTTTTGGCAGGGGCTATTCCGGTCGTCCAGTTCATTATGCTCCCCTAGTTTCCAGTGCACCTCCTGCGCGGGGTACCTCCACAGGTCAGACTAGTGGGGGTGAGGCCGGTCATTCGCAGCCACCGCGTCCTCCCAGAGCTTGTTTTGAGTGCGGGGATACTCTCCGTCTGGTTAGGGATTGCCCCAGGCATAAGAGAGGAGAACCTCCTCAGTCTTTGCAGCCACAGCGTGGTTCTCAGGGCCAGCAAGCCATCATTCCAGCTCCAGCTGCCACTCCACCTGCCCAGCCAGCCAGGGGTGGGGATCAGGGTAATAGAGGCCGTCCTCGAGAGAGGGGCCAGGCCAGATTTTATGCTATTCCTGGTCGTGCCATAGATGTCGCCTCTGATTCTGTTATCACATGTATTATATTGGTTAGTCAGAGAGAGGCATCGGTTCTATTCGATCCTGGTTCTACTTTTTCATATGTGTCCTCTTATTTTGCTTCACATCTGGGTGTGCCTCGGGATTCTTTGAGTGCCCCCATTTATGTTTCCACTCCGGTGGGAGATTCTTTGGCTGTGGACCGTGTGTATTGGTCGTGCTTGGTTACTATCTGTGCTTTTGAGACCAGAGCGAATCTATTATTGCTCGGGATATTTGTGAGCACATAATTTTTGCACTAGACAAACAAATTCCAAAATTAAAATAAAATAGCATTTTTGAGTGCAATTGCATGTCTTATTTGAAATTAAATACATTTTATGTGTTTAAATAAATTGTAAATTAGAAAATTTAAAAAAAATATAGGAGAAGTACATGTATTTTTGATTAAGTAGTTAAAAAAGAAAATAAAAAAAATAGTTTAATTAGCGGAATATAGTAGAAAATAGCAAAAAATATCAGAAAAATTGGAAAAAATAGGAAATTAAAAGAGTTTGAGTAATTAGAAAAGAGTATAAAAATAGGGAATAAATTACAATAAGAAAATACATAAAGAATAATTAAAATACCAAAAAGAAATACAGGAAATATATGGGTATAAATACTTTGGACCAAAAGAAATTGAAATCAATGGCCCAAATACATTGGCCCAAAGAGCCGGCCCAGCTCAGTAGATGCCAGTGATCTCAGCCGTTCATCAAGCCAGATCTAACGGTTGAGATAATTAACAGAATTAATTAATCAATTGAAATGCAAGATCAAATCTCAGCCGTTCGTGTAAACTAATCTAACGGTTGAAAGCTTGGGGTCTCATTGGTATTGAGACGATACCGTTTTAGTAATGCTATTGGTGGCCGTTGATCTTCATCAAATCAATGGCCCAGATCACCTTAGCTCCCCAACTATAAAAGGCTTTGGTCCGTCTGAGACCAGCCATTTGCCAAAATATCAAAACCCTAGCCGCCCAAAATCCTCTCTCTTCTCCTTCATATTCTTCTTCACCTCTTCTGCAACCCTCACCCGCCATGAAGGCCACCACCCTCCACGGTGGTCTCCGGCCATCCCTTTACCTCTCCTCTTTCCTTCTTCATCTTCTTTACCTCGAACACCCCTCAAGAACTCTGAAACCCTAAAAACCCTCCCCTGTTCTTGATTGTTCGGTCACCAGAATCTACCTCCGGTGACCACAAACTATGAGACTCCTCTCCAAACCAACGCCAAAAGAACCACCATGGTCCGATCTAACCCCCCACAACCTTGGTTTCCCTCGAATCTGCCTTGATCCCGTCGAATATCAAAAAAAGAAGTCACCGAAACCCTAACTCCGGCGACTCAAACTCAAAGCCCTCTTCAAGATCTTGCCTTTACCCTTCCAAATACCCCCCTCCAAACCAAAAAACCTCAAAAAGATTTCATCTTGAAGTCTAAAAAAAGAAAACCAGAAAGAAAAATGAAGAAAAAAGAAAAAGAGTCTGAAAAAGCCTGAACAAAGAGAGTGAAAAGAGTGAAGGGAAGCTCAGGGGACCGGCCCTGCAAAGCTAAGTCCCCTCACTCTTTGTATCTATTTGCTTCCTTTCATTTTTAGATTTTAAATGCTTTCTTCTGTGTTATATTTTTCTATTCTGTTTGTTTTTGTTTCTCTGATTTGAAAGATCTATTTAGTACTAGGGTTTTCTGTTCATCTTGTTCATCTTCATGTTATTCTCCTGTTTTGACTGTTTTTGTTCCTCTGGCATGAAAGATCTATTTAGTACTAGGATCTTCTTTTCATCTCGTTCATCTTCATGTTATTCTCCTGCTTTGGCTGTTTTTGTTTCTTTGGCTTGAAAGATCTATTTAGTAATAGGATGATTGTTCATTCTTCATGTTGTTCTTCTGTTTCGTTTCTCTGAGTTAAAACATCTATCTAGATTCACCCTTTCTTCTTCATCTTGTGAATATTGTGGTCCTTGATCTGTTGTCTTTTATAGTTTAACTCTCTTCTCTCTCCTATTGTTCTGCATGTTTGGTTCTAATACTAGTTTAACTCTTATTCTTTTTTAATCTTTATATTAAGTTGTTTTTGTTAAGTTTTGTAATATCCTGACTGTTCTTCCCTGTTTCTTCTTCACCCTGTGTTATATATATAGAGTTTTCTTATTTGTTGGTCTTCAACATCTCATTTGTTTAAATTAGATATCTCTTCTGTTTCCCTTCATGTTTTAGCTTAGCTGTTTAACTCTCGATTAAGGTTTCTTCTATTAAGCTTTCCATGTTTTTACTGTTCTCTCTCCTCTACATGATTTAGCTTGATTCTAGGTTTAACAGTTTGAATCTCATGTCCACTCAAGGGTTTTTACTCTAATAACATCCTTTATGGTCTTTCACCTGCATTTTAGTGACTATGTTTTCTCTCCTGTCATTTGGCATGATAGATTTAGGATTTTTCTTCATTATTTCTCCATGTTCTCCTATTCTTCACTTTCATCTTGTCTGTCATATTCTGTATTAAAATTGGGCTGATCTAGTGGGTCTAATTGATATCATTCTTATAGATCCTTTGATTCTTATGTCTGATTAAGCCATGTTTCATTTCTTGTTGACTGTTTGTGAGAATTTAGCTTCTATGTATGTCTATGCTCATGAACTTTAAAGGTTTTGGGGGTTTTTCAATGTATCATCTGACATGAATTAGTTGTAATTAAGTCTAATTGATATTAATTGACACTTTTCCACATGAAATTGGGTTATGTGAATTTATTGATTAAGATTCAACACTATCAAATTTCCCCTTTTGAGTTTTAATTGATTGATGCACAATGTTTGGTCTCATGTGGCTATGTGCGCAATTGCATGTTGAAATGACTGAGTTTGCAATAGTTCTTGTTAGTGTGAGCATGTGATTAATACTCATTAACCTTAGGGGAATTGGTTATAGCTGTTAGTGCTAAGTTTCATAAAATGGCTAGTTTTGAAATATGTTAAAACTGAAAATCAAATAACAATAGGTTATAAGATAAATAAGTGACCAAAGAGTGGTCAATTTTGCAAATTGACCAACTCTACAAGGTCCAGCACACTGGCCCACCTTAAAAGGGCTAGTTGTGTAACAAGTGGTGCAAGTATGCAAGTTCAGACTTACCAAGGCTCAATTTGAGCCCTGAATCACAGGTGGCTAAGTCTGCAAAGGCTTTGGCCCAGCCCGTGTTCAGCAAATGGGTTTCAATTACCCAAGCCAAGTCTCAACTTGAGACTGGCTAAATCTTAAATAGGTTAAGTACAACAATAAAGCAGGCTAATCCTGCAATTAGTTTAAAAGATGAAATAAAAGGTCTTAATTAACTGAAAATGAAACAAAATTGGTTAAGTTTGAAATAGTTCCTTAAAGTAGAACTGGCCAGTCCTTAATATCAATGCAAGGATGTAACGACCCGGCCCGTCGTTACGGGAATTTCCACCCTGTTACCTTTCATTTGCATATCTTATGCTTTTATAACAGTATTAGAGTATATCGGGTGAGTTAGGAGTGATTTGGATTGAAAATGAAACAAATAGCATGTTTGAAGAAAGCTTGAATATGAGAAGTCAACCAAGAGTTGACTATTGAGTTAGAGTGCTCGGAACCGGATTCTGATGATTCGACTAGTTTCGGGGGATCATTTATGACTTAGGAGAACAATCGGAATTGAATTCGGAGGTCCGGTGTAGTTTTAGGCTTGACTTGGCGAAGGTTGAATTTTGGCGAAAACCGGATGGTAGGTGATATTTTGATCCGGGGGTCGGAATGGAATTCCGACAATTTCTATAGCTTCGTTATGTGATTTTGGATGTGTCTGCAAATTTTCAGGTCATTCGGACATCGTTTGATCGGGTTTTGGATTGAATGTTAGTTTTGAAAGCTTTGAAGAAACTTAGGCTTGAATTCGTGTGTAAATGGTGATTTTGATGTTTAACATGGTGTTTTTATGATTGGAACAAGTCCGTATCATGTTTTGGAGTACGTTGGTGGTTTTCGTTGGGGTCCCGAGGGCCTCGGGATGATTTCGGACCATCAACCGGGCATTTGGACTTGGCAAAAATCTGCAGAAAAACTGCAGGTTCTGCCCAGGCATTTAAGCTTTCGCGTTCGCGTGGCAAGGGCCGCGTTCGCAAAGGTCAATCTAATCATGCATCGCGTTCGCGAGAAGGGGAGCCGCGTTCGCGTAGGCCAGGGATCGTGTGCATCGCGTTCGCATTCCAGCGGTCGCGTTCGCGTAGGTGTGTGAGGGTAAGGCTTCGCATTCGCGGGAGGAGTATCGCGAACGCGTAGAAGGATTTTGGGCGCTGGGAGTTTGAGCATCGCGAACACGTGAATGGCGTCGCGTTCGCGAAGGGTAGCTGGAAGTTGGGCATCGCGAACGCGTGGAGGGCGTCGCGTTCGCGAAGGGTAAGTGAGGGCCGTTCATCGTGAACGCGTGGGAGCTCACGCGAACGCGAAGAGCAAAAAGCTCTGGCAGTGAATAAAATCCAGAAGCAGAGGGGTTACGGGTTTACACCCCCAAAACATAATTTTGAGCCCTAGAGAGAAGAAAACTCGAGGAAATCACTAAGAAGTCATCGGGTATTCGTCGGAGGTAAGATTCTTGACTCAAAAACATCATTTTATGGTAGAATTAACATCAATCTTCATGAAATTGGGTTGAAATCTTGAAGAAATGTGGCCCAAATATTGAAAACGGGATTTTTGGATTTGGAAGGCCATTTGAACTCCGATTTTGATAAATTTTATATGCACGGACTCGTGGCGAGATGAGGGTCGCGTTGGTACTAATTTCGAAATTTTCCGAGCAGTGGGCCCGGGGTCGGGTTTTACCAACTTGGTGTATTTATGCGAATTTCATGTAAATTGAAATGGGTTATGATTATTTGACCCGTATTTGATATAATTATTGTGGTTTTACTAGATTCCACGCACGAGGGAGCTAAATTCAAAGGAAAAGGCATCGCGGACGAGTCTACGGCCGGCTAGAGGTGAGTAGTTTGTGTATATGGTAGCATGAGGGTTCGAAACCCCGGCTTAGCACATTGTGACGCTAGTAGGGCGTGGCTCGCACACCGTGGCAGGTGCGGGATTGATTGTGACTAGGGGATTGAGACTTAGTCCATCCCGAATGAGTATGATATGATAATTGTGGTTGAAAAACACTGTGTTTGATATAATTGTGGGTTGTAAGCCGTGTTTGGGGCCTTGTGCCGACCTGTAGTATCCCTAGGGGATAGTTATATATGTGATAGCTATACTTGCTTAATCACTGATCTCAGTCGTGGTTTGAAATCACCGTATTGAAATGTTATGTTACCTGTTTTGCAAAAATTAAATGAAAGTTAAAGTATTTTCATAATTTATGAACTCGAACCTGGAAATAAATAATTTGAGCTATTGTGTGACCTATATGCTTATTGTGGACTGAGGATGGATCGGGTTGCACGCCGCAGCGGTTGATATGAGGATCGGGCTGCACGCCGCATCGGTATTGCGCTTGGGCTATAGGAGCCCCTTCGGAGTCTATACACACCCCCAGTGAGCGTCGTCGACGTTAAATGGATCGCGCTACACGCCGTAGCGGTTATGTGCATTGCATTGCATCTTTATTTGTTGAATTACTCTGTGGTAGCTGAATTGTATTGTTGATGCTAGTTCGTAGGAGATTCGGACTGTAGTGTAGCTTCATATTGTGGTATTTTGTGGATTTCTTACCTTCAGTTTCTTTTATATATTTATTACTCACTGAGTACTTAGTACTCACCCCTACGCCCTGCACCTTTTGTGTGCAGACTCAGGTACTCAGGAGCAGTAGACGAGCATTTCCAGCTTTTGCAGAGTCATACCGAGTTGCTGAGGTAGCTGCCGACGTTCGCAGAACCTAGCTTCTCTTTCTCTTTTCAGTTGCTATTTTATGTTCAGACTTGAGTATTTCTATATAGTATTCTCTATTTTCGTTGGGTTTTGCTAGAGGCTCTAGACTTGTGACTGCGGATCTTTGGGAGTGTCAATTGTTTTCATACATCTCTGTACTTTGTTGGAGTTCTTAAACTCATATATTCTTCTTGGGTTGTCCATTTAGGGACTGGTATTGTGTTATAATTAAATTGTTGGTCTGGCTGGCCTAGCTTGATTGTTGGGCGCCATCACGACCGGAATTGGGTCGTGACAAGTTGGTATCAAAGCCTAGGTTATTAGGACTCGCGAGTCATGAGCCGGTTTAGTAGGCTTTCGCGGATCGGTACGTAGACGTCCGTATCTATCCTCGAAGGGCTACAGAAACTTTAGGAAAAACCTCATTTTCTTGGATTCATATCGTGCGATTTGTGTTATCATGAAATTAAATCTTTCCATATTCTATTCTCTTGCAGATGGCGAGAACACGAGCTAACGGACGTGGCGGACGACCACCATTGGCACCCGGAGGCCGTGGTCGTGGTAGAGGTAGGGCAGCAGTGCCAGTGCCTGCTGACCCACCAGCTGACCAGACTCAAGGTCAGATTCCTACACCAGTGGCCCAAACTCAGGACCAGATTCCAGCGGCAGACGCTCCGACAACTCAGGTTCAGGTACCGGCAGTGCCCATTGTCATACCAGGTCTTCAGGAGACCTTGGCTCAGATCTTATGAGTGTGCACAGGATTGGCTCAGGTCATTGCAGTCTCTACTGAAGCGTCTTCTTCACATGCAGGGGGAGGGAATTAGACCCCCGTGGCCCGCACACCCGAGCCAGTTCAGCCAGTTGCGCCCGTTGCACTAGCTTCTGCTTATATGGTTCCAATTATGCCCGATAACGAGCAGCGTCGTTTGGAGAGATTTGAGAGGCTACAGCCTCCGACATTCGGTGGTGCGGAGGGCGAGGACGCCCAGGGTTTTCTTGACAGATGTCAGCGCATGCTTCGCACCGCGGGTATTCTAGAGTCCAGCGGTGTTTCATTCACCACTTTTCAGTTCACAGGTGCAACATTTCAGTGGTGGGAGGATTTTGAGAGGCGTAGGCCCGCTGGGGCAGTGCCCCTCACTTGGCAGCAGTTCTCCACGGTATTTTTGGAGAAGTACGTGCCTCAGTCTCAGAGAGAGGAGCTGCGACGTCAGTTCGAGTGGTTAAAGCAGGGAGAGATGACAGTTAATCAGTACGAGATGAGATTCACACAGTTGGCCCGTCATGCCATGTGGATGGTTCCTACAGACAGAGAGAGGATTCGGAGATTTATCGATGGCCTTATTTATCCCATCCGCATAGTGATGACCAGGGAGAGAGTTTCGGCAGTTACCTTTGAGGAGGTGGTTGATGCTGCCCGTCATATTGAAACAGATCGCCGCAGAGAGCGAGAGGAGAGAGAGGCTAAGAGGCCTCGTGGTTCTTGCAGTTACAGTGGTGCTCCGTCTAGGGGCCAATCTCAGCATAGCAGAGGTCGTTCTTTCAGGTCTCATCAGTCTGGATGTGCAGAGTCCAGTGGGGTTTCATCAGATCGTGGTCGTCAGGGCCATCAGGGTTATCAGGGTCAGCAGAGTCGTCAGTAGAGTTAGCCTGCACTGAGTGCTCTTCCAGCTCAGAGCTCTGCTCCTGTTTCCTCAGCACAGGGTATGTCTGTAGCGAGGGGTCCTCAGCAGCCCCTTCTTCCATCTTCAGGCAGTTGTTTTGAGTGCGGTGACTTGGGCCATATCAGGAGAGAGTCTCCTCAGTGGCTTCGCAAGCGGTCTCAGCAGAGGGATCAGCCCTCGTCTTCTACTCCTGTTTCTTCAGCACCAGCACAGTCGGCTAGGACTGGTGGCCAGGTATCCAGAGGTCGCCCTAGGGGTGAGGATCGTACTAGTGGAGGCCAGGCTCGTTTCTATGCTCTTCCGGATAGGAAAGATGCTAGTGCTTCGGATGCGGTCATTTCGGGTATTATCTCAGTCTGCCACAGGGATGCTTCTATCTTATTTGATCCCGGATCTACCTATTCTTATGTCTTTACTTATTTTGCACATCATTTGGGTATGACCCGTGGTATTCTTGCCTTGCCCGTACATGTGCCTACCCAGTGGGGGATACTATTATTGTGGATCAGGTATATCGATCCTGTATTATTACTATTGGGGGTCTGGAGACCCGAGTTGACCTATTACTACTAGGCATGGTAGATTTTGATGTAATTCTAGGCATGGATTGGCTATCTCCTTACCATGCGATTCTGGACTGTCATGCCAAGACACACTAGCTATTCCAGGTAATCCGAGGATCGAGTGGCGTGGCTTGACTGATTATGTGTCCGACAGGGTGGTTTCTTATATAAATGCCCAACGAATGATTGGCAAGGGTTGTTTATCTTATTTGGCCTTCATTAGAAATGTTGAGGCCGAGACACCCAATCTTGATTCGGTCCCCATTGTGAGGGAGTTTCCGGATGTATTTCCAGCAGACCTACCAGGCATGCCGCCTGACAGAGATATCGATTTTGGTATTGACTTGGTGCCGGGCACTCAGCCCATTTCTATTCCTCCCTATCGCATGGCACCAGTAGAGTTAAAAGAATTGAAAGAACAACTTCAGGAACTCTTAGATAAGGGTTTCATTCGTCCGAGTGTGTCACCTTGGGGTGCACCGGTGTTGTTCGTGAAGAAGAGATATGGCACAATGAGAATGTGCATTGATTACAGGCAGCTGAACAAAGTAACAGTGAAGAATAAGTACCCATTGCCTCGTATTGAGGACTTATTTGATCAGCTCCAGGGAGCTAGTGTATTTTCTAAGATTGATCTTCGATCGGGCTATCATCAGTTGAAGACCAGGGACTCGGATATTATGAAGACAGCGTTCAGGACGCGATATGGGCACTACGAGTTCCTAGTGATGTCTTTCGGGCTGACTAATGCCCAGTTGCATTCATGCACTTGATGAATAGTGTATTTCGGCCGTACCTTGATTCTTTTGTGATTGTGTTTATTGATGATATTCGGGTGTATTCACGCAGCCAGGAGGAGCATGCATAGCACTTGAGGGTGGTATTGCAGAGGTTGAGAGAAGAGAAACTCTATGCGAAATTCACTAAGTGTGAGTTCTGGCTTGATACTATGGGTTTTCTGGGACATGTAGTGTCCTGTGATGGTATTCGGGTTGATCCACAAAAGGTCGAGGCAGTGCAGAATTGGCCCAGACCTTCCTCAGCTACAGAGATTCAAAGTTTTCTCGGCTTGGCAGGCTATTATCGCCGGTTTGTTCAGGGTTTCTCATCTATTGCTTCACCGTTGACTAAGTTGACACAGAAGAATGCTCCATTTGTGTGGTCTGATGAATGCGAGGAGAGCTTCTAGAAGCTCAAGGAGGCTTTGACCACAGCTCCAGTACTTGTGCTGCCATCAGCCTCAGGGTCATATACGCTATATTGTGATGCTTCTAGAGTTGGTCTCGGTTGTGTGTTGATGCAGGAGGGTAGAGTTATTGCATATGCTTCTCATCAGCTAAAGCCCCACGAGAAGATCTACCCTGTTCATGATTTGGCGTTAGCTGCTATTGTTCATGCCTTGAAGATTTAGAGGAATTACCTATATGGGGTATCTTGTGAGGTATATACAGACCACCGCAGCCTTCAACATTTGTTTAAGCAGAAAGATCTAAATTTGAGGCGGCGGAGATGGCTTGAGTTGCTTAAAGACTATGATATTACTATCTTGTACCATCCCGGGAAAGCCAATGTAGTGGCTGATGCTTTGAGCCGGAAGGCTATTAGTATGGGCAGTTTGGCGTATATTCCAGTTGGGGAGAGACCCCTAGCAGTTGATGTTCAGGCGTTAGCTAATCGGATGGTAAGGCTGGATATTTCTGAGCCCAATCGGGTGATGGCTTGTGTAGTAGCTCGTTCTTCTTTATATGATCGTATTCGAGAGCGCTAGTATGATGATCCACACTTACTTGTCCTTAAGGATAGAGTTCATCATGATGATGCCAGAGATGTCACTATTGATAGTGATGGTGTATTGCGGATGCAGGGCCGGATATGCGTGCCCAATGTTGACGGTCTTCGTGAATTGATATTGGAGGAGGCCCACAGCTCGCGGTATTCTATCCATCCAGGAGCCGCGAAGATGTATCAGGATTTGAAGCAGCATTTACTGGTGGAGAAAGATGAAGAAAGATATTGTGAGCCATGTGGCTCGGTGTCTAAATTGTCAGCAGGTCAAGTATGAGCATCAGAGACCTGGTGGTGTATTCCGGCGTATTGATATTCCTGAGTGGAAGTGGGAAAGGATTACTATGGACTTTGTCATTGGACTCCCTCGGACAGCGAGGAAGTTTGATTCAGTTTGGGTGGTGGTGGATAGGTTGACCAAGTCAGCTCACTTCATCCCAGTGTGTACTACTTATTCCTCGGAGCGGTTGGCAGAGATATTCATCCGTGAGATAGTGAGATTGCATGGAGTTCCCATTTCTATTATATCGGACAGAGGTACCCAGTTCACTTCTCAGTTCTGGAGGACTTTTCAGCGAGAGTTGGGTTCACAGGTAGAGCTGAGCACAGCATTTCATCCACAGACGGATGGGCAGTCTGAGCGTACTATTGAGATATTGGAGGACATGTTGCGTGCTTGTGTCATTGATTTTGGTGGTTCAATCCAAATCACTCCTAAATCACCCGATAGACTTTAACACTGATATAAAAGCATAAAACATACAATTTCAACATAACGGGGTGGTAATTCCCGTGACAACGGGCCGGGTCGTCACACTAGGTTGTTGGGGACAAAGTTAGTCCAAGATGCCTTAGACAAGGTGAAGGTGATTCGGGAGAGACTTCGCACAGCTCAGTCGCGTCAGAAGAGTTATGCGGACCGGAAGGTCCGAGATGTGTCTTATTCAGTAGGTGAGAAGGTGTTGCTGAAGGTTTCGCCTATGAAGGGTGTTATGAGGTTTGGGAAGAAAGGGAAGTTGAGCCCAAGGTTTATTGGACCTTTTGAGGTGCTTAGGAAAGTTGGGGAGGTGGCCTATATGCTTGCTTTGCCACCCAGCTTATTGGGAGTTCACCCGGTGTTCCATGTATCTATGCTTCGGAAGTACGTTGGAGATATGTCGCATGTGTTAGACTTCAGCACAATACAGTTGGATGAGGAGTTGACCTATGATGTGGAACCGGTAGCCATTTTGGGTCGACGGGTTCGTAAGCTGAGATCCAAAGACATAGCTTCAGTGAAAGTGCACTGGAGAGGTCGTACCGTGGAGGAAGTAACTTGGGAGACCGAACAGGAGATGCAGAGCAGATATCCACACTTATTTGAGACTCCAGGTATGTTTCTTAACCCGCTCGCGGACGAGCGTTTGTTTAAGTTGGGGAGAATGTAACGACCCGGCCCGTCGTTACGGGAATTACCACCCCGTTACCTTGCATTTACATATATTATGCTTTTATAACAGTATTAGAGTATATCGGGTGAGTTAGGAGTGATTTGGATTGAAAATGAAACAAATAGCATGTTTGAAGAAAGCTTGAATATGAGAAGTCAACCAAGAGTTGACTATTGAGTTAGAGTGCTCGGAACCGGATTATGATGATTCGACTAGTTCCGGGGGATCATTTATTACTTAGGAGAGCAATCGGAATTGAATTCGGAGGTCCGGTGTAGTTTTAGGCTTGAATTGGCGAAGGTTGATTTTTGGCGAAAACCGGATGGTAGGTGATATTTTGATCCGGGGGTCGGAATGGAATTCCGACAATTTCTGTAGCTTCGTTATGTAATTTTGGATGTGTCCGCAAATATTCAGGTCATTCGGACATCGTTTGATCGGGTTTTGGATTGAATGTTAGTTTTGAAAGCTTTGAAGAAACTTAGGCTTGAATTCGTGTGTAAATGGTGATTTTGATGTTTAGCATGGTGTTTTTTTGATTGGAACAAGTCCGTATCATGTTTTGGAGTACGTTGGTGGTTTTTGTTGGGGTCCCGAGGGCCTCGGGATGATTTCGGACCATTAACCGGGCATTTGGACTTGGCAAAAATCTGCAGAAAAACTGCAAGTTCTGCCCAGGCATTTAAGCCTTCGCGTTCGCGTGGCAAGGGCCGCGTTCGCGAAGGTCAATCTAATCATGCATCGCGTTCGCTAGAAGGGGAGCCGCGTTCGCGTAGGCCAGGGATCGTGTGCATCGCGTTCGCGTTCCAGTGGTCGCGTTCGCGTAGGTGTGTGAGGGTAAGGCTTCGCGTTCGCGGGAGGAGTATCGCGAACGTGTAGAAGGAATTTGGGCGGCTGGGAGTTTGAGCATCGAGAACGCGTGAATGGCGTCGCGTTCGCGAAGGGTAGCTGGAAGTTGGGCATCGCGAACGCGTGGAGGGCGTCGCGTTCGCGAAGGGTAAGTGAGGGCTGTTCATCGCGAACGCGTGGGAGCTCACGCGAACGCGAAGAGCAAAAATCTCTGGCAGTGAATAAAATCCAGAAGCAGAGGGGTTACGGGTTTACACCCCCAAAACATAATTTTGAGCCCTAGAGAGAAGAAAACTTGAGGAAATCACTGAGAAGTCATCGGGTATTCGTCGGAGGTAAGATTCTTGACTCAAAAACATCATTTTATGGTAGAATTAACATCAATCTTCATGAAATTGGGTTGAAATCTTGAAGAAATGTGGCCCAAATATTGAAAACGGGATTTTTGGATTTGGAAGGCCATTTGAACTCCGATTATGATAAATTTTATATGCACGGACTCGTGGCGAGATGAGGGTCACGTTGGTACTAATTTCAAAATTTTCCGAGCAGTGGGCCCGGGGTCGGGTTTTACCAACTTGGTGTATTTATGCGAATTTCATGTAAATTGAAATGGGTTATGATTATTTGACCCGTATTTGATATAATTATTATGGTTTGACTAGATTCCACGCACGAGGGAGCTAAATTCAAAGGAAAAGGCATCGCGGACGAGTCTACGGCCGGCTAGAGGTGAGTAGTTTGTGTATATGGTAGCCTCTGAGGGTTCGAAACCCCGGCTTAGCACATTGTGACGCTAGTAGGGTGTGGCTCGCACACCGTGGCAGGTGCGGGATTGATTGTGACTGGGGATTGAGACTTGGTCCATCCCGGAAATGAATAATATGTTATTAGTGTTGGTAATACACTGTATTTGATATATTTGTGGGCTGTAAGCCTTGTTTGGGGCCTTGTGCCGACCTGTAGTGTCCTTAGAGGACAATAATTATGTGATAGCTATAATTGCTTAAATCACTGATCTCAGTCCTGGAAATTGAAATCACACTTTTGAAATGCTAAGTCACCGGCTTTTGCAAATTTAATAAAGTTAAAGTATTTTTCATAAATTATGAATTGAGAACTGGAATTAAGAAAAATGAACTGTTTTGTGACTTATTTGCTTATTGTGGACTGAGCATGGGATCGGGCTGCACGCCGTAGTGGTTGATATGAGGATCGGGCTGCACGCCGCAGCAGTATTGCGCTTGGGCTGTAGGAGCCCCTCCGGAGTCTGTACACACCCCCAAGTGAGCGCCGTCGACGTTAAATTGGATCGGGCTAGACGCCGTAGCGGTTATGTGCATTGCATTGCATCTTTATTTGTTGAATTACTCTGTGGTAGCTGAATTGTACTGTTGATGCTAGTTCGTAGGAGATTCGGACTGTAGTGTAGCTTCATATTGTGGTATTTTGTGGATTTCTTTCCTTCAGCTGCTTTTATATATTTATTACTCACTGAGTACTTAGTACTCACCCCTACTCCCTGCACCTTTTGTGTGCAGACTCAGGTACTGAGGAGCAGTAGACAGGCATTTCCAGCATTTGTAGTGTCATATCGAGTTGCTAAGGTAGCTGCCTACGTTCGCAGAACCTAGCTTCTCCTCTCCTTTCCGGTTGTTATTTTGTATTTTGTATTCAGACTTGAGTATTTCTATACAGTACTCTCTATTCCTGTTGGGTTTTGCTAGAGGCTCTAGACTTGTGACTCCAGATCTTTGGGAGTGTCGGTATTTCGTTCATTATTATTATTATTGGAGTTCTTAAACTCATATATTCTTCTTGGGTTGTCCATTTGAGACTGGTATTGGTGATAATTAAATTGTTTGGTCTGGCTGGCCTAGCTTGATTGTTGGGCGCCATCACGACCGGAATTGGGCCGTGACAAAGGACTGGCCATTAGTTATATGAGTCCAAAAATACTGAAAACCTGACCTAGGTAGGTCGGGTAAATCAGCAATGTCCTTAATGGCATAAAAGGAAACCAAATTGGTAAAATAGTGAATTACATAGAACACATAGGAACATGGGAGTCATTTGTACCCCTGATTT
This sequence comes from Nicotiana noctiflora, assembly GCA_032618575.1. Lineage (NCBI taxonomy): Eukaryota > Viridiplantae > Streptophyta > Magnoliopsida > Solanales > Solanaceae > Nicotiana > Nicotiana noctiflora. The sequence goes on from JASVEL010006702.1 coordinate 94,597, forward strand.
CTAGAATTTTGCAGAGATTAAAGGGTATAATGGTCTCCCTAAAAAGGAAAATCAGTAAAAATCTATAACCAATAGGGATATTTTGGTAAAATCCTAGAAGTGGAATAAAAAAGAACCTTCCAGCACATGATGGAAGGGATCTTTTAATAGAAAATAGGGTGTAAGTGTAGATTTAGCAATTTTAAAGGGGGAGAAGTGGGATTTAATTCCATTCTTTCTCCCCAAGAAATCTGCCATTCCTACACCTATAAATATCCCCAAAAAGAGTGAAATATGGGCTGGTTTTTCAATAGATAAATCAGCGTAAAAAATATAGTAAATAGCAAGTAGTTTTTCCTGGCCTTTTTCGAGTGAGGAGATCTGGTTTAGCTGCTTGTTTATGCGGTTTCCTGCTCGAGTTCTGTTTGGATTTCTTATTTGCTTGTTGCTATGGTTTTCTGCTCGTTGATATTCAATCTCACACTGTTGCATTGCTGCTTGAGTCTGTTGGTGATTACTTGCCTAATCTCCTAGAACTCAGTGGTTTCTATTTGCTAATTCAGGTACACTTCTGTTCGAATGAAGCTGTAATGATGAATTGCTAAATAAAATGAAGTTGCAATTTGATTCATATGTTATGATGTATTTTGTAGTTTAACATTTTCATTAGCTGTTTAATATTAGTGTGGATCTGTAGTTTTAATTGTAGTATAGTATGTAATGGCAGAAAAACAAAAACAAAAAAATAGTATAATAGATAGTTTAATAGTGGTAGTATAGGGTAGATAGTATATCACTTAGATAAATAGGTAAAACCCTAAAAATGGAGTTAAAAGACCATTACACGAACTAATAACAACAAGCTCATAATGAAATTATCAACCATGGTCGCATAGTTAATCTGTTTCCATAGATCAATACCTAAGTTTAAGTAAGTTAAAAGAAGGAACAATCAGAGAAGGTAACAACTAGGGTGAAAGTGGTTTAGTGAACATCAAACAAGCCTGATTCGTATTAACATATGTAGTTAATCACATCTGTGAATCAGAGTGTAGATACAAATAAAAGCAAAAGAAAAGGAAGAACAGTTGAGAGAAACAATGAGTCATTCGCAATTGAGTTTGAAACGTTGAATGAGTGCAAATTGAAGTGAATCCAGTAGTACCATCGTGTATATATGCACCACTGAATCGCTTGACCGTAGATACTCAGGTCCTAATTAAGTAAGTAGTCGAATTGTTTAAATCATGCTTTTATATAGTTAAACCATCTGCTTTCAATTACTTAGTTAAATAACATTCAACTTTAGTGTATATCACCCCTTAAGAAAAGTGGAAGTGTAGAAATAGTCAGATTCCATATACATCGAGTTATTTGGTTTAAAGTTAACATGATTCGTATTGTACAGTGATTTTCATCTTCTGATAAATAAATAAAAGTGATTTCGTTCTTTAATTTTGAGTATCTCTTTTGCTATGAATTCAGCATCTTTATCTTTGTTATTATTACCTCAATTTGGTTTTGGCCCAATATGTAACGTGGGCATGAACCGCAGTACGAAATTGATTGGTTTATTGGATAGAAGCCCAAAGATGGCCTGGGTCATTAAGACCCGGGCAGACCCAGTGCTCATTTAAGTGAGAGAGCAAGGGCCCAGGCCCAATGAAGGCAACGGTAATGGCCTGGGCTTAATGCTGAAAAACGATAATATAGCTAAGGGAAAAACAAAAATAGAATAACATAGTACGTTAAGATTGGGACTCTAAAATGTAATTGGGACGATCTTCACACGACACTAAACAGTGGGGCCCCCTCTAGTAATAAAGTTAAAACATAAATAGAATCGGGAGAGATATTAGCACATTTCCTAGCTCCTCCCAAGAGAATTAAAAACTGATAGACTCTATTAGGCACGGTTTAATATACTTTCCTTATAAACGAGTGTGCACTTGGTGCGACTCAAATCCAAAGTCTCGGCAAAGTCTAAATGTACTAAAGGTCACAGTCGTACTGGTTGCGGTGTGACTCGAGATGCATTTTCGCGATGTCACAATTCTGTAAAATATTAAAAGTAAAAGCACATACGTATTGTTAAAAACTATAACAAGTCAAATAAGATTCGAGTACGATGATTGAGCGACCATGCTAAAACCACGAAATCCGGGAATGCTTAACACCTTCTCCCGGGTTAACAGAGTTCCTTATCCAGGTCTTTGTTTCGCAGACTGAAATAAACAGAGTCAACTTCCTTGGATTCGGGATTAACCGGTGACTTGGGACACCATTGTCTTCTCAAGTGGCGACTCTGATAGTTAAATAAAAATCCCGAACCGATTGTCCTTTATGTGGAAAAACTCCTTCCTCTTCATTGTTATATCCATCTCGGGTATTTGAACACTGAGGTATACCCCACGTATCTTTCCAAAGGGATCGGTACAAAATCCTTTTTCAGGTGTATGTTGGAGTAGTAAAAAGGGAGGTGTGACAATGGTCGATTTTGATATTATTCTGGGCATGGACTGGTTGTTGCCCCATTATGCTATTCTTGATTGTCACGCCAATACCGTGACGCTGGCTATGCCAGGCATTCCACGTATTGAGTGGAGTGGTACCCTAGATCACACCCCCAACCGTGTTATTTCCTTTCTCAAAGCTCAGCGTATGGTTGAAAAGGGGTGTGCTGCTTATCTAGCTTATGTGCGGGATGTCAGTATTGACACTCCTTCTATTGATTCCGTTCCGGTGGTATGTGATTTCGCTGATGTATTTCCAGTTGATCTCCCGGGCATTTCGCCCGACAGAGATATTGATTTTGCTGTTGACCTGTTGCCGGACACTCAGCCCATTTCTATTCCACCCTACCGTATGACTCCTACTGAGTTGAAGGAGTTGAAGGATCAGTTACAGGAGTTATTGGGTAAGGGTTTCATTCGACCCAACGTTTTGCCTTGGGGTGCTCCTGTGTTGTTTGTGAAGAAAAAGGACGGTTCTATACGTATGTGTATTGACTATCGTCAGTTGAACAAAGTTACAGTAAAGAATCGGTATCCTTTGCCACGTATTGATGATTTGTTTGACTAGCTACAGGGCGCACATGTGTTCTCTAAGATTGATTTACGCTCTAGTTATTATCCGCTGAAGATTTGGGAGCCAGATATCCCGTAGACTGCCTTCAGGACCCGGTATGGTCACTATGAGTTCCTCGTGATGTCTTTTGGGCTGACTAATGCCCCAGCAGCCTTTATGCATTTGATGCACAGTGTGTTCAGGCCTTATCTGGACTCGTTTGTGATTGTTTTCATTGATGATATTCTAGTATATTCCCGGAGCCGGGAAGAGCACGAGCAGCATTTGAGGATAGTGCTTCAGATTCTGAGGGAGAAGCAGCTTTATGCCAAGTTCTCTAAATGTGAATTCTGGTTGAGTTCAGTGGCATTTTTGGGCCACGTGGTGTCGAGTGATGGTATTCGAGTAGATTCGAGGAAGGTAGAGGGCGTGCAAAGTTGGACCAGGCCCTCCTCAGCTACTGAGATTTGCAGTTTCCTTTGCCTGGCGGGTTATTACCGTCGTTTCGTGGAGGGGTTCTCTTCGATCGCAGCACCTATGACCTGATTGACCCAAAAGGGTGCCCCTTTTCAGTGGACAGATGAGTGTGAGGCGAGCTTTCGGAAGCTCAAGACAACTTTGACTTCGGCCCCTATCTTGATGTTGCCTACAGGTTCGGGGTCCTATACAGTATATTGTGATGCCTCACAAGTTGGACTCGATGCAGTATTGATGCAGGACGGTAGGGTGATTGCCTACGCGTCTAGACAAATGAAGGTACATGAGAAGAACTACCCTGTTCATGATCTGGAGCTAGCTGCCATTATTCACGCCTTGAAGATTTGGCGTCATTACTTGTATGGGGTTCCTTGTGAGATTTACACTGATCACCGGAGCTTGCAGCACTTGCTTAAGAAGAAGGACCTGAATATGCATCAGAGGAGATGGTTGGAGCTACTGAAGGACTATGATATTACTATTCTCTATCATCCGGGCAAGGCTAATGTAGTTGCCGATGCCTTGAGTCGTCGGGCAGAGAGTTTGGGGAGTTTGGCATATCTACCAGCTTCGGAGAGGCCTAAGGTGATGGATGTTCAGGCTTTCAGGCAGTTTGTTAGACTGGATCTTTCGGAGCCCAGCCGGGTTCTGGCCTGTGTGGTCTCTCGGTCTTCTCTATTTGACCGCATCAGGGAGCGTCAGTTCGATGACCCCCATTTGCTTATCCTCCGGGATAGAGTTTGGCGTGGTGATGCTCGAGATGTTACCATTGGGGATGATGGAGTTATGAGTATGCATGGCGTATTTGTGTGCCCAATGTAGATGATCTTCGAGAGCTGATTCTAGCAGAGGCCCATAGCTCGCGGTATTCTATCCATCCGGGGGCCGCGAAGATGTATCAGGACTTGAGACAGCATTACTGGTGGTGGCGGATGAAGAGGGATATAGTTGATTATGTTTCCAGATGCCTCAACTGCCAGCAGGTGAAGTATGAACATCAGCGTCCGGGTGGATTGATGCAGTAGATTGAGATTCCAGAGTGGAAATGGGAGCGCATCACCGTGGACTTTGTATCTAGGCTTCCACAGACTGTTAGGAAGTTTGATTCCATTTGGGTTATTGTGGATCGGCTGACCAAGTCCGCCCATTTTATACCGGTGAGCACTACTTATTCATCGGAGCGACTGGCGGAGATCTACATCAGGGAGATAGTTCGGCTGCATGGTATTCCAGTTTCTATCATTTCAGATAGAGGCACTCAGTTCACTTCACGATTTTGAAGGGATGTACAGCAGGAGTTAGGCACTCGGGTGGAGCTGAGCACAGCGTTTCACCCCCAGACTAAGTCCTAGCGTACTATTCAGATTTTGGAGGATATGCTCTGTGCGTGCGTGATTGAGTTTGGAGGTTCATGGGATCAATTCTTTCCACTGGCGGAGTTTGCTTATAACAACAGCTACCAGTCCAGTATTCAGATGGCACCGTGTGAGGCTCTATATGGTAGGATGTGCAGGTCTCCCGTGGGTTGGTTCGCGCCGGGCGAGGCCAGACTGCTGGGTACTGATATGGTCCAGGATGCAATGGACAAGGTCAAGGTGATTCAGGATAGAATTCGTGCAGCCTAGTCTAGACAGAAGAGTTATGCGGACAAGAAGGTCCGCGATGTGGCTTTTATGGTTGGCGAGCGGGTTCTGCTTCGAGTCTTTCCCATGAAGGGCGTTATGAGGTTTGGGAAGAAGGGGAAGCCGAGTCCTAGATTTATTGGTCCTTTTGAGATCTTGAGGCATGTTGGGGAGGTTGCTTATGAGTTGGCCTAACCTCCCAGCCTAGCCGGAGTCCATCCCGTATTTCATGTCTCTATGCTCCGGAGATACCATGGTGACCCGTCGCACGTGTTGGATTTCACTTCTGTTCAGCTAGACGAGGATCTGTCTTATGTTGAGGAGCCAGTGGCCATACTAGACAGGCATGTCGGGAAGCTAAGGTCAAAGAACATCGCTTCAGTAAAGGTTCAGTGGCGGGGTCTGCCGGTCGAGGAGGCGACTTGGGAGGTCGAGCAGGATATGCGCAACCAGTACCCTCATCTCTTCACAACTCCAGCTATGTTTTCTATGCTCGTTCGAGGATGAACAAACCTTTAAGTGTGGGAAGATGTAACGAACTGGCTGGTCATTTTTGAAATTTACACTCCGATCCCCAATTTAACTGTTCCCCTAAGTTCATTTCTGCTATTGTGGTTTGCTGGGGGGGGGGGGTCGGTTCTGGAATTTGAAGTGTTTTGGGACACTTAGTCCTTAAATGAGAACTTTGTAGTTGAAAAGTGGCCCGTATTCGGAACAGTGTTAAGACGAACTCGGAACGGAAATCCTATGGTTCCATTAGCTCCGTTAGGTGATTTCGGGGTTGGGAGCACGTTCAGAATGTATTTTGGAGGTCTGTAGCTCAATTAGGCTTGGAATGCCGAAATTTGAAATTTTGGCGAATCCGAATGATTGGTGAGATTTTGATCCGAGGGTCGGAATGGAATTCTGACAATTTTTGTGGCTTCGTTATTTGATTTTGGATATGTTTACAAATTTTCAGGTCATTCGGACGTCGTTTGGTCAGGTTTTTGATCGAATGTTAGTTTCAGAAGTTAGATGAAATCCTAGGCTTGAATCCGCTATAACTCGATGATTTTTGTGTTTAAGGACGTGTTTTTATGATTGGAACAAGTTCATATCGTATTTTGGAGTATATTGGTGGTTTTCGTTGGGGTCCCGGGGGCCGCGGGATGAATTCGGACCATCATTCGGACATTTTGAAGCCCTAGAAATCTGCAGAAAATTGCAGCAGCAGTGCAGCAGGATTTTGACCTACGCGTTCGCGAGGCACGTGCCGCGTTCGCATAGGCAGGGGGAAACTGACCATCGCGTTCGCGTAGGTGTGTCCACATTTGCGTAGGAATGTCTTGGGACGCACCGCGTTCGCGTCCAGACTGGTCGCTTTCGCGAAGAACAAAAGATAGGCGGCTGAGGGGTTAGTCATCGCGAACGCGTGAGGCTAGGTCGCATTCGCGAAGGGTTAGACGGCAAGGCATCGCGGACGCGTGTGTTGGAACGCGAATGCGTAGAGTAAATCCGTCCGGCAGTGAATTAAATTCCAAAACAATTCAGTCGCGGGTTTATGCACAAAAATGCCATTTTTGAGTCTTAGAGAGAGAAACTCACTGGAAACTGTTGGAGATTCATCGGGTATTCATCGGAGGTAATTTATATGGCCTAATTACATTATTTTGTCATGGAATCTTTGAGTATTTCACTGTTAATGGAGGATTAATGGGGGGTTTTAGCCTAGCCCTAGGCCTAAATTATAGAGAATCATTGATTTGAATGGGCAAACGGAGTTCGATTTTGTTAAATTTTATATGCATGGACTCGCGTTGAGATAAGGAACCCGAATATATAACTTTCGTAATTTTTTGAGAAGCGCACCGAAAGTCGGGTTTTGGAAACTTGTGGTTTTTGGTGTATTTTGAATTGTTTCGATTGGGTAATGCCCAATTGGCCTATTTTGATGGATTTCTATTGATTTTTATCAGATAAAACACCCGTGGAGGCCGATATTCGCGGCAAGA
>JASVEL010006703.1:0-69577 GCA_032618575.1 Nicotiana noctiflora
CAGCAAGACAGATTCAATATCGTCATCCTTTAAGTCATTCCCTTTTACGTGGTCCCGTTATACATTGGGATATCAGGCCGTCTGAATTTCTTTGGGATGGGCTGTGGAGCCGCACTTGATGGGAATGGTTTCTGCACGAACTTCATTGAATCTACACCTTTCACAATCGGGGGTGCGCCTGGGATATGATCGAACCTCAAGTTATAAGTCTCCACATTTTTATCGTTAGATTCTATCTTCTTTTCTTCTGATTCAATCTTTTGGTGAGGTCCACCAGCATCTTGTTGGTGAGGTCCTCCGCACTTGATGGGGTCTGCTGCTGATTCGTTGTTACTCTCTCTCTCTCTGGTGCCTGCTCGACTCGAGGAGATGTTTCCGATGCTATTATGCTTGGAGGTTTTTGTTAACTTTGTAGCTGAGGAATAGCCATTTGTTGTGCTTGTAACATCTCAAAAATTATTGAAGGCTAATTTATCTTTCCTCCAGAGCTGTAGTCCCCTATGCTTCATGTTGGTTTTCCCCGTGCACACTTCCGTTGGTATGAGAGCTCACATCGACATGCACAGCATTGCGTGAGCCCACATCGATGGGGATTTGTGCCGGTGCCAACCCAGGGTTTTGCGGTGGTACACCGGCATCTGCACCGTTGTCTCCATGGAGCTCAATATTGTTGTTTCATGCACATTTGATGGGTTAGACATTTTTTTGCCTAAAATCAAAGATTCCTGGACAAGAAAAAGTGTGAAGAATAACTTGTGTTTTCAAAAAACTAGCACCAAAACAATCACTATTATTTTTAGCCCCACGATGGGTGCCAAACTTTTTACCTTGAAAATAGTATTAACAATTATATTTGATTTTGTTGCTCTAAAGATGTGTGATTTATTTCAATACTAGTTGTTAGGCAATCGATGCTAAGTGTAAGTAAAGAGAACAAGATATGCAAACCAATGTTGTGTCAAGACTGGGCCTCGAGATGACTCGAACATGGGCCTTGAGGTCTAGTTAGGGCAGTTATCTATGAACAATTGATGATGAAACAATGATACCGAAGGCCTCGAAGATAGCCTTTTGCATGGTCGATAAATGAAGAACAATATATGAACAATAAATAAATAAGCAACAAATCCGTAGAGTAATTATTGAGCACGTTTAGGCAAGAAAAGTAGAGAATGTTCTATTGTATTCAATATTCATGCGTTACAAAATGACAAAGGTCCCCTTTATATGAGGGAGGAATCCCAACATAGTACATGTCTAATAATGACCAAGAAATGCTATTGGTACAGCTGTATAATGCCCTATTACGGATTTGTACTATTTCTCACAAACTTTGTCAGTTCTAATCACGTGTCCTAGGGAATTTCCCGCCTTTCCATGATGGTCGTCGATTTTCATGCTGCCTCGAGGTACGTTGTGAGTCATTGATATACCCTCTCGAGGCAAGTGCTTCGGGGACGAGCCTTAGATTGTGCTTTGAGCCCATCGAGGCTAGTCTTGAAACACCATAGAAGCCTTAAAATCGGCCTTCCCTAAATACAATATGTTTTGACCATTTGTTACACCAAATAGTTGGCTATAGTTGTATTGCAGCTTACTGGAATCCCAGAAACTATATGCGATATCTCTAAAATTACAATCTTAAAGGACATTATAATATTAAAGTAGGCCAATGAAATTCGTTATTTAAATATTAATTCCAGTTTCCTGGACGACGTGCATCCAATGGATCTATGATCTTTCAGTATCCAAGATTTTTGAAATCTATCGGTAATAATTGGAAGAATTAATGTTGTTTCATCCTTGAAATCTCTAAATTCTAGTGATCTCTCTCCCGGGCTCTCAAATAACACTATGGCGTAGTACTTGTCATACATTTTTTAAAATGTTGTTTTTGTTTTTATTTTTGTTTTTGTTTGCCTTTTTTTCCATGCGCCGAGGGTCGATTGGAAACAGCCTCTTTGCCCTCTCGGGTAGAGGTAAGACATGTCTACATATTACCCTCCCCAGACCTCACCTTGTGGGAATATACTGGGTTATTGTTGTTGTTACACTTTTCAAAATCTTCTCTGATTTTATTTCATTCTCCTAATAAATAATCTTCGTTGGCCACTGAAAATGTCAACAAAATAATAAAAGAGGCAATCCGGCTTATTAAGTTCATGCCGCGAGGTCTGAAGAAGGATCGGATCACGAGAATCTATTATAAACAGGATTAGCACCGAAAATATCAACTAAAAACGTTATATTTAATGGCGGTTAATATGTATACCACTCCTAGAAGATAAGATCAGACCTCCAATTCAATAAATAACTTGTCAATAAAACACATGAAATTAATGATGGACACTCAGCTTCCACATACCCTGGTATTTCCCCTTGCAAGCAATAGCAAGGATCTTTGTTTGTGTTGTATTATACATCATTTTCTCAGAGAAATATCCAATAAAATCTTATCCACTATTTGGTTACACATTCTCATTGATTAAGAACAGATACAGGACGCCTAAGCTATGGACAGCAGAAGTGCTACAAATAACACCAACCATTAGTCTTTCAGTTCCCTTTGGTCGAAACCTTGTATTGACAACAAACCCTTCAAACTTTAAGCATGCTGGGAAACTAATATCCACCCAGGAATAACATCTACGATAAATAATAATAATATCAGAGAGTAAAAAGACACCAAATTTTTTAACGGGGTAAAATACAATATTCGAGGGGAGCAATATTACCATTATAATATCACAACTTAGTAGTTCAAAAGATTACTATAACTTCAAAAAAAATTACACTCTTTATTTTTGATACCTCACAACAATATTACTCACACTCACTATTATCTCATAGACCACGTCTGTGGATTCCTCTCTCTAACTTATGTTACTTCTCTATGCTTTTTGGCGTGTTCGAAGAAGTGAGTAAGCTCCTACTTTTAGAGGAGAAAATAACCTTACTCCAAGTGTGCTACAAGAGAATTTTAATTCCTCCACATCTTTGAATACATTGGCTCCAAGTAAAATCTTCCGCCAAGCTTCTCTGCCAAAGTAAATTCACAAGCAAAATAAGCACAAGGCTATTGCCAACTATAGACAATCAATGGAATGCACCCCACAATCTCTCCCTTAATTTTAATATTTCTTTTTCATTCGAAGTCTTGATCACAATCTCTGAAAATCTTCAAACTTGAGAGATTTTGTAAAGATATCCGCAGTTGATCATGCGACTTAACATTTTGGAGCTCGACTTTCTTCTTGGCAGTGCATTCTATGATAAAGTGATACCTTGTATCAATATGCTTGCTTCGATCATGATACACTAGATACTTCGCGAGTGCTTGTACGGATTTGTTGTCAATACAAATTTCTATAGGTTCAATCTGTTGTAAATTGAGCTCCTTAAATAATCTTCTCAACCAAATACCACGACATGTATAGGATGTTGCTGCTGCATATTAAACTTTACAAATCAAGAGAGTAACAATTGATTATTTTTTGAACTCCAAGAAATAACAGAATCACGCAAGAAAAATAAAAAGCCAGTTGTATTTTTTCTATCAGCAATATCTACGCGTAATCACTATCAAAAAATATCACAAGGTTGAAATCACTAGAAGATTAGTAAAATAATCCAAAATCAATCATACATTTTAGGTAACGAGAATTCTTCTAGCGACTTTCAAGTGAGTGGAGTTCGGAGCTTCCATGAAGCAACTTATTACTCCAACTGTAAAGAGTATATCTGGCCAGGTATAAGTCAAGTACCTAAAACTTTCCACAAGACTTTTGATAAATATGGGATCCACTTTTTCTCCTTCATCAAACTTGGACAATTTTGTCCCACTCTCCATTATCAATATTTAATCAATTTCAAAAATATCGAACATTAACCTACTACTTTTCACCATTAAACAAGATTTTCAAGCTTTAAATACTGAAGAATTATGGTGTTCAACTTAAAAATGAAGACGTTTTACTAAGACCATAAAAATGGAGACATTTCGCAAAGACCAGACTCATCGAGGGACACACCATATAAATTTTTTGTATATTTGTGTGCTATAGTTCTTTCGAAACATATGGTGTGAAATATATCATAGTATTTGTGTGCCAAAAAAGCTTCTTATTTGGCATAAATTAGATATTTAAATTAAATTATTTACAAGTTATTCTTGTTGAAAGGAACTAAAAAAGAAATATATTCACCTACTGAAACGTAAAAAATCATACCCTAACACCTCTCTATATAAAATAGTATCCACCATACCAAGACACTTATAGACTTACATCGATGGGTCTTGCTCCCCTAATCGAAGCAAATGTGGTATTGGTGGTGTCTTCCGAAATCACCAAGGAAATTGGATTATAAGATTTGCAAGAACCATGAAAGAAGGAACCAATGTTCAAACAGAACTTCTTACACTCCTCATGGGACTGAAAAGTATTGTACAAAAAACATCTCAAAACCAATCATCATTGAGATGGATGCGCATGCAATAATAGGTATGTTTAACTCACCTACAATGCAATGTACTAATATTATTAATGATTGCAGGATATTACTTAACCAGCTGGATAGTCCACCTCTACAAAATATCTACAGAGATCAGAATTGTGTTGCAGATATTTTAGCTAGATATGGAGCCATGCATGCACAGGAGCAATGCATACTTTTTGGGAGACCACCAACTTTTGCTATACCTTCTTACCAACAAGATCAAAAGGGAACATTCTAAAGAAGGTTGTTTAAGAATGACTAGGATTTCAACATAATCTCTCTCTGGTTCAAATATTGTGTGTAATAGTTGCACTTTATCTATGACTGTACCAACTACTAATAGCAGTGTTTTAGCAACTTCTAACTCTAGTATTAGTAATGATTCCCATGCGGGAAACCTGGTAACAAACTCTAGCTTCGTACAAATGATGCCTCTTATGCATCTACTTAACAATTACATTGTACTCGTTTGATTTTCTATAATATAAATTTATATTTCTAACAAAAAAAGGAATATCGTACATAATTGCCCCAATTTTATTCCGTCATCGGTCTGTGCTGAAACACATGGCGGAACTACCCTAACAGGCTGAGCTGCTGGAGTCTGAAACTGGGGAGCTAGCTGCTCCGGAGTGTGAGTAGCAGGAGTCTGTGCTCCTCCCCCAGCCCGAGAGATGGCTGGTGCTACTGAAAATGTGTTGGCCTGAGTAACACTCTCCATAAAGAAGCTTACTAGACGGACCAAAGCATCCTGAAGTAATGGGGTAGCGATAAACCCCCCTAGAACCTGAGCTGGCCCTGCTGGAACGGTGGGTTAGAGACTCCTCATCAAACTCTACCTGAGGCTCTGTTGCTGGTGCTGCTGCTTAAGCTCTAGGCTAAACCTTACCCTTGCCTTGGCCTCTAGCATGGCCTTGGCCTCGTCCTCTACCCCTTGTAAGAGCTGCCGCTGGGGTTTCGGGCTGCTGATCAGTTGATGAAGCGGGCGGTACATATTTTTGCCATTTGCGAAGGAATAAGAGTAGAGAGTTTAATTAGCATTGAGAGATCAAATTGCACGATAAAGAAGAATATAATTTAAATTGTTCCTAACTATGTAGTATCAGGGGATAAGCACAGACGTCCCCGTATCGATCCTTCAAACTTTACTAAGTATGTTCGTGAATTGTGAGACCTATAGAACCTAGTACTCTGATACCAACTTATCACGAATCAAATTTTTCACAGTCAGGACCGTGATGGCGCCTAATATCGCACTCGCTAGGCAAGCCAACGTTAGAGTTCTATTCATTTTTTCCATTAAATTTTATAGGTTAAAATTAACAAAGCTAAATCAAACTGAAATAAATAAAAAAGTACATAATTAACCGGTTATCTATATACTATTAGCAATACTGAAAATGTTACTACCTAGAAACTGCTGTCACAATCCACGAACACATTATGAATATCTACAAATATTGGTCTGAAAAGGAATTACATCTGTTTGGCAGGAAAAAAAAACCGTAATGTAGAAACATAAGAAGGGATGCTAGCAGGACTACCTTGGGTCTCCTAGATGAAATGTCTGCAACCGACCTCTCGATTAGCCACAACTAGCTCCAAAATCTGCACAGGAAAAGCAGAGTGCAGTATTAGTACAACTGACCCTATGTACTGATAAGTGCCGAGTATAACCTCAATGAGGTAGTGACGAGGCTCAGGTAGGGCATTTACGATATAACCTGCATACAGTATATAATAAAGCAAAAAGGAAGTACGAGACAAAATGCAACAGGAACTTGCATCATATACGGATACGGAACTCAAATATCTTCTCAGTACTCAGCTATAACCAATTCTTAAGAGAGTTACAAAACTAGAGAATAACCTCACAGCAGAAAAGGAATACATAAACAACAAAATGATGTGGCGTGTATCCCAATCCTACCATATAATCAGTAACAATATGAACATTCACCCTAATTACTCTATATCAATCCACCTTTATTACTCCTCAATATATCATCCTTATTCCTCTTGTTGCGACACGCAACCAGATGCCACCAGACAATAGTAATCCACCGTTATTACTCCTCAATATATCACTCTTATTCCTCCAGTTTCGGCGTGCAACTCGATCCTACCAGATGATCACATTTCACCGTTATTCCTCCTTAATATGACCATTATTCCTCATGTTGCGGCGTGCAACTCGATCCCACTATATCAGTCCAATCACACAATAAGAATAGATATTTAACAATTTGGCTTAAAACCCTCCACAATATTTAAGCCTCAAACCAAATCAAATAGAAGGCTATACAATATGAAACATGACTCAACTAATACTACACGGCGAGACCTACTAAAATATAACATGAAACACCAGTAAACCAACTTAAACTAATAATGTAATATAATAAAACTACGGAATAATTAATACCTTCAATAAAGAAAAGAACATCTAACCAAAATCAATTAAACATGGAAGCAAAAATAAGCATGTAGCAGTTAAGACAAGAAGATAATAAATTAGAAACGGGGAAAGAAACAGGCTAAATAGATAATTTTGCGGCGCATAGGTACTCTTTACCTCACCTATATGTCACATAGATTTTCACATAGCAATTAAGTCGGAGTTCCCTAATCCCTCGAGTCAAAGTTAGACACAACACTTATCTCAATCCAATGACCAACTCAACGCTCAAATACTGCTTTTTCTCTAGATTCCACCACCAATCCACTCGTATCTAGTCATTATTAACTTAATAACATCAATCACCACTAAAGAAATCAATTTCAATGCATAATTATAGGTTTTTCAATATTTTGCACAAAACGTCAAGAAATCGACCCCGGACCCGCTTGGTCAAAATCCAAAATTCGGACCAAACCCCGATTACCCATTCACCCCCGAGCCCGGATATAACTGGTTTTGGAATCCGACCTCAATTTGAGGCCTAAATCACCAAATATCGAAATTCCTAAGATCTACCCAAAAATTCTCAAACTCGACGTGAAAAATCCTAGATTCTAGGATAAAATCTTGTAAAAAGAAGTGAAATATTGAAAGAAATGATTTAAGAATCATTACATATGATTTGGGGAAGAAACTTTCCCGCATTCCTCTCCCCACGAGCAGAAAATAACCTTTGAAAAATCGCCCCTTGAGGTTAAGGTATCGAAAAATGGGAGAATGAATGAAACATCCTGTCTAGACTTATCAATTGCAAATGTCGTATTTAAGAAGCTCGAAAATGTGAGAAAAGTATCGCAAATGCGAACTCCTCGCATTTCTGCAGCCATCACAAATGCGAAGTCCCAATCGCAAATGCGAACCTGGACTTCCACAAATACGGCCTATTCTTCGCAAATGCGAACTACCCAGTCCCATCCCCTACTTCGGTAATGCGAACATTCTTCGCAAATGCGAATCTCGCATTTGCGAGCAAGACCTCACAATTGCGAAGTCTACAGACCTGAAGCATACCAACAATTTTTCTTAAGTCCAAATCACTCTGTAGCCTATCTGAAACTCAGCCGAGCCCTCGGACTCCAAACCAAACATACACATCAGTCTAAAAATATCTTACGAACTTGCTCGTGCGATTGAATCGTTAAAATAACACCTAGAACTACTAATTTAGCACCAAATTGCATGAAATTTTCAAGGTAGTTTCCGAACTCCTATTTTCTGAACCAAAGGTCTGAATCACGTCAAATCAATCTCGTTTCTTACCAAATTTCACATATAAGGTATAAATATCATAATGGACCTGTATCGGGCTCCAAACCATAATACGGATCCGGTATCACCAATATCAATTATTAACCAAATTCTTAAAATCTTTATAATTTCTGTTTTACAATTTTCATCAAAATTAACTTCTCGGGCTAGGGATCTTGGAATTCGATTCTGGGCATACGCCCAGATCCCATATTTTACTACGGACTCATTGGGACCGTCAGAACATAGGTCCGGATCCGTTTACCCAAAACGTTGATCGAAGTCAACAAAAATTACCTTTTTAGTCCAAAAATTATTATTTTCTCAAATTTTTACATAAAAACATTCCGGATATACGTCCGCACTGTGCACACAATTCGAGGAGGAATAAAATAAGGTTTTGAAGACTTATAAACATGAAATCGAGGTCCAAAACATAAGATAGACCCTTCATCAAACTTCTGTCTTCTTTCACTAAATCTCGATGAAGACCCTGCCAAACTGTCGTTATCAGCCATAGTCATCTTAGATCCCCTAACAATTTGCTGAGCTGAGAAGGAAGATATATTTCAAATGAGAGTGGTATTTTTAAAGAGACGAAGATAAATGCTTTGCACGATTGAGATTTGGAAACCCGTGCTTGCATTGACTATGAACTTCCCTTTAACAAATATTTCTATGCATAAATCTTGATAGCGAGACAGATTGATTAGATACATCTCTCCTTTATATATTCTGAGTTTGAAGTCCACTACATAACTGTTCAACACATCCACGCTACAACCAATCCGATTAACACAGTATCTATAACATATTCATTAAGAAAGAGGAACCCACAAATAGACGCACGTACTATCAAACGAATGTTATATAAGGAAAAAACACAAGAATTTCCGAAGATTAAAAAATGAAAAAACTGTTTTCTTAGTTGGTTTTAGGATTTGATGTTTAGATGAAAGTCCACAACTAACATATAATTATGATCATATTTAGTGCATCCCCACAATCAAACGGAGAAGAAAATTATACTAATCAAACACTATATTATATATATAAAAGATCAAGAACTATAACTCTGCGTTCAATATTTAAAACATTATCCACACTGCTGCCATCAACAGCACACAATAACTCTATTTGTTGTTGATGGTTTATACTTCAGTACCACACAAGAGGGCTGATTTGTGTGGTGTCCAATTTTTCGCATGCAAAAATTATAAAAGGAACTGGTTTTTTTATGTGTTCCTTATATTACTATTGCGGAATAATAAATACAGAAAGTAAAAAATACACGTATTTTAAGTGGAAAATACCTATCTCAAAAGGAAAAAAAACTACGACCTACTATCTTGTAGCATTTTTTCAACACTTCACTAAATTACTGAGCCTTAAATAGCGTTTACAAAACTCTTGTAAACCTAAGGATTACCTCTTACCCTTTGTGGCGACCAGCCTCACGCTGTTGCGATAATTTCAAGTTAACTCTAACTTGAATGATACACTTAGAGTATCTAGTACAATTTACTTCAAAGAAAGTTGAAAGGTAAAACTCAAAAGCCTTACTATAATTGAACTAGAATAAAAGACATATACTAAGAACTGGTTCTTCTATATGGTTTATGTAGCTTTAGGTTCGCACACTTGAATCACACTGTTGGTAGAGCTGAATGAACAAGGCTACTCATATAACCCCTGACAAACTGTAGTTGGGGCACGGGCACCAGAATAATGACTCAGCCCTCGAGACCTTTTGGCCTCTCTCTCCTCTCTATCCCAAGCAAGCATGCCCTCTACTCTCCTAGCAATGCTCACCACCTTCTTATAAGTAATATCCAACTCTAATTCCCAGGCCATGGTAGATCTGATGTTGAGAATGAGCCCTTCAATAAATCGGCAACTCTCTCATGAACCATAGAAACCAAGGTAGGTGCTTGCCTAGCTAAGTCACTAATACAGACAGTATACTCTAAAATAGTCATACAATGGCGCAAATGCTCAAACTTTGTGCGCTATGCATTCTTGAGGCTTTGTGGAACATATTCCCTCAGAAACCTATCTAAAAACTGGGTCCATGAGGGGGAAGTTGCCTCAACTAGACTGTCCGACTCAAAAGTACACCACCACTGATAGGCTGCTCCTCGAAGCTAGAAGACAGTGAACGAAACCCCACTCGACCTTGATATACCCATAGTGTGGAGGATAACGGTGGCACTCCTCTAGAAATCCCTGAGCATTCTCTAATGTTAGACCACTGAATGTAGGAGGTTGGTACTTCTTGAACATCTCAAGACTCCGTTGATCCTTCTCTAAAGCTACTACACTATCCTCAGGCTGAACTGGGGCTACATGCGGTACTGGTATAACCTATGGGATCTGATCAACCTCAATCCATTGCTCTGGGGTGCGGGCAGCGGGAGTCTGTGCTCCTTCCGCGATATGAGATGTAGCTGCAGTAAGGGGAATCAACCCTGCATGATCTATAGTAGTGTACTTTCTCATGAACTGTGCAAGGGTCTCCTAGAGAGTTGGAGTAGTAGTAGCAGTAGGCGTATTAGGCTCCTGGACTCGGACTGGAGCTGTTGGTGGATCCTCTTTGGCAGCTCCCTCGGGTGCTCTAGCTGCACCACGTGCGCATCCTCGGTCTCTACCCCGGCCCCGACCTCTAGTGGATGTAGTAAGGGGCGCGCTGTCTGGTCATCTCATGTAGCACGTGTCCTTTCAATCTGTGAGAGAATAGAAGACTGAGGTTTAGAATTTTGATATCAAGATCTCGCACGACAAGGAAATCAAATGAAATGGAATTTTTCATAACAATTATATAACCTATAGAAGGTAAGTACAGACGTCTCTATACCGATCCACGAGACTCTAATATACCGGCTTGTGATTCATGACTCCTATGAACCTAGGACTTTGATACCAACTTTTCATGACCCGAGTTCTCCCTCCGTGAACTGTCGTGACGGCACCTAGTCTCTACGACTAGGTAAGCCTAACAATTTGGTAAGAAAAAAGTACAAACTAGCCTCCAATAGGTAAATATAGGTAAAGTGTTTAAAATGCCTCTCGGCATATAAAATAATAACACTCTCGACCAATAATAACACTTCCAAAACCAGGAATCTCATGAAACAAAAGATAAAGAAAATACATAGTGTTCTAACTCCAGAAGTCTAAACCAAAGTAAATACAAGAAGTCTAAATCTGGAAGGGGGAATAGAGAGGGACTTCTAGGTCTGCGCACGCGGCAGATATATCTCGAATTCTCTTGATCGCCTTGCCTTGTGGATAGTATGGAAGAGCAGAAGAACTTGGATTTGCATATGAAAAACATGTGCAGGAAAGGGCATGAGCACACCACGGTAATACCCAGTAAGTGTCAAGCCTAACCTCGGTCGAGTAGAGACGAGGAAGGTCAAGGACTTTTAAATATATAACAATGTAAAAGTAATGCAGTGAGATAGTATAATTAAAAGTGCTAGCAGTCAAAAAAGATGAAATCGAAGAAATAACTCAATACACAAGGATAGCAACAGGGGATCTCTCAGGATAACGT
Organism: Nicotiana noctiflora; assembly: GCA_032618575.1. Lineage (NCBI taxonomy): Eukaryota > Viridiplantae > Streptophyta > Magnoliopsida > Solanales > Solanaceae > Nicotiana > Nicotiana noctiflora. Next base: position 11,763 of record JASVEL010006703.1, read on the forward strand.
CCCCTAGTCCCAAACATAAATCTATGGAGGATCTCCCAGGATAGCTTCCTGTAGCCCTAAATATAAATGTGCAAGGGGATCTCCCGGGATACCATAGCGTAGTTCAAAACGTAAATGTGTAGGGAGGTCTCCCGAAATACTGATCTGTAATCACAAAGTAAATAGGCAAGGGGAATCTCCCTGAATACCATTACGTAGTCCCAAAGTAAATACGTAAGCAAATATGTATGCAGAACAGTCTCAGCCAGGAAGTATACAATTCTATTCAATTTAGCATCAAAGAAATAGGTAAATCCTACCCTAAAAAGTTGCATGTTATCCAAGTAGACAATTTAAACATATAAGACAATTAAGGCACGTAGACATGCTTTCCTAAGCTAAGCAGGAGACTATGGAGAGAACAATGTAGCTATTCCAATCGTCGGCGTGCCAGAACTGAACCCTAATAATGCACATGGACCGATTCCAGTGGACGCGAGTTCGTAAGATGCACAATAGGTCGACAAAACCTCACACACCGACAGAAGCGTACAGCAAGACGACCAAGAGGAAGCCTGAAAAATCCCAGCTCGGGAAGAATAGGAAGTTAGCCTTCATGTTATTTTTTAAATGTTGCAGGCATAATAGCTGGGTATCGCTCAGCTGCAAAGCCACCCAAAAGGTCCGAGCATCGTAGCACCAGGGACAACTCCCCCGACCAAAGAGGTTCCAAAGAGACTAAGCAATAATGGTTCGATGACTGATCATGTTATCATAAAAGTCCTTGAGGATCTTACCAGAAGGATCAAGTCGAGTGAGAAGATAATAGCTTTCAATGACATAAAGGTCGAAACCTACAACTCTAGGGTCGACCAAATCTCGGGCGCGCCCCCGGCACTAAAAGGCATAGATTCGAGGAAGTCTGTGCAACGGCCGTTCCCGGAGAAGCTTCTCCGAAACCCATACCACAAAAGTTCTGAATTCCAGAATACCCAAAATACAATGGGACCTTATACCCAACGAGCATGTTACTGCCTACACGTGCGTAGTAAAGGGCAATGTAATAAAAGATGACAAGATCGAGTCTGTCTTGCTGAAGAAATTTGGGGAAACGCTCTCGAAAGGGGCCGTGATGTGGTACACAATATATGTCTCAATTCGATAGACTCATTCACTGTGTTGGCAGACTCCATCATAAAGGCACACATCGGCGCCATCAAAGTAGCAACAAGGAAATCTAACATTTTCAAGATTTGGCCAAGGGAAAACGAAATGTTGTAAGAGTTCGTTTCTTGCTTTCAAATGGAACAAATGGAACTGCCCCCGGTCTCTAACGACTGGGCAGTATAGTCCTTCACTCAAGTCCTAAACGAGCGGAGTTCGGTGGCCTCGCCGTAGCTGAAATAAAATCTGACCAAGTATCCTGTCGTAACCTGGTCGGATGTCCACAACCGATAATAGTCAAAGATTAGGGTCTAGGATGATCAATTGGGAACCCCTTCGGGCTTAGTATACCCGAACAGGCTCTTACCAAAGGAGTCGAAACCAAATAAAGAAGGTATCATCCGTATATCAAAAATAGGAGAAACGCCTCGAGACGCAACCCGCCTTGTAACTACTGACCGGTCAACTAAGGGAAGAATCCCCAAGGGTCCATTAATAGAGCTGAATTCGATGGAAACACGAGGCCAACAAGTGCACCAGGCCTATCAGAATACAACTTTAACATTGATGTTTCAGCCATCTTGATCACCATCGTCAAAATCGAGGATACTAGATGGCCCAGACCTATACAATTGGATACTTCCCAAAGGAATCGTAACCTAGTATGTGAATTCCACAACACGTGTAGTCACAAAACCAATGATTGTCACTAGCTACGAAAGGAAGTGGCTAGGTTACTCAGCAAAAGGTATCTCAGAGAATTTTTGAGTGACCGAGCCAAATATCATTTCCGAGAAAGAGAGGCGGCCAAAAAGAAAGAAGAAAATAAGCCATGACATATTATCCACATAATATTAGGGGGCGTCGATGCTCTTCGAGAACCCGTGAAGAGAAGGACAAAAATATCCCTCACTAGAGAAAAGTGAACTCGGGGATACGTACCCGAAGATGTCTTCACATTTTAGCGAGGATAATGCCGAGACCCTGTTTCAACGTAAATATGTTCCAAATAAAATGTGTACTCGTGGATCCAGGTAGCTCGGCCAACATTATCTCGTCAAAGGTACTAGAGCAACTCAGACTGCTAGACCAAATAGTGCCTACCACTCAAGTCCTCAACGGATTCAACATGGCAAGCAAGACAACAAAAGGAGAGATCACTCTCCCGGTCAGCGTGGTTGGCACAACCCAAAATGTCAAATTCCATGTCATTGAATCAGATTGAGGTACAACGCCTTGTTCGGACAACCGTGGATACACTGGATGAGAGCGGTATCGTCCACCCTCCACCAGATGATGAAATTCCCAACGAAAGATGAGATTAAAACCATCCACGGGGAGTAGCACGCGTCAAAGGAAATGTTCGCGATGCCCAACTTGACACCTGCGCCAATATCTCCACCTCCAGAAAACCTAATGATAATCAACCTCCATCTTCACCTAAACCCAATAAAACGCAGTGGAGGACCGTATTGAGTCCTCACCACAAATAACAGAGGTGTACTAGACATCGGAACATATCCAAATGCATCCCATGATTAGGTATAAGCATCTTCCTTTTCAGTTTATATTTTATGCTAATCCTTTTTATAGGCACTCGACCAAAGAAGTATAAGCGCATATACGACCCAAAGACCTTAAGGTTTCAAAAGCATATGTTGCACCTTTTTCCTTCGACCGAGCTTTCTTCCCAAAGAGGGTTAACGAGGCAATACCTATATGCTGCCTAAGGTGAATCCAACAAATTTTCAAGGAATTCTTTGCTATCAACCACGAGCACCAAAGGACATCCTTTCGGAATATCATCCGCTCAGAAGAACCAAGAAATTCCAAATAGGGTCCCAAAAGTAAAATGATGTACCAAACCAAGCGGTCGAATAAATCATGTTCGCACAGTCGAGCCCCCGATAGTGGGAGCACATGTACCAGTGCCAAATAATCAAAGAATGTTTTTTGCCAATATAAATCATGCTGCAAGAAAAACCCAATGTTTTTGCCAAAATGATTCCTATATTAAAAAACGTCTTGTATACTCAGAGACTGGCGTTGATAATTAGGCACCTACATGACCTCAGGGTCGAAACTCCAAATTAGTATGTCCTCGATGAGGCAGCATGGAAATCATGAATTATCTCCAAAAGGAAAGCATCCCGAATACCAGAGGCTGGTGGGAAAGAACTCATCATACCCGCAACCTCAGGGTTGGAATCTCCAAAGTGATAAGCCCTCAATGAGGTAATCTGGAGCTCACAAGTAATGGCTCTCAAGCCAAAACAAACTTGATGAATCAGAGACTATCGCCAATCACCATTAGGCAAAAAACCCATGGCCATAAGACCCTGATCGGAAAGACTCGATCTTGTAAAACTTGCGCAAAGCAACAACACAAACTGTATGACTTCAAAAGGCATGAAAGTTTTGTAAGACCTTACTACAGGCATAAAATCGATCTCGAAGTTCAGGCTACATCAAATTATATGACTCTTAAAAAGGCATACCCTCGATACATATGCCTAAACTACCATACTCGTGACCAAAAAATGGCTCTGGCCAAACGTAAATGACTACGGTCATATGACTACACCATCCAAACTAACATAACTCGGAGACGCCTGACCGTTACTAAAAAATCATAGGCCATTAATTCGAATCTATTTTGAAAAGAACTGGTTAAACAGGCTACCCTCAATAGGCAAAAGAGCTTCATCCATGTCAGCTCCAAATCATAAGGCTTCAAGCTATTCAGCATATGAGTCAAACCTTATGAGATGCTCGAACATCACCGCAAACGATTGGAAATCGAGGTTCTTCTCGAACTTACAATAGGTCCGGAAAAATCATTGCAAAAGTCCTTACGAGAGGATAATAAAGCATACATATGCCTAAGAGAAAAGTGTATGGGCCATTGTCACGAACTTAACGAGCCGCAAGGCCACACATATACCTTAAGAAAAAGTATAAGAGCCATTGTCATTAGCCAAACAAGCCTCAGGACCACACACAGGCCTAAGGGGGAAGCGTATGAGCCATTATAGCCATCATACATAAAATATCTCTTCGATCAAAGGCGCATGAGCCATTTTCGCCCGCCTAATAAAAATGTAAAACTTGAGGGTCAACTAAGCTAGAGTTGTGGCCCAACTCGGTGACTGAACCCAAAAGAGTTAAAATGTAAGACCATTGTTGCCGACCCATGCAAACATAAAAATCTTGAGGTACATATGAGCTCGAGTTAAAATCCGACTCGGAGACTTTACTCGAAATTGTTGAGCAACAGTGTAAGTGCTTAAATGCCCTTTTACACCAACGTCGCATTGATCGAGCACGTAAGAGCCCTCAGGCTTGCCTAATGAGCCCCAGGGTCGTATTACGAATCTAAGAATTCTCACTAAACCAATCGACCTAGCCATAAGCAATATAGAAGGGGGGATTCTCGCCTTATCCGTAGTTGCTTATGATTTCCTGGTCATGTCATTCGCTTGACTAATGCTCCAGCCACATTTTGCACCCTGATGAACCAAGTCTTTCAAAAGTACATTGACGAATTTGTGGTGGTCTACTTGGATGACATTGTGGAATATAGCCAAATATTTGAAGAACACCTAGTGCATTTGTAGAAAGTCCTAGCTCGTTTGCGGGAGCATGAACTATATGCGAAGCTGTTCAAATACTCCTTTGCTCAGAAGAAAATTGACTTCCTCGATATGTCATCGAGGAAGGATGGATCAAGATGGACCAACAGAAGATTCAGGCCATCATAGATTGGCCGGCGTTAAAGGATATCCACGCCTTGAGGGCGTTCCTTGGCCTATGCAACTTCTACCGGTAGTTTGTGAAGAACTACTCCCTTATTGCAGTGCCCTTGACAGAGCTCATCAAGAAGGTCACGCCTTGGGATTGGGTACCAAGGAGATAAGATGCCTTCAACGCATTAAAAGCGGCTATGTCTAGTAACCCCGTCATGTCCCTTCCTAAAATCGGATGACGTATTTCAGACTTAAATTTCTAAATTTTAAAGTAAATGAAGTTTGAGGAAAAACAAGTGATTTTGAGGCTTGATTCATTGTTTTTGATTTTATTTTGGTGATTTGATCGTACGGTTAAGTCCGTAGGATGTTGTTGAGTTAGTATATGTGATTGGCTAGGAGCCCCGATGGATCGGGAGTGTTTCGGAGGTGTTTCGGAGTGATTTTATACTTAAAAAAATTACAAATTTTCCTCAGCTGTTGCAAACCCAGTTTCTTCTGCACGTTCGCATTGTTCTTTTTGCGTTCGCGATCCTCTAATTTTTCCTCCTTCGTGTTCCCACTCATGCCCTCGTGTTCGCGTAGGGTCATTTGACCCTGAGGGCTTAGACATAATTTCCTCTTTGCATTCGCATTAATAATTTCATGTTCGCGTAGTCTATAGGACTTCTTCATCGCGTTCACGTGATATCCTATGTGTTCGCATAGAACAAATTTCTGGACCCTAGCCTTTTACTCTCCGCGTCACATTCTTCAACTCGTGAACGCGATGGTCTATAAGTGCTACCCTTCACAAACGAGACCAGTTTGTCACGAACGCGAAGGGAAATTTTGCCAATTATTTAAAAATTCCAATACAGAACAGAGACGATAGTTTCACAAGTTTTCACGAAATCCTTCTTCTCCAAGGTGCTAGGGCGACTTTTGAAGCCTTTCATCACAAAAGTTTCTTGGGTAAGCATGGTTTAGCTTGTTTTCTTTATTTCCCATAATCATCTAATAAATTCCTAAGCCTAAAACATGTAATTAATGGTAGAAATTGGGAATTTGGGTAGAGTTAGGGCTTTTTGATTTTTTTTTATTTAGACCTCGTTTTAGGGTTGAATTTGAAAACAATTTGCATATTCGGGCTCGTGGGTGAATGATATGGTTTTGGTCCGAACCTCGTGTTGTGACCAATTGTACTTGGGGTCTATTTTTGGAATTTTGGGAAGAATGATTGGAAATTTTTAATTGAACATACAAATTGGTTTGTTTAGCTCTTATTGATGGTATTGAGTCAATTATGCATAGATTCAATTGGTTTGGAGCTGGATTCGAGAGAAAAAGCGGTGATTGTGGATTGGTTTGGCCGTGGAAGTTTGAGTTAAGTGTTCGGTCTAACCCTAGCTTGAGGGATTAGGAGTTGAGTCTTATTTTCTATTTGTTTTGTGTCGAGTACGACGTATAGACATGGTAACGAGTATCTATAAATTGGTGTTGAGCATGACTGTGGGTCTTAAAATTGATAATTCTTGTATTCTTAATGGATTCTATGAAAGCTTAATTGGTGATTCTCGATACTATGCAAGGATTTAGTTTATTTCTGTGGACTTTAGTTATGACTGAGTATTGGTATTAATGTTGTCAAGTAGAAGTTGAGTAAGACTGGTTATAGCTGACTCTCCCTTGCTGGGACATTTGATTTGATATTTTGTTCCCTTCCAGGGAGTTATTATATTGTTGTTCCCTTGGACGGAAGTTATTATATTTTGTTCCCTTGCCGGGAAGTTATTATGTTGTTGTTCCCTAATCGAGATTATCTTGTTATGTTATGTTGGATTGAAATGGGAGCGGGTAGTACGCCTACAACTAGTTATTGATAAAAAGGGAGCGGGTGGTACGCCTACCACAATTTTGATGAAATGAGAGTTGGTGGTATGCCTACCTCAATATTGATGAAATGAGAGTGGGTGGTATACCTACCACGAGTTACAAGAAATGGGATCGGGTTGCACGCCTGCAACAAGATGAGCTGAATATGAAAGTTGTCTTTATTTCTTATTTCCGTGTTAGTAGCTAAACTGTTGATTTCTCCTCTATTATTCCTCATATTCTATTTATATATGTTATCCATGAAGCATGTTCCCTCCCCCAATTTTAATTGTTTATTTTTGTTTCCGCTTTGTTGTATGTATATATATATATATATATATATATATATATATATATATATATATATATATATATATATATATATATATATATATATATATATATATATGCACGGGTTTATTTGGAGTCTAGTTCTAGCCTCGTCATTACCTCACCGGGTGTGACAATCCAAAGGGTCATCACCTATTTTCCTCACTTGTTCCGCACTTCTTAGACCTTGAAAACCTCATTCTACGTTGCCTCCATTTACGTGCATGATCCGGGCATGTAGCCGGAAATATTTTGTGATAGAATATATGAATTCTATGAGAAAATCGAAGAAAAACGATATTAATATTGATATAGTTGACTTCGGTCAACATTTTTGGTAAACGAACCCGGACCCGAGATCGGACGGTGCCGGAAGGTCCGTAGGAAAATATGGGACTCGGACATGCGTTCGAAGTCGAATTCTGAGGCCTAGAGCCTAAGTTATGAATTTTTCTATGAAATTGTTTTTGCTATAATTATTATAGGGAAATGAGTTAAATGATCTTTGTATCGGGCTCGTATTTTGGTTCCGACGCCCGGTACAAGTCTTAAATATTATATATGTGCTTTCTGCAAAGTTTGGTGACATTTAGATGTTGTTTGATGTGTTTTGAACCTTGAGTTCCAAATTTGAAAGTTATGAAACTAAAAAGGATGATAATCATGGATTTGAGGCTTGATTTGATGAAAACGAAGTTATATTGGCAATGTGATCGCACGAGCAAGTTTGTAATGTGTTTTTTATGTTGGTTCAAATTCTGAAATTTTACACAGCTGGTTTTTCACCCAGCTGGTGTCTTCGCAAATGCGAATAAATTCTCACAATTGCGAAGGGGGCAGACCAAGGCTGTGTTCGCAAATGCGAAGCCTTGATCGCAATTGCGAAGAAGGTTCAATAACGCTTGGGTTCGCAAATGCGAACCAAACCTCCCAAATGCGAGGCCTTCTATTATTCGCCTGGGTTCGCAAATGCGAAGACCCAATGTGCCAGCCCAGTTCGCAAATTGAACTCGTGGGGGACCTCAAATTGAGGTCTGATTTTGAAACAAATCATATATTTAAACTCGTGGGGGAATGGGTAACCGAATTTTGGTCCGAAACTGGAGTTCCGACCATGTGGGGCCAAGGGCATTTTGGGAAATTTTGGGGTGAACTTTGAGAAAACCATTTTTTAGCATTCAAACCAAGTTATTTAGTATTTATTAATGTAATAAAATCAATTGTGATTAGATTCGAGCTAGTTGAAAGCGAAAATTCGGGGAAAAGCTATAGTTGAAGGATAATTTGAACTTCAAGGCTAGAAGTAAGTGTTTGTTCTATCCTAGCTTGAGGGAATAGGAATTGTTTGCTATGTGCTATGTGATCGAGTGCGGTGTATGGGCTGTGGTGACGAGCATCCATACACTGGCATCTAGCATGACCGTGAGTCGATGTTGATACTTGTTGTGAGATATTTTAAAGATGAATTGTTGAACCCTTGTCGGGTTGTGGAATTGTACATTGTTTTCCCTTGCCGGGACTTATTGTGAAGTGAAATATTGTTTTCCCTTGCCGGGACATTGTTGTGATGATTATTGTGTCCCTTGCCGGGACGGTTCATGATTATGGTTTTCATTCTCTGCCCTTAACTGTGATTGTTATTTGGGTGAGGAAGAGTGATAATACACGAAGGGTGATGCTGTGCCTTGTTTTACTGTTATTGCACGAAGTTTAATGCCGTGTGCCTTATTATTGATTATGCACGAAGGTTAATGTCGTGCCTTGTTATTGATTATGCACGAAGGATCATGTCGTGCCTTGTGATATTGATTATGCACGAAGGGTAATGCCGTGCCTTGTTATTGAACCATGCACGAAGGATCATGTTGTTCTATGGATGTGAGGATAAGAGTAAAAGCACGAAGGGTGATGCTGTGCACTTTATTTGCTTATTTGGTGAGGATGAGAGTAAAAGCACGAAGGGTGATGCCGTGAAACTATTTGTTATTAACTGTTTCCATTATACTTTGGTTTCCTTTGTTGATTTAATAACTGTTGTTAACTGTGAGCTTCCCTCTTATGATATTTCTTGTTGGATTTATTTACTTGATATCTCTTGTTATCTTGTGGTGTACATATGTATATAGAACTACACAGGTTTATGTGGGTGTCTGGTCCTAGGCTTGTCACTACTTCGTCGGGATAGGCCAGGCACTTACCAGCACATGGGGTTAGATTGTGCTGATACTGCACTTCTGTGCGTTTTTGCACGGGTCCAGGTTTTGATCAGGAGCAGCAGCAGTAGAGCCTTGCGTGGGAGTTGAGCATTTCGAGACCGAGGTAGCTTGCAGGCGTCCGCAGGCCCGACGTCTCTTCCACTTATTTATATTATTAGTTGTAGTCTTATTGTTCCGAGACAAACAGATTTATGTTATTTTTCCTTCAGACCTTTATGTGTAGTATTCAGTAGTAGTTCGTGAGTTGGTGACTCCACGTCTTGGGTAGAGGATTTCAGTAGTGTTTTACCTTGGTACTGCTTATTTCTATTTTGATAAGTCTTCCGCATTTATTCAATTAATGTTATGGTCTTGTTGATAAATTGAGTATGAAATATTGGTAAAAACAGGATAATGTTGCGTATATTGGCTTGCCTAGCTACCACGAGTAGGCGCCATCAGATCCCGATGTTGCGGGAAAATCCGGGTCGTGACAAGTTGGTACCAGAGCTCTAGGTTACATAGGTCTCACCACTCATGAACAAGCTTAGTAGAGTTTGAGAGGTAGGTACGGAGACGTCTGTACTTGTCTTCCAGAGTCTATTGAGTTAGGAAAGAGTCTCTCATTTGTTCCTTTTTGTCGTGCGATTTGTTCCTCAAATACTGATTGAATTTCTACTATATCCTTTCGCAGATGGTAAGGACACGTACTTCTTCGTCCGCTGATCAGCAGCCTGAGCCCCAGGAAGCTCCCGTGAGGGGCAGGGGCCGAGGCCGTATCGTATGCCGTGGTAGGGGCAGAACTTATCCCCTGGCAGCTATTCTAGAGGTAGAGCCTCATATTGAGACTGACGAGGACGTTCCAGTCCCAGCAGCTCCAGTGGGCCCAGCTCAGGTCCCAGGAGAGGCTTTATTTACCCCGGATCTTCGGGAGGCTCTGGTCAGGATAGCGGGATTTATGGACAGCGTTGCCAGAGCAGGCTTATTACCAGCTGCACCAGCCGCTTCTCAGGCTGGAGGAGGGGCCCAGGCTCCTATTGCTCGTACTCCGGAGCTAGTAGCTCCTCAGCCTCAAGCACCAGTGGTTCAGCCAGCTGTGGCCACTCAGTCAGGTACCACAGCTCAGGCCGGAGATGGAGCGGCCATGACTTCTGATTCTTTATGGAGACTTGATCGGTTCTCCAAGTTGTTTACCGCTACCTTTAGCGGTGCCACATCAGAGGATCCTCAGGATTTCTCATTCAGTTGCCATGAGATTCTCAAGACTATGGGGATAGTGGAGTCCAATGGAGTTGACTTCTATGCATTCAGGCTTTCAGGATCCGCCAAGACTTGGTGGATGGATTATTGTTTGACTCGACCAGCAGGGTCCCCGGCTTTATCATGGGATTCGTTTGCAGAGTTATTTCTAGAGAAGTTTCTCCCTGTTACTCAACGGGATGCACTTCGGAGGCAGTTTGAACGCCTCCAGAGGGTACTATGACTGTCACGCAGTATGAGACGAGATTTGTTGATTTGGCACGTCATGCGGTCGAGATACTCCCCACAGATTGGGAGAGGGTCCGCAGGTTTATAGATGGCCTAAATCAACCAATTAGACTTTAGATGGCTATGGGAGTTGGGAGTGACATATCTTTTCAGAAGACAGCTAATGCAGCTCGTAGAGTTGAGATGGCTCTTGCTCGGGGAGGTGGCTATCCTTCAGACAAGAGGCCTCGTCATTCCGGCAGATTTAGTGGGTCTTCTTCTGGAGGTAGGGAATCTGTTGATAGGGGCCAATCTTCTAGACCTTTTCATTCAGCCCTCCAGGATTCATAGGGTGGACCGGGTGATCGTGGGTTTCGTGAGCAGTATTCAGATTAGTCTCCCATTAGTGCTCAACCTCTTCAGAGTGTTCGTGGGGTCCATTCAGGTCGTCAGGGCCAGCAGCCCCATCAGCCTAAATGTTGTTACGATTGTGGCTGACCCAAGTCATCTTGTTAGGTTTTACCCTTGAGCGACGGGCAATACTCAGTAGCGAGGCCATCATCCCATGATTTAGGCCCCAGCTGACCCACAGCCTGCCCAGCCAGCCCAGCCAGCCCGAGGCGGGGGTAGAGATCGTAGAGGTGGAGACCACCCAGACAGAGGTAGAGGTCAGCCAGTAGATGACCGTCCCAGAGATGTAGCTCAGAGGGGAGGTGCTGATCCCCGATTTTATGCTTTACCATCCAGGCCAGAGGCAGAGGCATCAGATGTCCGTGATTACAGGTACCATTGTTGTTTGTGACAAAGGTGCTTCAGTATTATTTGACCCTGGGTCTACATATTCATATGTGTCTTCCTACTTTGCACCGTATTTTGCCGTACCTAGCTGTGCTCTGGAAATTCCAGTTTATGTGTCTACAACAGTGGGTGACTCCATTGTAGTCGACCGGGTGCATCATTCATGCGTAGTTATCTTTGGGGGTCTTGAGACCCGTGTTGATTTATTACTATTAGATATGGTGGACTTCGATGTTATATTGGGGATGGATTGGTTGTCCCCGTATCATGCTTTCTTAGATTGTCACGCCAAGACAGTGACTTTGGCCTTGCCAGAATCACCCCAACTAGAGTAGAGAGGGACCCTAGCCACTCCGTTCGCACTGTTATTTCCTATGTTAAGGCTCGACGCATGGTCGAGAAGGGGTGTCTAGCTTATCCGGCTTATGTTCGTGATTCCAGCGCAGAAGTTCCTTCTATTGAATCAGTCCCTATTGTACGGGAGTTTCCTGAGGTTTTCCCTTCAGACCTGCCGGGCATGCCACCCGACAGGGATATTGATATCTGTATTGATCTGGCACTGAGCACTCAGCCCATCTCTATTCCACCCTATCGTATGGCCCCTCCGGAGTTAAAGGAGTTAAAGGATCAGTTGCAAGACTTTCTAGAAAAGGGCTTTATAAGGCCTAGTGTTTCCCCCTGGGGAGTACCTGTGTTGTTTGTGAAGAAGAAGAATGGCTCGATGCGGATGTGTATTGATTACGGCAATTGAACAAAGTGACGATAAAGAACAAGTATCCACTGCAGATGATTGATGATTTGTTTGACCGACTCCAGGAAGCGAGGGTGTTCTCGAAAATAGACTTGAGGTCTAGTTACCATCAGTTGAAGATTCGGGCGGCTGACATTCCTAAGACAGACCTTTCGCGCTAGATATGGGCATTATGAATTCTTGGTCGTGTCCTTTGGGTTGACCGATGCCCCAGACAACATTCATGGAGTTGATGAATCGGGTATTCAAGCCTTACTTAGATCTATTCGTGATAGTCTTTATAGATGACATCCCGGTATACTCCCGCGGCCAGGAAGAGCACGAGCAGCACCTCGGAGTGGTTCTTCAGACTCTGAAGGATAATCGACTATATGCCAAATTTTCGAAATGTGAGTTTTGGTTGAGTTCGGTGGCATTTCTAGGTCATATTGTATCGGTGGAAGGTATTCAGGTGGACCCAAAGAAGATTGAGGCGGTCCGGAATTGGCCTCGACCAGCTTCAGTGACTGAGATCCGGAGTTTCTTGAGGTTAGCAAATTACTACCGTCGATCTGTAGAAGGGTTTTCATCTATTGCAGCCCCGATGACCAGGTTGACCCAGAAGGGTGCCCAGTTCCAGTGGTCAGATGAGTGTGAGGCGAGCTTTTAGATGTTCAAGACAGCCCTGACTACAACACCAGTACTGATACTACCTACGCGTGCAGGGCCTTACACAGTTTACTGTGACGCATCCCGTACAGGGCTTGGAGCGGTATTGATGCAGGATGGTAAGGTTATTGCTTATGCTTCGAGGCAGTTGAAAATACATAAGAAGAATTATCCAGTTCATGATCTTGAGTTGGCAGCAGTGGTTCATGCCTTAAAGATCTGGAGGCACTATCTATATGGTGTGACATGTGAGGTGTACACTGATCACAAAAGCCTACAGTACTTGTTCAAGCAAACAGAGTTGAATTTACGACAGTGGAGATGGTTAGAGTTGCTGAAGGACTATGATGTAACTATCCTCTATCACCCAGGTAAGGCCAATGTGGTGGTCGATGCATTGAGCAGAAAGTCTGCCAGCATGGGGAGTCTCGCTTTCATTCCTATCAGTCAGAGACCGTATATTTTAGATGTTCAGGCCTTAGCCAATCAGTTTGTGAGACTAGACATTTCGGAGCCTACAGAGTGTTAGCCTGCACGGTTGTTTGCTCATCTCTATTAGAGCGGATCTGTGAGAGGCAATTTGACGATCCTTATTTGCGTGATTTGAGAGATACTGTACAGCGGGGAGGTGCCACGAAGGTAACTCTAGATGATAACGGAGTATTGAGATTGCAGGGTTGGGTTTGTGTGCCCAATATTGAGGGGATTCGAGAGTTGATCTTAGCGGAGGCCCATAGTTCGCGGTATTCTATTCACCCGGGCGTGAAGATGTACCAGGACTTACGGCAGCACTATTGGTGGTGCAGGATGAAGAAAGATATCGTTGCGTATATCATTGCATATATCGCTCGGTGTCTAAATTGTCAGCAGGTGAAATATGAGCACCAGAGGCTTGGTGGTGTATTCTAGAGAATCAAAATTCCAGAGTGGAAATGGGAGAGGATCATTATGGACTTCATTATTGGACTTCCCTTGACTCGTAGGAAATTTGATGCTATTTGGGTCATTTTTGATAGGCTGACCAAGTCAGCACACTTCATTCTAGTATCTGTCTCCTACTTCATCGGAGAGGTTAGCATAGATTTACATCGGGGAGATTGTTCGTCTTCATGGGGTGCCGGTGTCTATTATCTCAGATCGGGGTACGCAGTTTACCTCGCGGTTCTGGAGAGCGGTCCAGCAGGAGTTAGGCACCCAGGTTCAGCTGAGTATAGCTTTTCATCCCCAAACGGATGGTTAGTCCAAGAGGACTATTCGGATTCCAGAGGACATGCTTCGAGCCTGTGTCATTTATTTTGGAGGCTCGTGGGACCAGTTTCTGCCATTAGCAGAGTTTGCCTATAATAACAACTACCAGTCTAGCATTTATATAGCCCCGTATGAGGCATTGTATGGTAGCCAATGTCGATCTCCAGTCGGAGGGTTTGAGCCGGGAGAGGCTCGGTTGTTGGGTACAGACTTAGTTCGGGAGGCCTTGGATAAGGTCAAGACTATCTAGGAGAGATTGCGTTCAGCCTAGTCCAGAGAGAAGACTTATGCGGATCGTAAGGTTCGAGATGTAGATTTCATGGTTGGTGAGCAAGTATTGCTCCGAGTGTCGCCTATGAAGGGCGTGATGAGGTTCGGAAAGAAAGGCAATCTCAGCCCTAGGTATATTGGTCCATTTGAGATTCTAGACCGAATGGGAGGGGTGGCTTACAGACTAGCTCTGCCGCCTAGCTTATCAGCCGTGCATCCAGTTTTTCATGTATCTATGCTTCAGAGATACCACGGTGATCCCACACATGTGTTAGACTTGAGTACTGTCCAATTGGACAATGATTTATCCTACGAAGAGGAGCCGATGGCCATTCTAGACCGGCAAGTTCGACAGTTGAGGTCAAAGAGTTATCCTTTTGTGCGTGTTCAGTGGAGAGGTCAGCCTCCTGAGGCATCGACCTGGGAGTCCGAGTCTGATATGCGGAGCAACTACCCACATTTGTTCCCCGACTCGGGTACTTCCTTCTCTTGTCCGTTCGAGGACGAACGGTTGTTTTAGAGGTGGAGGATGTGAAGACCCAAAGGGTCATCACCTATTTTCCTCGCTTGTTCCGCACTTTCGAGGCCTTGAAAATGTCATTTTATGTTGCCTCGATTTACGTGCATAATCCAGGCATGTAGCCGGAAAGATTTTCTTGATAGAATATGTCAATTCTATGAGAAAATTGAAGAAAAATGATATTAATATTGATATAGTTGACTTCGGTCAACATATTTGGTAACCGAACCTGGACCCGAGATCGGACGGTCTCGGAAGGTTCGTAGGAAAATATGGGACTCGGACATGCGTCCGGAGTCAAATTCTGAGGCCTAGAGCCTAAGTTATAGATTTTTCTGTGAAATTATTTTTGTTATAATTATTAAAGGGAAATGAATTAAATGATCTTGGTATCGGGCTCGTATTTTGGTTCCGACGCCCGATACAAGTCTTAAATATTATATATGTGCTTTTTGCAAAGTTTGGTGACATTTAGATGTTGTTTGATGTGTTTTGAACCTTGAGTTCCAAATTTGAAAGTTATGAAACTAAAAAGGATGATAATCATGGATTTGAGGCTTGATTTGATGAAAACGAAGTTATATTGGCGATGTGATCGCACGAGCAAGTTTGTAATGTGTTTTTTATGTTGTGTACATGTTTCGTTTGGAGCCCGGGGGCTCGGGAAAAGATTTGATAGGCCATTGGTTCAAATTTTGAAATTTTACACAGCTGGTTTTTCACCCAGCTGGTGTCTTCGCAAATGCGAAGAAATTCTTGCAATTGCGAAGGGGGCAGACCAAGGCTGTGTTCGCAAATGCGAATCCTTGATCGCAATTGCGAAGAAGGTTCAGTAACGCTTGGGTTCGCAAATGCGAACCAAACCTCGCAAATGCGAGGCCTTCTATTATTCGCCTGGGTTCGCAAATGTGAACTCTTTGTCGGAAATGCGAAGGCCCAGTGTGCCAGCCCAGTTCGCAAATGCGAACCCTGTCTCGTAATTGCGAGAGCCTCAGACCCCAGACCTATAGTGTTCGCAATTGGGAACAAATGTTCGCAATTGCGATACCCGCAGCTGTGCAATTTAATACTTAAACGAATTTTTCAGTTCTTTCTTCATTCTTTCAAAAACCCACACACCACACACGAACCCTCAAGAGAAAATTCACTCCAAAGCAATTGTATGTCACTTTTTACTTAATTCTTTCAATTCCTAACAACATTAAACATATTTTTCAATAGAAATCAAAGGTTTTCATGTTAGAAATTCTTGTTTTTGGTAGAACCTAGGGTTTTTATGAATTGGGTAATTGGACCTCGAATTGAGGTCCGATTTTGAAACAAATCATATATTTGAACTCGTGGGGGAACGGGTAATCGGATTTTGGTCCGAACCCCGAGTTCCGACCACATGGGGCCAGGGGCATTTTGGGAAATTTTGGGGTAAACTTTGAAAAAACCATTTTTTAGCATTCAAACCAAGTTATTTAGTATTTATTAATGTAATGGAATCAATTGTGATTAGATTCAAGCTAGTTAAAAGCGGAAATTTGGGGAAAAGCTATAATTGAAGGATAATTTGGACTTCAAGGCTAGAGGTAAGTGTTTGTTCTATCCTAGCTTGAGGGAATATGAATTGTATGCTATGTGCTATGTGATCGAGTGCGGTGTATGGGCTGTGGTGACGAGCATCCATACACTGGCGTCTAGCATGACCGTGAGTCGATGTTGATACTTGTTGTGAGATATTTTAAAGATGAATTGTTGAACGCTTGCCGGGTTGTGGAATTGTACATTGTTTTCCCTTGTCGGGACTTTATTGTGAAGTGAAATATTGTTTTCCCTTGCCGGGACTTTATTGTGATGATTATTGTGTCCCTTGTCGGGACGGTTCATGATTATTGTTTTCATTCTCTGCCCTTAACTGTGATTGTTATTTGGGTGAGGAAGAGTGATAATACATGAAGGGTGATGTCGTGCCTTGTTTTTCTGTTATTGCACGAAGGTTAATGCCGTGCCTTATTATTGATTATGCACGAAGGTTAATGTCGTGCCTTGTTATTGATTATGCACGAATGATCATGTCGTGCCTTGTGATATTGATTATGCACGAAGGGTAATGCCGTGCCTTGTTATTGAACCATGCACGAAGGATCATGTTGTGCTATGGATGTGAGGATGAGAGTAAAAGCACGAAGAGTGATGTCGTGCACTTTATTTGCTTATTTGGTGAGAATGAGAGTAAAAGCACGAAGGGTGATGCCGTGAAACTATTTGTTATTAACTGTTTCCATTATACTTTGGTTTCCTTTGTTGATTTAATAACTGTTGTTAACTGTGAGCTTCCCTCTTATGATATTTCTTGTTGGATTTATTTACTTGATATCTCTTGTTATCTTGTGGTGTACATATGTATATAGAACTACACAGGTTTATGTGGGTGTCTGGTCCTAGGCTTGTCACTACTTCGTCGGGATAGGCCAGGCACTTACCAGCACATGGGGTTAGATTGTGCTGATACTGCACTTCTGTGCGTTTTTGCACGGGTCCAGGTTTTGATCAGGAGCAGCAGCAGTAGAGCCTTGCGTGGGAGTTGAGCATTTCGAGACCGAGGTAGCTTGCAGGCGTCCGCAGGCCCGACGTCTCTTCCACTTATTTATATTAGTTGTTGTAGTCTCATTGTTCCGAGACAAACAGATTTATGTTATTTTTCCTTCAGACCTTTATGTGTAGTATTCAGTAGTAGTTCGTGAGTTGGTGACTCCACGTCTTGGGTAGAGGATTTCAGTATTGTTTTACCTTGGTACTGCCTATTTCTATTTTGATAAGTCTTTCGCATTTATTCAATTAATGTTATGGTTCTTATTGATAAAATTGAGTATGAAATATTGGTAAAAACAGGGTAATGTTGAGTATAGTGGCTTGCCTAGCTACCACGAGTAGGCGCCATCACGATCTCGATGTTGGAGGAAAATCCGGGTCGTGACACTGGGGTTAGGCCAGGCACTTACCAGCACATGGGGTCGGTTGCATTGATGCTACTCTATGTGCTCTTTTGCACATATCCAGGTGTAAGAGCAGCTTACAGCGTGCAGCAGTAGCCAAGGAGTAGTCCTTCAATCCGCGAGATCCCGAGGTAGTCCTGCAGGCACCCGCATGCCCGACATCTCTTCTATCTCTTTTCTACCCTATCTCCCTTGTACCGAGACAGAGTTTTATTATATTGTTTCAGTCTTTTGTATTCAATATTCTTAGATGGTCCATGAAATGTTGTGACACCAGGTGCTGGGTAGAGACATGTGTTGATGTTTTAGACGCTATTTCTATATTTAGTTTACACTTCCGCTATTTTTCATTAATCATCGTCTTTTAATTGCGTATTCATCTATAATTTAAATTGCTTAATCACGTATAAAATGAGTTAGGATAATGTTTGCAAATGTTCTCGTCTTGCCTTGCTTCCACGAGTAGGTGCCATCACGACTCATGAGGGTGAAAATTTCGGGTCGTGACAAGATTATATTAGATTATTTTTACGCCCAAACACAAATGACGATACTGTGACGAACCAAAGGGTTATCATATATTAGAGAAATCGATTTCGCGTTCCAAGGTCTTCAAAATTTATTTTATCCCTCCTCAATTTGCATGTGCAGTCCGGACATAATTTCAAAAAGCTTCTATGTGAAAAATAAATAAAATAACAATTTTTGGCCTGAAAAGTTGATTTTTGTTGACTTCAGTCAATGCTTTAGGTAAACGGAACCAGGCCCATATTCTGACGGTCCCGTTCGTACTAAAATATGAGAGGTGGGCGTATGCCCATAATCGAATTTCGAGGTCCCTAGCCCGAGAAATGAATTTTTGATAAACATCATAAAACTTAAATTATAAAGTTTTAAGAATTTTGTTAATAATTGAACTTGTTAATATCGGTCCGTATTTTGGTTCTGGAGCCTGGTACAAGTCTGTTATGATATGTATACCTTATCTGTGCAATTTAGTGAGAAACAGGATTGATTTGACGTGATTCGGACCTTTGGTTGAGAAAATAGGAATTTTGAAACTATCTTGAAAATTTCATGCAATTTGGTGCTAAATTCGTAGTTCTAGTTGTTATTTTTTCTATTTAATCACCCGAGCAAGTTCGTATGATATTTTTAGACTTGTTTGCATGTTTTTTTTGGAATCCCGAAGGCTCGGTTGAGTTTCGGATAGGCGAAGAAGTGATTTGGACTTAAGAAAAAATGTTGGTATGCTTCAGGTCTGCAGACTTTACAATTGCGAGGTCTATCTTACAAATGTGAGTGCAAAGAATGTTCACATTTGCAAACTAGGGTAGGGGACTGGGTAGTTCGAATTTATGAAGAATAGGCCACATTTGCGAAAGTCCAGGTTCTCATTTGCAACTGGGAGTTCGCATTTTCAATGGCCGCAGAAAGGTGAGGATTTCGCATTTGTGATACTTTTCTCGCATTTGCGAGCTTCGCAAATGTGAAGCTCATGTCGCAAATGGTTCACAGTGGGTGGTTCAGAATTGTTAGGATATTATTCTCACGTTTTAGAGGTTGCAATGTAGTTCGCATTTGCGATAATTTTCTCGCATTCTAGAGGTGGAGGCCAGCCAGCAGGAGGATGTCCTAGGGATATGGTTCAGAGTGGTTGGTCTCATCCATGATGTTACACTTTCCCAACCAGGACTAAGGATGGGTCGTCCGATGTTCTTATCACAAGTACTGTTTCGGGTTGCGGTAGAGATGCTTCAGTTCTATTTGATCCAGGGTCTACATACTCCTATGTGTCATCTTATTTTGCTTTATATTTGGTTTGTGCATCATGATTCTTTAGTATTTCCGTTTATGTGACCACACCAGTTGGGGATTCTATTATTGAAGTTCGTGTCTATCTCTCGTGTGTGGTGTCACACCTCATTTCTCTTACTATACCCCGTAAAGTGTATAATAAAGGAAATTTTCCCGATTAAAGGACAATCAAAACGGAATTCATTTATTAAGATATTCAGAGTCGCCACTTGGGAGATTTATTGTGTCCCAAGTCACCGGTTTGAATCCCGAATCGAGGAAAAGGTATGATTCTGTTTAACAGACGCGAACCAGAATTTCAGGAAAGGAATTATGTTAACCCGGGAGAAGGGGTTAGGCATTCCCAAGTATCGTGGTTCTAGCACAATCGCTCAACTGCTATATTTTGCATAATTATCTGATTTTAGAACATGTTAAAACCTATGTGCATTTTACCTTTTAAGTGTTTTTAAATAAATTTTTAAGAAATTGAACGTCGTTTAAAACATGTTTTTGGATCACGCTACATGAAATGCACCTGGATCCTCGACACATTTATTCAATATTTTGGGATTTGGATTTGGGTCGCATGAAATGTACACGCGAATTTAGGAAGGTAAAATTGTTAGAAATCGCGTCTAAAGTGTCTAAAGTATTATTAACTTTAAGGGAAGCCATGAAAATTCGCTAAACGGTACGTCTCGAATTCTAAATATTTTAATAAAGTAATTAATGAGGGCAGCAATTTATGATTTTATTTGGCCCGGCACACCTCAATTTGTTTTAAAACGCTACCTAAAAGAACTATGATTTTCTATTAAAGATTTTCTCTAAGGATCGAATTAATTACTTAACTAACCTTCAAAGAATTCGGGTCTCAAACTCAAGACCACACTTAAACAAGAGGGGAACCTCTTAATTCAAGTGTGCTACTTATCTTGGAAGGCCCAAAACTACATTTATTCTATTTAGTACACCCCTAATTATTAAAAAGGAATTAATCAAATGGGCGAACAAAGACCCGGCTAATTTTAATAAGAGGCCAAATAGTAAGAAAGAAAGAGGGAAATTGGGCATGTCATGAAGCCCATCAACCGAGGTCCTTATTGAGTTAGCAGGAGACGGGCCTTGCGCCAATTCTGGACCATTTTCTCATAGTTGGGTCATGTTGAATTATTTCTTCATGGCCCAGACAGTCCAGACCTTTTACCAAACCAAAACAAAATTAACCTTATGGATTCTACTAACGATTCGAACTATAAACTATTGTTATGACTCAGTTTTGATGCACATGAAGCAATGGACTAGGAAGGCAATAATAAACATTAAGATAAAACATCACATATTAGCTAGAATTAAAATATTTTATTAGTGAAACTATTAAGCTATGAATTAATACAAACAGTTAAGGAACTACGATTAACTAAAGTGATTATCAGCTATATGATAAAAACAGTCCAGTTAACCGTATTTACCTCTGTTAATGCACATGAGATACTCCATTTAATACACATGAAGCTAATTCTGAAAATTAACAGCAATTTAACTATCTTGAGTTTCACTTTTAACGTGTGCATAATGAACAACTACATTAATTATACTAGAACTAAGATCATAGCCATCTAAATCTAAAAAAAGTCCATGCAGTCCAATTAAGTACATATAGCGGAATATTTTTTTCATTCAAAGTTCAACTACAATCTACAATTCAAATTAATACATCTGCCAATAATCTCACATTAAAAACATGAAAAGTAAGCCATTTCTTCAATAACTTAGTTATATTGCTGATTCAATTCTTCACACATTTGAGATTGAAGAATACCGGGAAGTTAGAATGCAATAAGAAGAAAGAGAAATCAGCAGCAGTAATGAGCAAATAGCAGTGTTAACAGCAAGACAACAAGATCCCAGCAATGAAATCAATCCCAGAGATGATCATGAAGGGTCTAGTTAAACCAAATTTGAAACCAGACAGCACTGAAATAGACCAACTATCAAAACTCCAGCCAAACTGAACTAACACGCCTCAATACCCTATGGATTCCACTCATTCTAAGCTTGTAATGTTCAGAACTTATTTCAGGATAGATATTCTTAGGAATTTCAGGAAAATTTCGAGAGAATAGTGAAAGTTCTTTGTCAATTTCCAGCCGCCTCTGATTCTCTATCTTTTTAGCCCTCTCAACTTGCCTTGAAAGGCAAGAAATGGTGCCTTTTATAGGCAAAAAATTAAGGTAAGCTTCAGATTTTTAGTTTTGCGCTTAGGTCCCTGATTTTATGACTTGTTAGCTAAGTCATAGTGTCAAAATTAAGACCAGCCCCTACTAGAAGCTTCTAGGACCTTCTTTAATCAATTATCCAAGATTCTCTACTCTAAAATTCCTAAATTTCCCTCAAATACCCTGAGAATTAACCCTTAGAACTTGCAGGGTAAACTGGTCAAGCTAATTGGGCCATAGACCCTAAAACCCTAAATAGGCATGACTGCATTTGCCCAAACTCCATAATTCAGACCTTTGGACAACTAGACCTGATGCCCAAATGGCCAAGGCTGGCTGGGCCAAACGACAAAAGAAGAAAGAAAGAAAAACTCTGAATCTAGCCACGAACAGAGACTTATGAACAAAAAAAACAAAACAAATAATCTGAACTAACAATTTTGGAAATGCTTAAACAAAGACAAGAATTGTAGGAGACGAAAAAGGAATATAGTTTGAAGGAAATACCTATTGAGACCTGCACACATGATCAAGAGAGCCTGAAACATCATCTTCTAGGATTTCCCAGCCAACTATGATATTATTCATGTATTCTTTATCAGAACACATGAACAATATCAAGATGAGCCGCGAAACTTCAAAAACAGACTAGAATTGGGGCTTTGGGAATAAAGGTTTGACTTGGACCCGGTATTTGAGGATATTTAAGGGAATATGATGGGAATCGTATTGAGGGAAGGAAAGGAAAGTTGTGGTGTGAGTATGGGGTCGAACAAAGGCGATACCAAGGGAGGCGCTAGGGTTTTGAAGGTTTGAAAAGTTCCAATGGGATTCAGAGAAAAAGGGTTGTGTATTTGGATATAGGAGAAAAAGAGGAATATTTGGTGTAAGTTTGGTGGGAAACAGAGGTTCGCCGCCGCCGTGACGCGATTTCCGGTGACGACAGAGAGTGCTCTGTGGGCGGCGTTATAGGAGAGAGAAAATGAGGGAGATAGTACTAGGTTAAATTTTCGGACACTCTTATGTGTTTGTGATGAGGCTTTGTTGGCCGTTCGATTAAGAGAAAATGAAGGGCTTAGATTGATTTGGCTTTAAGAAACTCAAAACGACGTAGTATTGGCCTGGTACTACGTCGTATGAGTTGTCTAAGAGGCTGAAAGATTGGACCGGGTTGGGACATGGTTTGGGCCTACTGGTTGGACGGTTTCGGATGCTGGCCTAATTCAATAATGCCCAATTTCTCTTTTTTTTTTTTCATTTTATTCCAACCTTTTTTAATTCTTTTTTCTGATTGATTTAAAGCAAAAATACGTCTAAATTAATTCCTAAAATTCAATTAACCTTAAAACTAATTAAACACATATGACAATTATCACAAAACAAATTTAAAAAGACATACTACTCAAAATCAAGATGAAAATTTTAAATGGAACTTGACACACACACACACTACATATATATATATATATATATATATATATATATATATATATATATATATATATATATATATATATATATATATATATATATATGATTTTCCTATCCTAATCCTAATTAATTTCTAATGAATCCTAAAAATGTAACATTAAAACCCTAAATACAGATGCCAAACATTTTTGTACTTTTTACGAATTAAAACATGTAAATAAAATGCCAACAATTAAAATAAAATGCCACAAAAATTTCCAAAATTACAAATAATGAAAAGAAATTATTTTATTTGAGATTATGGGAGTAATTCATATAAGGCAAAAATAAGTGAGCAAATACGAGCGATTTTTTCCCGTTTGAATACTCTGTGTGAAACAGTTTTGAAAAGTTTGACCGCACCCTGCTTCAGAGGTTGCCTACATATCCTTGGCTAAAAAGGAGTGAGGTTAGTGTAGTTCGGGAAGGTCTGGTAGCTCGAACTACAATGAAGTTGTGGTTTCACTATTGCTGCTGTTGCTGCTACTACATACTGAACCCCCTTATTACTCCGTGTCAAAATAAACAGAAGCTAGACTAAGCTATGATCTATGGATTACAAAAGTCCTACATATGTCTTCAAACTTGCTCTTGTAGTTCTTGTTGCCTTGTTAACTTGCATTTTTCCTAGTGGAATTCTTTTGTTCTTGCCTTGAATTGTGATCCGAAATGTTTTGTTATTTCCTCGAGTGACGCTTTCCCGCTAAGACTTGAAATGTATGCCTATATTCTCTAGGGGGGCTCCTGACTGCTAT
The DNA here is from genome assembly GCA_032618575.1 of Nicotiana noctiflora. NCBI lineage: Eukaryota > Viridiplantae > Streptophyta > Magnoliopsida > Solanales > Solanaceae > Nicotiana > Nicotiana noctiflora. The sequence goes on from JASVEL010006703.1 coordinate 35,961, forward strand.
AAATTGAAATGTATGCCTCGGTTCTCCAGGCGGGCTCCTGACGATTAAAACATGTAATATATGCCTCTGTTCTCTAGGGGGCTCCTGACTGCTAAAACTTGAAATGTATGCCTTTGTGCTCCAGGCGAGCTCCTAATTTCTAAAATATGAAAATAAATACTTTTGTTCTCCAGGCGGGCTCCTGACTGTTGAAACTTTAAATGTATGCCTCTGTTATCCGGGCGGGCTCCTGATTGCTAAAACTTGAAAATAAATGCCTCTGTTTTCCAGGCGGGCTCCTGATTGCTAAAATTTGAAATAAATGCCTTTGTTCTCCAGGCGGGCTCCTGACTTCAATAAAATAGAAAAAAAAACAAAGAAATTTTCTTCCCTAGTTTGCACTAGGAAGATTTGTGAGTTTCTAGCAAAATGTAAATCATCTAAGCTATTGATACAATGATGAGAGTAAAACTAAAGACTTGACCGGAATGTACGATCCTGTGAGTAAAACCAAGGACAATTGTTTAGCTAATTCATTAGACTAGGTCTTCTATCATAGGAGAAAGATTTATCAGACTAAGATTTAGATCCTAGGAGAAAATTCATCAGACTAGATCTTTTTATTATCTTGTTACCTTAGGAGAAAGCTTCACTAGACTAAGATTTTGATCATAGGAGAAAATTCATCTGACTAGGTCTTCTATCTTAGGAGAACAATTCATCAGACTAAGATTATTATCCTAGGAGAAAGTTCATCAGACTAGGTTTTCTATCTAAGGAGCAAGATTCATCACACTAGGTCTTGTGTTATCTTGTTATCTTAGGAGAAAGTTTCACTAGACTAAGATGTTGATCCTAGGAGAAAGTTCATTAGACTACGTCTTCTATCTTGGGAGAATAATTCAATCAGACTAAGATTTTGATCCTACGAGAAAGTTTATCAGACTAATATTTCTATCTTAGGAGAATGCTTCATCAGACTAAGATTTAGACCCTAGGAGAAAATTCATCAGACTAGGTCTTTTTATTATCTTGTTATCTTAGGAAAACGTTTCATCAGACTAAGATTTTGGTCCAAGGATAAAGCTCATAAGACTAGGTCTTCTATATTAGGAGAACAATTTATTAGACAGATTTTGATCCTAGGAGAAAGTTCATCAGACTAGGTTTGCTATCTTAGGAGAAAGATTCATCGGACTTAGATTTGGATCCTAAGAGAAAATTCATCAGACTAGATCTTTTTGTTATCTTGTTTTCTTAGGAGAAAGTTTCATCAGACTAAGATTTTGATCCTAGGAGAAAGTTCATCAGACTAGGTCTTCTATCTTAGGCGAATAATTCATCAGACTAAGATTTTTATCCTAGGAGAAAATTCATTATACAAGGTTTTCTATCTTAGGAGAAAGATTCATTAGACTAAGATTAAGACCCTAGGAGAAAGTTCATCAGACTAGGTCCTTTTGTTATCTTGTTATCTTAGGAGAAAATTTCATCAGATTAAGATTTCGGTCCTATGAGAAAGTTCATCAGACTAGGTCTTCTATCATAGGAGAAAAATTCATCAGACTAAGATTTTGATCATAGGAGAAAGTTCATCATACTAGGATTTCTATCTTAGGAGAATGATTCGCCAGACTAAGATTAAGACCCTAGGAGAAAATTCATCAGACTAGGTCTTTTTGTTATCTTGTTATCTTAGGAGAAAGTTTCATCAGATTAAGATATTAATCATAGGAAAACGTTCATCAGACTAGGTCTTCTATCTTAAGAGAACAATTCATCAGACTAAGATTTTGATCCTAGGAGAAAGTTCATCTGACTAGGTTTTCTATCTTTGGAGAAAGACTCATCGGACTAAGATTTAGATCCAAGGATAAAATTCATCAGACTAGTTCTTTTTGTTATCTTGTTATCTTAGGAGAAAGTTTCATCAGGCTAATATTTTGATCCTAGGAGAAAGTTTATCAGACTAGGTCTTCTATCTTAGGAGAACAATTCATCAGTTTAAGATTTCGATCCTAGGAGAATGTTCATCAGACTAGGTCTTCTATCTTAGGAGAACAATTCATCAGACTAAGATTTAATCCTAGGAGAAAATTTATCAGAATAGTTCTTTCGTTATCTTGTTATCTTAGGAGAAAGTTTCATCAGACTAAGATTTTAATCCTAGGACAAAGTTCATCAGACTAGGTCTTCCATCTTAGGAGAACAATTCAATCAGACTAAGATTTCGATCCTAGGAGAAAGTTCATCTGACAAGGTTTTCTATCTTCAGAGAAATATTTATCAGACTAAGATTTAGACCCTAGGAGAAAATTCATCAGACTAGGTCTTTTGTTTTCTTGTTATCTTAGGAGAAAGTTTCATCAGACTAAGATTTTGATCCTAGGAAAAATTTCATCAGACTAGGTCTTCTATCTTAGGAGAACAATCCATCAGACTAGGTCTTTTTGTTATCTTGTTATCATAGGAGAAAGTTTCATCAGACTAAGATTCTGCTCCTAGGAGAAAGTTCATCAGACTAGGTCTTCTATCTTAGGAGAAAAATTCAATAGGCTAAGATTTTGATACTTGGAGAAACTTCGTCTGACTTGGTTTTCTATCTTATGAGAAATATTTCATCAGACTAAGATTTAGACCCTGGGAGAAAATTCATCAGATTAGGTCTTCTGTCTTACAAGAACATTTCAATCAGACTAAGCTTTTGATCTTAGGAGAATGTTCATCAGACTAGATTTTCTATCTTTGGAGTAAGATTCATCAGACTAAGATTTAGACTCTAGGAGAAAATTCATAAGACTAGGTCTTTTTGTTATCTTGTTATGTTAGGAGAAAGTTTCATGAGACTATGATTTTGATCCTAGGAGAAAGTTCATCAGACTAGGTCTTCTATCATAGGAGAAAAATTCGTCAGACTAAGATTTTGATCATAGGTGAACGTTTATTAGACTAGGTTTTCTATCTTATGAGAAAGATTTAACAGAATATGATTTAGATCCTAGGAGAAAATTCATCAGACAAGGTTTCTTTTGTTATGTTGTTATCTTAGAAGAAAGTTTCATCATACTAAGATTTCGATCCTAGGAGAAAGTTCATCAGACTAGGTCTTCTATCTTAGGAGAACAATTCATCAGACTAAGATTTTAATCCTAGGGGTAAATATATCAGACTAGGCCTTTTGTTATCTTGTTATCTTAGGATAAAGTTTCATCAGACTAAGATTTTGATCCTACAAGAAAGTTCATCAGACTAGGTCTTCTATCTTAGGAGAATAATTTATCAGACTAAGATTTTGATCCTAGGAGAAAGTTCATCAGAATAGGTTTTCTATCTTAGAAGAAAGATTCATCAGACTACGATTTAGATCCTAGGAGAAACTTCATCAGACTATGTCTTTTTATTTTCTTGTTATCTTAAGAGAAAGTTCATTAGACTAGGTCTTCTATCTTAGGAGAACATTTCATCATACTAAGTTTTGATCCTAGAAGAAATTTCATCAGACTAGGTTTTCTATCTTAGGAGAAAGATTCATTAAACTAAGATTTAGATAATTCATCAGATTAGGTCTTTTTGTTATCTTGTTATCTTAGGAGAAAGTTTCATCAGACTAAGATTTTGATCCTAGGAGAAATTTCATCAGACTACGTCTTCTATCGTAGGAGAACAATTCATCAAACGAAGATTTTGATCCTAGGAGAAAGTTCATCAGACCAGGTTTTCTATCTTAGGAGAAAGATTCATCATACTAAGATTTAGACCCTAGGAAAAAATTTATCAGACTAGGTCTTTTTTTTGTTATCATAGAAGAAAATATCATCAGACTAAGATTTCTATTTAAAGGAAAATCCATCAGACTAGGACATTTTGTCCTAGGAGAAAACAAATGTGAAAAGCAATGGCATCATTTTATGCACACTAGCAAGACAGGCAAGGCCAAAGATTTGAGAAACTTCCTTTTTGTCGGCTCTCCTCTTCTTTCTTTTTTTTTTCTTGTTGAATCAACTTGCTTGCACTGCTTTGTTCCTGTTTAAACAAAGAAAACTTATGAGTTTAAAATGTGGTGGTTAGTTTGTGGCCTTGACTTTGAGGGCGGCTGCTTCATCACTTGCCAAGATAACTTTGATTTCGACTTGGAAGACCTTGATTGTTATTGACTACCCGTTTTCTTACAACCCTTATCATAGAAAATATTCCTGATTCATTCAGATCCAATACCTTATGCCCGATGCATTGTACTCGTGTTTTGACATTCATCCAATCTTTGCATTTTACATCAATCCTCAAAGAACATCTATTATCACCAACACAGTGCACACAATATTCTCTTGTATCTGATGCCAATTTGATGTGCTTGCCATAATCGGCTTTGTGCAATTGGAAAGATGGTAGCAAATTTTGAAGTTATTTCTCACTTGCTATGACCAAACGGACTCAGGAGGAGGAAGTAAACAAGACAAAAGGAACATAGTATAAGGACAATGGAAAGAGACAATTCCTAACAAGAAAACTACAAAGTAGAAACCTATCGGATGTGGATACCGACTCTAATGACCTTGACATGAACCTGTGGCCTATTCTATTAGGCAAATGTGATGTTCGGCTCCTATTGTACCCCCAAACTGTGAAACTGGAGTTCGCCGCTCTGTCATTTTCACAATCTTTGTCTGGTGATTTCCCTTCTAATTCTTAATCCTTATTCGACTTATGGTGCCCGTAGGGTTTTCACCGTCAAGCCTCTCTCATTTTGGTCTTTCTCTCAACTCACCATCTCCTTATGGTGCCCGTGAAGGTTTTCACCAATAAAACTCTCTCATTTTTTTATTTCTCTCAGCTTTCATCGCCTTGGGGGTACCCGTGAGGGTTCTCATCGACAAGACTCTCTCATTCTTTATTTCCTTCATTTGGATGGAGTGTTTCCCCTGATATGATTCACCTCTACTCGCTTGACTTGGTATATCTCAAAGACTGATCAAAAGGTCTTCCTTTGGATTGTAATGTGGATTTTTGGATAAGGTTAGAAACAAAGGGTATCAAAGGCTCAGAATAATTCGAAATGGGTTCAAAATTACACATTTTGGAATCAAATTTCTCTCAACAAACACAACTTTTGCCCCAATTTCTTTCTTGGGAACTTTTGGACTTTTATTTTGGTGTGACTGAACCTCAGAGAGAGACTGCCTACGTATCTTTTCGGAATCAAGTCAAAAGTAGTTCATGGCATAGAAATTACTTTGTTGTTGTGATTTCTCTTTTTGTTGTTTTTTTGTTTTTTTTTCTTCTCTTTTTTCTTTTTCTTTCTTTTCTTCTTCCTTTTTCCTTCTTTCTCTTTTTTCATTGTTTCCCTTCCTTATTTCTTTAACTTACTTTCCATGCTTGTGTTTATGAATTATGTCATTGATTCCAAAAGAGGGGTATAAAAGAAAATAAATGAGGCTCAAAAGGGTAACAAAGGATAAAGTGTTTAGATAGTAGAACAAAATTCCTTCGTCATTCCAATCTCCAAAACATTCCGAGTACAAACAACAAAATTAAACAAACCAAGGAAAACATTAGTACCATCTTTTGATTGTACCAGACTTGGTAACCATATCCACACATTCGCCTTCTACATCTGTTGAATACAAAGCATCATTGGACAACACTCTCACTTTCCTTACCACGAACGGCCCCCTAACAATTCGGGCAAACTTGCCTTTAGCTCCATCCTAATGCTACATGATGCACTCCAACAAGGTTTCTCTATGTTTTATCTGCCCTAGTTTCGCATGGTTCGGGCTTCAAATGATCTCAAAGTGTTCAAATCTGTTCTTATTTTTCTCAAGTGTCCCTATCATATTCAGTATTGTTTTATTGCTTCATGAGTGAATTAATCTTAAGACCAGGCCAAGAATTTTCTATGCATGTCATGTCACTAGAACCAGAATTTAGACAAAAGACAAAATGGAAGGATAAAAGAGAAATAAATAAAGAAAATGACTAAAAATAACAAAAGACAGGAAATTGCACTAGACAGTCGGTGAAATGGTTCGAGTAACAAAGCAAGTAACAAACTGGGGTACAACCTTGAGACAAACCTAGACAACACTTAAATGCTACTGCGACTAAATAAACAAGGTAACATGAAAAGGATACAAGGGTTTGAGTCACAATACAATATCGGGATTACAACCCTGCAATAACCTGGACAACAGAAATGACACAAACTAAGCCACCAAAGCTTCATTCCGGTTGACCAAGAAATGGAGCGTCTTTCCAATTACCAAGCACAATATCTTAGCCACTGAATTCTACTTCAACAATACCAGGAACATCACAAGTCATCATCACATTATTCTTATCAAGTTGCTTTTGGGTTCCTTTTGCTGGCTCATTCTTAAGATCAACCTATGATAGTGCTGAAAGCTTGGTAGCCCTTGGACCTCTAAGGCTCCCAGAAGAATTCTCACATTCCTTTTCAAAATAGGACATACGCACCATGTGTATCTCATTATGCACAGGCGACGACCTTTGGATGGTGTCTGCTGCATCTGGATTTTGCACGACAATGTCGCCTACATCAATAAGCTTATGAATTGCTTTCTTCATATTCCAAAACTATTCTAGGTCATGCCCCAGGGCATCTGAGCAATATGTGCACCTTTGAGAAAGATCAAACTTTCTTGGAAGACGGTTGGGTATTTTTACCTAGATAGACTTCAACATGTCCAAATTCCTTAGCCTTTGGAACAGATTGGTGTATGAACCTTCCAATAGAGTGTAGGCTTTCTTCTTTTGCAGCCTTTCATCCCTACATGATTGATTGGGTCGAAAACCCGATCCAGGGCGTTTCTGCCAGACTTGTATTCGAAATGTCTTTCAACCAACTCATGATCTTGCCTGACTTGATTCCCTCTTCTACTAACTCCCCCATTCTTAACACCTTATCAAAAGGTCTACCCATGGCGGGGATCAAATGATTGAAGTACGTGGGACCATGAGCCTGTAGGAAAAGCTCAACTATTTCTTCTTCACTAACCGGGGTACTGACTCGTGCAGCTTTCTCCCTCCATCTGAGCCCAAACACCCTAAACATTTCCTCTGGCTTCTTTACCATCTTTGAAAGCGAGGAGTAGTATGGGTTAACACTTAATTTGCACTGAAAGTACCGGATAAAGTCTTGAGCCATGTCACCCAATGTACCACTTATCAACATTTTGACGACTGATAATATGTGAATTTGACTATAATTATGCCCTAAATAATCACGCTTTATTGTTGTTTTGATATTGTTTATGATGATAAAATGCTTTTATTAGTGTTTTTGGTATATTATAGGTACACATGAGCCATTGGAGACTAAAAGAGCAATTTTGGAGTCATAAGATGGTAACAAGGCCAAGTGTAGAGCAAGATTGAAGTTTGTGCTAAAAAATGGGAAGAAGAATCCACGACACTATTCAGCTGCGGTCCAACCGCGAATGCGGACGGGCCGCGGTTGAAAGGGCTCACGGAATCTCAATAGATTCAGAGGAGTGGATTTTCCACGATCCATCCGCGAACACGGACGGACCGCGGGCGAAGCCGAAAATTTGAAGGATAAACTTGTCAAGATGCAATTTTTGTAACCTAAACCCTCTATATAATTATAGGATTCGCCCAAGAGAGGCAAGTATTGTATTATTCATTACTTTTGCAAGAAAACTAGTAAGAGAGAACTCTCTCAACATCTTTCTTTCTTGTACATTGAATCTTTGATTATGAATTCAATTATTATTCTTGTTTCTTTGATTATGAGTAGCTAATTCTTTATCAAAGGTTTTGACGGAACCTATTGAGTGATGAACTTCTGGGTTATGTGATTACAAATAGTTAGATAGATTTCTATTTGTTCAACTTCGTTCTTGTTGTAGTTAATTGATAGAGCTCTTAATTAGCTGTGCCTATTTAGTGTGCATAACTTGGAAAAGAGTGCATATTTAGGTAAATTATTGAACAACACCACACCTAGATTTTTGGAAGAATCTATAATTGTAGGCGTAAAGTTGGGGTTAGGAATAACGAAGCCTTGGGTGCAATCTAAAGTAAACTATTCAACTTAAAGCTAGCTAGGGTAGCTCGGGAGAGTGCACTAGTAAATTATTATAGTTGCTTGGGAGTGAATTACGGTAAAGATAGCGTTCATGATTGATAGAATAATATTGACAATTTGTATGAGCATAAACAGAAGGGATTCCATCAATAGGGGAAATCAATACCTTAGTCTTTCTCTTCATTCTTTACATTGTATTCAATTCTTTCTTTCAAGTCTTTAAAGTCTTTAATTTCTTGCAAAATTTAGTTAGTAGAAAATATTTCACAAAAATATATTCAAAAGTTTGGGAAGCTGCTTCAGGAGTATTTTTTGGGCTGTGGAAGTTGCAGTTGATAGGTTAATTCCCTGTGGGATCGACTCTGGACTTAATTGACCGGATTATATTGACCACGACCGTTGTTTGGGCGTGAATCAATTTTGGCGCCGTTGTCGGGGAATTAACGGAATTATCAATTGTCATTGACAGAACTACAAGATTCTTATGTAGTCGGGTTCTTTCTACACACTCTACATTGAAAATTTTGATGGTTGTTGAATTAGGTGCTCAGGTGCATGCCTAGGAAATCTGCAAGGACTGGAGAACTAATTGAAGGACTCTCGGACCCAGAGAAAACATTCCGGGCACGTAACAGGGCAATCGGACAACTTCAGCAATCTCAGCAACCACATAAACTTGATTTTGATATGGGAGACATAAACGACCCAAACCAGCAAGCCGGGTTGAACGTACAGGAGGTGCAAGAGGCGCATGAAGGTGCTTTGTTTGACTGGGCACAACCAACAGCTGATAATTTGGCAACTGCTATTATTTTGCCAGCCATTCTAGCTGAGTCTTTCCAGATTACTAATAACATGCTACACTTTTTTCAAAATAAGGGTTTATTTTCTGTGACTCGGGTTGAAGATTCACAACAGCACCTGAAGAATTTTCCTTCTATATGCAAGATGCAGAGGCAGCCAAATGTGACACCGGAAGCCATCAGGCTATTGCTATTTCCATTCTCAGTTACAGGGGCTGCATAGGTATGGCTAAACTCACTCCCCATAAACTCTATAGCAACATGGAATGAGTTAGTCAAGCAATTCCACAACAAGTTTCATCCACCTAACAAGACAGCTCAGCAAATTGATGAGATTGTAAGCTTCAAGCAAAAACCAATGGAGACATTGCATGAAACTTGGGACAGATTCAAGGGTATGCTAGTTATGTGTCCTCGCCATGGGTTTCTCGAACAGATATTGGGTCAAAGGTTCTATATGGGGCTTTCAGACAGCATGAAGAATATAGTAGATGCCTCAGCAGGTGGGGCCTTTCTGAGCAAGACCTAGAGAGAAGGCCAGAATTTGCTTGACAAGATGGCTCAAAAATCCGGGTGGACGACCAGGAATACTCCTATCACTCCAGTGGTACACTTTGTACCTCTGAATCCTTCCAACACTCTAGAGGAGAACGTGGCAACTTTATTGACACGCATGAGCATCCTGACGAAGAAGGTGGAAGAATCTGGGGTCAAGCAGCAGGTTCACATTGTAGATACTACCAATGGTGGTTTATGCACATCTTGCATTAGCCAACCCATAGGTAATCCATGGGCTACAGACCAAGAACATCATCACCAGCATGAAGACATGAACTATGTGGCTAATTATGGAGGGCAGAGACAGGGTAACCAGAGTTGGGGTCAGCAGGCTCCACAACAGTACAGGCCTCCTCAGCCACAATATAATGCAGCAGGTATGAGGCCACCAAACAATATGGCTCCATATCCTAGACCTCAGAATTTCAACAATCAGCAGCAGGGGTATCATCCACCTCCACCACAGCATGGGGGTAGACATGACGAGAGGTTCACAAGGTTAGAAGCTATGATGCAGCATGTAATTGGGTCACATGCCAAAACCAATGAAAGGATATATGCACATGATGCAGCTATCAAGAATATTGAAGTATAGGTGGGCCAAATTGCTATGTCACTTAACAATCGTCCTCAGGGGACATTGCCTGCAGATACACAAACAAACCCAAAGGATCAAATCCCAAAGTAGCTGATGGCAGTTAATCTGAGAAGTGGAAGAGATCTTGATGCTTAGCAGGAAAGAGAGAGAAGCAATTTACAGGCTGTGACACTCACTCCAATACCCATTGAACTGGAGGAGTCCACCGGGTTGACATAGGTTACAGTCCAGCTAGTAGCTGAAAATAATGATGTGTAGCAGGGAAAGGAGAAGATAGCTGAACCGGTAGAGCAGCCGGCTGTGGAGCAAGTGATAGAGAAAGAAAAGTCCCAAATGATTGGGAAGAAGAGGCCTACAGCACCATTCTCCCAAAGGTTGGCAAAGCACTAGAAAGAGGAGTAATACAAAAGGTTCTCCGATATGCTCAAGCAAATCCATGTAAACATTCCCTTAATTGAAGCTTTGAAAGAAATGCCTGGGTATGCTAAGATGATAAAAGATTTGACGTTGCGGAAATTTGATTTCCAAGACTTGGCCATCGTGACTCTTACACAGACATGTAGTGCAGTGGTCTCTAGACCCATAGCTGAGAAGCTATCTGACCCACGTAGCTTCACCATTCCATGCACTATAGGAAACTTTGCCTTTACAAAGGCATTGTGTGATTTGGGGGCGAGCATAAATCTTATGCCCATGGTGATTTATAAGAGACTGGGCATCGGGAGAGCCAGGCCTACTTCCATGTTATTATAGCTTGCTGACAGGATGGTTAAGCGTCCATTCGGTATATTGGATGATGTGCTCATCCAGGTGGAAAAGTTTGTGTTTCCCGCCGATTTTGTTATTCTTGACTGCAAGGTGGACGAGGGAATTTCTATAATCTTAGGAAGACCATTCCTAGCCACAGGGAGAGCATTGATCGATTGTGAGACTGGGGAACTCAAGATGAGGTTGAATGATGAGGAGATCATATTCAATGTGCAAAAATCCATGAGGCGCCCTACTGAGTTTGCTAATTGCTCTCTCATTGATGCGGTAGATTTGATAGTGGAGACAGATGATGCAGAATTGACAGCTGAAGATCCACTCCAGGCATGCCTGATGAAATTAGAAGAAGTAAACGGTGAAAGCCTGGCAGAGTGGGTACTATCTTTAGAAGGTAAGGGGTTTTGGGATAGAGAGTTGGAGTTTGAACCTCTACATTTAGAGAAGAGAGAGACCCCTCCAGCAAAACCATCCATTGAAGAACCACCAAAGCTGGAGCTTAAATCACTACTAGTTTATCTCAGGTATGAATTTCTAGGCCCTAACTCCACTTTACCTATTATTATCTCATCTGGTTTGCTAGATGTGCAGGCTCAAAAGCTTATACAGGTACTTAAAGAATGCAAAACTGTCATTGGGTGGACCATGGCAAACATAAATGGGATCAGCGCCACGTACTGCATGCACAAGATTCTCCTGGAAGAGGGGCACAAACCTTCCAGGGAACATCAAAGAAGACTGAACCCAAACATGAAGGAAGTGGTGAAGAAAGAGGTCATAAAGTGGCTAGACACGGGAATTATTTTCCCAATCTCTGATAGTAGCTGGGTTAGCTCAGTTCAATGTGTGCCAAAGAAAGGTGGCACGACGGTGGTGAAAAATGAGAATAATGAATTGATCTCAACAAGAACCGTCACGGGGTGAAGAATATGCATGGACTATAGGAAGCTGAATATAGCCACCCGCAAGGACCACTTCCCACTTCCCTTCATTGATCAGATGCTTGACAGGTTGGTAGGGAGGTCACACTTTTACTTTCTGGATGGATACTTGGGGTATAATCAAATCTCCATAGCCCACGAAGATAGAGAAAAGAACTCCTTCACATGCCCGTATGGCATTTTTACCTTTAGGAGGATGCCATTCGGACTATGCAATGCACCTGCCACATTCCAAAGGTGCATGATGGCTATATTCACTGACATGGTGGAAGATATTATGGAGGTGTTCGTGGATGATTTCTCAGTGGTAGGGAATTCATTCGAGGAATGCCTTGTCAATCTGACAAGAGTGCTGAAGCGGTGCATGGAGACAAATTTGGTGCTAAACTGGGAGAAGTGCAATTTTATGGTACAAAAAGGTATAGTTTTGGGCCACCGGGTTTCGAGCAAAGGTATTGAGGTAGACCGAGCTAATGTGGATATTATTGCAAAGTTGCCTCCACCAACATCCGTCAAGGCCATTAGAAGCTTTCTTGGACATGCCGGATTTTACCGGAGGTTCATTAAAGACCTCCAAAATCTCAAACCCCCTTCTGTAAGTTACTTGAAAAAGATCACCCCTTTTTATTTTCTGATGAGTGCAGGATTGCATTTGAGGAGCTAAAGAAGAGGTTGGTCACAACACCCATCATTATTTCCCCCAACAGGGAGCAACCTTTTGAGCTGATGTGCGATGCAAGTGATTACGCAGTGGGAATAGTGCTTGGCCAAGGAAAGACAAGCTAATGCATCCAATCTACTATGCTAGTAGAACATTGAGTGGAGCACAGCTGAACTACACAGTGACCGAAAAGGAGATGCTGGCGGTAGTGTTCGCGTTCGACAAATTCAGGTCCTGTCTCATAGGATCTAAGGTAATAGTATATACTGACCATGCAGCATTAAGGTACTTAATTGATAAAAAGGACTCTAAGCCGCGCATAATTCATTGGGTACTGCTTCTACAAGAGTTCCACCTTGAAATCCGTGACCGGAAGGGCACCGAAAATCAAGTCGTTGATCATTTGTCACGACTTGAAGGAGATGAAATTATCAAAGAGAGGAGAAATTCTGGAAACCTTTCAAGACGAGCAGCTGCTCACTACCACTCTCATAGAAGTGCCATGGTATAAAGATTATGCAAATTAACTGGCAAGTGGTATTGTTCCTCATGACCTATCATCGGTCCAGAGGAAAATATTTTTTCGTGAAAGCCAGCTTTATTATTGGGATGAACCCTATTTGTTTAGGATATGCCTCGATAACATAATCCGGAGATGCGTCCCTGAGATCGAACAATCTTCTGTTTGTACGCGTGTCATGCTTCCGCATATGGTGGCCACTTTGGAGGAGTGCGAACAGCTGCCAAGATACTTAAGGCCGGTTTCTATTGGCCAATGGTGTTTAAAGATGCACACTTGTGGGTGAAAGGATGTAACAAATGTCAACGCACCAGGAACATTTCCCGGTGTCATGACAGATGCCGATGAACCCAATTCAACAAGTGGAAGAGTTTGACGTCTGAGGAATAGAATTCATGGGTCCCTTTTGTCAGCTCATACGGCAATAAGTACATCCTTGTTGCAGTAGACTATGTATCCAAATGGGTGGAAGCGGTAGCCTTGCCCACCAATGATGCTAAGGTGGTGGTGGGATTTCTGAAGAAGAACTTTTTCACACGTTTTGGGACTCCGAGGGCAATCATTAGCGATGGGGGCACTCATTTTTGCAACCAGGCATTCGAGAAATTGTTGGCCAAATATGATGTGAAACACCGGGTGGCTACTCCATATCACCCGCAAACCAGCGGGCAAGTTGAGGTCTCCAACAGGGAGATAAAAAGTGTATTGACAAAAACAGTGAATGCCACGAGGACCGACTGGTCCAGGAAGCTCGATGATGCATTATGGGCATATAGAACAGCATTCAAGACACCAATCGGCATGTCACCATACAAATTGGTATTTGGGAAAGCTTTTCATCTACATGTGGAACTAAAGCATAAAGCATGGTGGGCACTAAAATAATTAAATCTCAGCTGGGATGAAGTGGGAAAATTTACAGTCACCGGGTTGCATGAGATGGAAGAATTCTGGTATCTGGCATTCGAAAGCACAAGACTATACAAAGAGAGGATGAAGCGGCTTCATGACCAGAATATCATAGAGCGTAACTTAAAAATCGGGGACAAGGTACTTTTAAATAATTCAAGGTTACGGTGTTCCCCGACAAACTAAAATTAAGGTGGTCAGGCCCTTTCCTGGTGATTGGATCATTACAGTCGGGCACTGTGGAAATACAAACTATTGATGGCTCTCGCACATTCAAAGTAATGGACAGCGGTTGAAACTATACATTGGCATGGATGACATCGATGAGAAGGTGGAACTTCGGTTAGAGGAACCTCAAAGGTCTAGCGAGCCTTGAATTGCGCTAAGTTGAGTCATGCCGCGACGTTAAATCGGGCGCTACGTGGGACGCAACCCACGAAAATATTGTAAGTGTAATCATTATAGTTAGTCTATACAAAAAAAATAAAGAAATAAAAAAAATTGCTGCTGCCAGGCGAAAGAATCAGAGAGACTGTTCGCCCGCGATCCATCCGCGAACGCGAACGGACTGCGGAAAAACAGCCTCTCTGAATCTTCCGTTTCGTGGTCCATCTGCAAACGCGGACCGACCGCGGCTGATCGTGACCTGATAGTGCGGAAATTAGGTTAAAAATGGTAAAATTCCCCCCCCCCCCTCTTTTTAATTACCCTAACACCTTCCCCCCTCCTATTCTACACAAAATCATCCGCCCACCTTCCCCTTTCTCTCTCTAAACTCATTTTTTCTCCTCCTTCTCTCTACTCTTTCTTCTCCAAGTCTCTCATACTCCTCCACCATATTTCTCCAACATCCTCATCTTCCACCCCTTCCCACCATCTATTAGTAAGTTTTTCTTATATTTTTCTCTTTTAGTTTTTCTCCTTAATTTATGTAGAATAATTAGTTTAGCAAGTGTTAGTTTACCACACTTTAATTGTAGTATTAAGTAGAATATATAGATTTAATTCTTGAGTGTATTATTAGTATGAATGTTGTATATTAAGTTATGGGATTTTTTGTGTATTTGAAGTTGTTGGGTCTTCATTGTGTTCAATTGTGATACTTATGTTGGTTTTGGAGACCCAATATGGTGGTTGAATTATTTGATGATTGGGTTGGCCAAATTTGGCAAAAATATGTTGTAGTATATGGGTGTTGTATTTTTGGAGGAGATAATGCCTAAATTTTTGGTTGTTTGTTGTTGTGTGATGTATGTATAATTGGGTGATGTTGGAATTCCACAAGAAATAAGTGTGGTGTGTACTAGGTAACTTGGCGAATTTGTTAGAAAAATGGTCAATAGTAGGAGTTATGGTATGATAGCACTAAAGGAAATATTGTTGTAGTCCACGGATGGTGAAGTCTGAGTAGCCAACCGATGTACTAACGTGATGGAAATTTTTGGTTGTTTCTTTTTGTGCAGGATTATGGCTCCTAAAAGTCCAGGAATGTAGCAAGCTCATCTAGGTGACCGACCTATGACGAGTCTCGATTCACAGGCGAGGAAGCGGAAGAGGACTTTCATGTCAAGGCTACTAAAGCATGGCTACAGAGATCGCAATTGACATGATGGCTATTCGGGCTGAAAAGCCCGATATGTACGAGGAGATCCGACGCCGAGAGATGGAGTTCTTGTTTGATGAACCGACCCTCGTCAACAAAATGCTAGCTAGGGAGTTCTATGCGAACGCATCCTATGGAATGACCAGAGAAGTTTTCATTAGATGTATGTATGTCTAGGCTCACGTACCTACTATTAGGCAGGCTCTTAGACTGCCCACTTTTTCTGGTGACATGGACTTTTACCACGATAGGCCTGGTGTCACTTGGGACACCTTGATTGAGGCCTTATGTGTCAATGTTCATCCCGTCTGGATAAGAGACCAAAGTATGCTGCATTCTAACAGCTTCACCCATACTGCCAAGTGCTGGTTCATAATTATTTGTAACTGTTTTCTGCCCTCAAGCAACACAACATATGTGAACTTTAATAGGGCATTGCTGACATGGTACTTTGTCACCCAGCGGGACGTTGACATTGCTCGCGTGATAGGTGACGAGATGATCCTAAGGGGACCCCTCAAATCCAAGGGATTCTACTTCCCGTCTCTTGTAACTTCTCTGTACCACTCCCACCGGACTCCGGTACTACCTACGGATGGTGAGCTGCCTCAAAAATCTCCATTCAAGGCCTCTTACATCCGGGTGGGTAGAGGCAACGACCCTATTGATCTAGGCAATAAGGATAACCCTGTGCTGGTTGTCCAGTCCCGGCATTCCACGGACTCCATCGGCCCTTCTAGGCACGCTCATCATGGGGCTGTCATATCTTGGTCCGAGTCTACTAGACCTATGCTTAGGTCTATGGAGGAGGAGGTTGCGGATTTATGCACCTCAGTGGACGGTTTACACACGCGCATGGACGCAATGTCCCAAAGGCAAGCTAGGAGTGAAAATAGGTTCATGACATGGTTTCGAGCTCTGGGTTGCGCTTGCAATGTCGACCCCCCCACCGTCTCCGACTCTGAGTGAGTCACATGTAAGTTTTCTCACCCTTCTGAGCTATACTTGTATTATTATGCCATGAGGACATGACATGGTTTTTAGTGTGGGGTGGGAAACTTATCTTGTATATGTTGTACATAGTAAGTTGTAGTTGTAAATCATATCAGCTGGCTTGGCCCGATGATGGACACTTGGTGACGGGTTTCTTAAGGGTCTAAGTCGGAATAAAAACACACAAAAAATCAAAAACTTGAAAAAATCCAAAAATATGAGTAGAGGGCTCTTCCTGATGATGGACTATTTGGACAAGTACTCTTGAGGGAAGTAGTCCATGTAGGAATTTTTCTTTCTTTTTATTTTCTTTTTCTAGGTAGTGTATCACCTCCCCCTTGGTTTTTCTTTTGACTATGGTTCTTTTCCAAGGGTTTTTATTTAACCGGGTTAGGTAGATTTTTCTTTTTAGGATTATAGGGCAAAGGTTAACATGTAACCCCAAGTATGCACATTAGCAAAACTAAAATGAACCTGAGAATGTATTATCTAAGCTTGACTGTAGATTCTAGGATATGCCTTAAATTGCACAATATAGCTTGCTTGAACATTGATAGAACTCTGTAGATGAACCTAATTCTAAATGAGTTGCATGCTAAGTGTGTGTGAGATTTTACCTACATTATATGTTTTACATGATACCTAGAACTTGCCATGTGTGTTTGCAAAGCGAAATAGAAGTTGTTTGGTTGTAGAGATGATAGAGGCATTTCTTTGTGTAACCCCATAAATCAATAATCTATGTATTCACCTTTACATAATATCCTAGTTAACCCCTTTGAGCTTAAAGCCTATTCTTTAATAACCCTTGAATGTTCATGTAAAATCGAAATCATATA
Source organism: Nicotiana noctiflora (assembly GCA_032618575.1). Taxonomy (NCBI): domain Eukaryota; kingdom Viridiplantae; phylum Streptophyta; class Magnoliopsida; order Solanales; family Solanaceae; genus Nicotiana; species Nicotiana noctiflora. Next base: position 53,198 of record JASVEL010006703.1, read on the forward strand.
TTGTTCTACTTTACCTCCTAGAAGCACTTATGTTGTAACAAATAAACAAAAGTCTAAGTGTGGGGTGAAGGGAAGTTGAAAAAGGGAAAATCAAGAATGAATGGTAGAAAATGGTGAACTGGAAAAATAATATATATATATATATATATATATATATATATATATATATATATATATATATATATATATATATATATATATATATATATATATATATATATATATATATAGAAAGGCCAGTTACACCAACAAAAGAAAATTGGGGATTTAAAGTAAATAAAGGTGAAGGAATGTTTTGGGGAGACATAAGGAGAAAGCCAAAAAGGGAAGTTGTGAAAAAGAAAGAAAGTGCTTAGGAAGGTTAGCCACTATAACCAAAAGTATCCTACCCGTCCCTTAGCCAACATTTATACCCTTAAAGACCTCTTGATCTGTGATTGAATAACTCGATTAGTGGAGTATTACACTAGGGGCAAGTCTATGGTGTATCTGTATGCATATGAATTTTCTTTGTTGAGAGTGAGTGAATTTTTCCTATATCTATAAGTTCCATGTTCTAAATTGTTTATGTATGGGAACTTCTCTCAATAAATTGCGTGAGGTCATGTAACTCAAGAAGAAAAAGGTAAATTTGCAAGTCTGTGATAATAACTAGAGTAAGCAATAATGTGTTGGCATTTGAGTTTACGGTTAGGTAAAGATTGTGCATGTCTTAGGTTAATCGTGAATGATAGCTTTTGTGACATATGTTGGGGGAGACATTACTAAAATTGGCCTAAAGTGTGATTAAGGTTGCTCGAGGACGAGCAAAGGTTTAAGTGTGGGGTATTGATAATAGGTGAATTTTACTATAATTATGCCCTAAAGAATCACGCTTTATTGTTGTTTTGATATTGTTTATGATGACAAAATGCTTTTATTAGTATTTTTGGTGTGTTATAGGTACACATGAGCCATTGGAGACTAAAAGAGCAATTTTGGAGTCATAAGATGGTAACAAGGCCAAGTGTATATCAAGATTGAAGTTTGTGCTGGAAAATGGGAAGAAGAATCCGCAGCACTGTTCAGCCGCGGTCCAATAGCGAACGCGGACGGACCGCAGTTGAAAGGGATCACGGAATCTCAATAGATTTAGAGGAGTGGATTTTTCGCGGTCCATACGCGAATGCAGACGGACCGCGGGCGAAGCCGAAAATTTGAAGGATAAACTTGTCAAGATGCAATTTTTGTAACCTAAACCCTCTATATAATTAGTGGATTCGCCCAAAAGAGGCAAGTATTGTATTATTCATTACTTTTGCAAGAAAACTAGTAAGAGAGAACTCTCTCAACATCTTTCTTTCTTGTACATTGAATCTTTGATTATGAATTCAATTATTATTCTTGTTTCTTTGATTATGAGTAGCTAATTCTTTAGCTAAGGTTTTGATGGAACCTATTGAGTGATGAACTTCTGGGTTATGTGATTACAAATTTTTAGCTAGATTTCTATTTGTTCAACTTCGTTCTTGTTGTAGTTAATTGATAGAGCTCTCAATTAGTTGTGCCTATTTAGTGTGCATAACTTGCAAAAGAGTGCATATTTAGGTGAATTTTTGAACAACACCACACCTAGATTATTGGAGGAATCTATAATTGTAGGCGTAAAGGTGAGGTTAGGAATAACGAAGCCTTGGGTGCAATCTAAAGTGAACTATTCAAATTAAAGCTAGCTAGGGTAGCTCGGGAGAGTGCACTAGTAAATTATTGTAGTTGCTCGGGAGAGTACTATGGTAAAGATAACGTTCATGATTGATAGAATAATATTGACAATTTGTATGCGCATAAACAGAAGGGATTCCATCAATAGGGGAAATCAATACCTTCGTCTTTCTCTTCATTCTTTACATCGTATTCAATTCTTTCTTTCAAGTCTTTAAAGTCTTAAATTTCTTGCAAAAGTTAGTTAGTAGAAAATATTGCACAAAAATATATTCAAAAGTTTGGGAAGTTGCTTCAGGAGTATTCTTGGGTTGTGGAAGTTGCAGTTGATAGGTTAATTCCCTGTGGGATCGACTCTGGACTTAATTGACCAGATTATATCGACTACGACCGTTGTTTGGGCGTGAATCAATAATGGCCATGCCAGTCCAAAGTTGCCTAGTTAGGCTCTCACCAAAATATGCCATCATCAAGTCATCTTTCTCTCCCACACTTCTCACTTCATTGCAATAAACCTTCAGCTGGCCTACTGGATCCCCTGACCCATTATACAAGCTGAATTTTGGTACCTTAAACCCTATGGATAGGTGAATGTCAGGAGATACGGACGGTTCTTTGTGATCCATGCTACCCTGGTCCCTCATTCCTTGCTTGTCAATTAAGGACTGTTTTATGCTTTTCAGCTTCCTGTGTACCCTATCTGACCCTTCTCTTCCTATGAATTTTCTATTTTCAACATGAGGCTCATCCTATGGGCCTTGCTTGTGCGAGCTAGGAACCTTGTGACCAACCTTAGAGGGGTAATATTGGGCGTTTTGAGCTTTGGGCGGGTTTTCATCATCGAGAACAGTGGATGTGACCGGAGGGCACTTTGGGGAAAAGATAGTTGGACGAAGAGTGACGGAACTACTAGGGTAGCTGGGAAAGCTGTGATTAGCGGGTAAATATGGAGAGTGTGGAGGATCTCCTGGCATTGTGTCCGGAGTTTGGGTAAGGATAGCATCTAGGAAGCTGGGTGGTGGCGGGGGTGGTGCTTTCCCAGTCATCTATGCCTGATACATGTCTGCTACGTGTTGTCTTAACATTCATACCTCTTCAACCAACCCATTGTCCTGTCCAACCAACTGTTTTCGAGCACCGGTATCAACCAACCCAGTTCTATTATTGTCTGTCATTGCCTTTTGACATTGTGTTGTAGAAAGAATTACCACTTTAAAATCCACAAACCAACCACCCTTCTACTATGAATATAATAAAATGAAGCCATGATGTTAGCGTTAGGGCATTTAACAGCAAAATATCACATTGCGTGCAATACCTAGTCATGGTTATCGGTTCTAAAATGACTTCGAGGGTACAAAAGTCAGCTGGCATCATCCCGATTTTCTCATTTCAACCTCTATTTTCTTTGATTTTCTACCACTTGATTGCTCATTTTTCCTTCGTCTTTTCCCTTCTAATTATCACTCTTTTCTTTCCTCTCATTTTTCACATCCCATGATTTCACCTCTTTGTTATTTTCTTTTTCCCTTTATTTCTTTTCTTTTTCTTTTCTTTTTCTTTTCTTTTTCTTTTTCTTTTAATAATAAAAAAATGATTCGATCAGACTCTATGTAGATACATATCATGACCATGCATGAATCATGTCTTTGCATAGTTCTGGAAAAAATGGAAATAAAGTAAACAAACTAACATTCTCTCTTTTTTTCTCTTTTTTTATTTTTTACCTTATTGACTACTCTGATGAGAAAACATAAATGAAAGAAGCAAATCATTTTTATTAATTTTCTATACTTAAAGTTCTATGACCTATTCTAAACTTAAGTTTAACGGGCATGTTTTTTCTTTTCTTTTTCTTTCCTTTTGAAAGAAATAATCTATTAAGGAAAAATCCTAGAAGAGAAAAAAAATATTTTTAATTTTTTTTTTTGAAGAAGTAAATCTAAAGAATAAACCATTTGATATCCTCATGCGATATTTTAGAATAAGCAATGTATTTGGGTTTCCATTTTGACTGCATAATGAAAGAAAAAAATTTTAATGATAAAGTATTTTTATTTTCTATGTACAATGTCCTAAAGTTCTAATGAAAATAAAAAGAATATTTTTTTTATTTTTCACTAATTTCCTAAAGAAGAATCTTAAAAGAAAATCTTTTTGGATTTTAGAATTAACACCTTAAAGAAATCTTTTAAAGAAGTACTAAAAAAATCCGGCTAAGGAATTCTGATTACTCGGGAGAAGGGGTTAGGCATTCCCGAGTTCTGTGGTTCTAGCACGGTCGCTCAACTACTATTGGCATAATTATCTAATTTTAAAACATGTTCAAATGTCACGACCCAAAATTCACTAAGGGTCGTGGTGGCGCCGGATACCGCTATCATGCAAGCCAATTAAATTACTGATTTATAATTCTCTTTCAAATACTTCAAATTCCAAAAATTTCCTTCCATTTTCATAAATAAGAAGTTTTCACTTCAATTTAAATTAACCATAACAATCAAATCAAATCTTTCGAAAACTGTCCCCGAACACGGTGTCACAAGTGCATGAGCGACTACTGATAATTGAAATAAAATACAACTTTTTCCGGAATACAGTGGACAGAAAATAAATAATTAAAGTACGGAAAGGAACTACACTAGTTGCGGGTCGTCTTGCAAGTTGCAGCTCACCTAGTCCCAGAGTTATCCATACTGCTACGCCAGTAGACTACAAGATATGTACATATACCTGTGCAACAAAAATGCACAAAAGTGTAATATGAGTACGTAATCAACGTGTACTCAGTGAGTATCCCGCCTAATCCCGAAGGGATAAATACAAGATGGCCAACTTCGACACTCACTAGAGGTCAATTATCAATACTTTATAAATGTGAGAATAATCATGGATTTATATAATAGTTCAAATTGTGAAGCCCGCAAACAGGTAAGCGCCTTCAACAATATATCAAAGGCTTCCAAAGTCTATCCTTTATTATCTTATTAGTTTATATAAAGCCATGTAGGGCCAATTCCACATTTGTAGTTGTAAAATAACAAATAAACATGTGCAAATTACCCCAAGGTCGACGGCCCGCTCCAATTCTAATGTAATTGTGCACTGCCGAGTGTCGAGCAGCACAAATCATAGATGCATCTATTATCATCGCGGCATTCGGTCCATTCCATAATTAAACACATACCATGCTCACGAATTATCCATGCGATACAGGCACACATAAAATACATGCTCAATCAGTCACATAAGAACTTATCAGAAATTATTTATTCAAATAAAACGAATTTTACTTTAACAAATTTAAGAAATGAAGTTTAATTCTTTTAGAAATTTACTTTCTAATCCAATGTGAATTAAGCAATTCAAGCTACCAATGCGTTCCCAATTAATCCACGTATACATGTTTTTGAGTCCTAACTAACCGAACAATAGCATAATAGTAGCTATGCACGGACCCTCATCACCCCGTGCGTGCGTATCCCCCACAAATAGGAGCACATAACTATTTTACCCACCTATGGGGTTAATTTCCCCTCACAGAATTAGAAAGGAGACTCACCTCGCTCCGAAAACTCGCAAATCTGCATTCTACATACTTCCGAGAGTTTGAACCAACTCACAATGCACAAAAACTAGCCAATTAACGATAAACAAATGATAATATACTCAAATACTTGATAACAATTTAAATTATACAAGTTCCCAACTCCGTTTGTGAAATGACCAAAATGCCCTTGGGCTTGCATGCCCAAAAATCTGAAATTTCTTGAAGATAAAGTTTACCCATGACCTTAAGAACTCAAATATGCAATTTTCTCTTAATTCCCCACTCAAATCGTGATAAAAAATCCAAAATACTTATTTTCTAGGTTTTCCTCTAACCCTCAATTTTCCCACAATTTTCATGCCTAAATCCATGGTATAATCTTTTATTTAATTTGGAAATGAGTAGAAATAAGTCACCTTAACATAGATGATGGAAAATACTGCATGAATCTCTCCAAAATTGCCCCCAAGCAAAGAGAAATGACCCAAAATCGGGTTTTAAAAACCTTCTGCCCCAGTCGTTTTTCGCTTCTGCAGAATATTTTCGAACCTTCGGAGTTTGCTTATGTGGCCATTTAGCCGCTTCTACGGTCTTGGGCTTAGCCTTCCTTTCCGCTTCTTCAATCGTCTCCTCCGCAGATGTGGTCCCGCTTCTGCGTAATCTAGACTGCATCTGCGGTCCTCGAGCCTCAGATCAAAACCTCTTCTGTGTTCCACCCTATCGCCTCTGCGGGGACGCTTCTGCTGTCCCATTTTCGTAGAAGCGGAAATACCAAATACCAGCTGCCCATCTCTTCCAAAAATCCAACTTTCGATCCGTTAACAACTCGAAATTCACCCGAGGCCCCCGGGACCCCAACCAATCCTAAAATACATTACGGACCTACTCGAGGCCTCAAATCATAACAAACAACACTAAATTCGTGAATTACACCCCAATTCAAGCTTTATGAATTTCGAACTTTTCAACTTCTATTTTTGATATTTAAACCTATCAAATCACGTCCGATTAACCTCAAATTTTGCATGCAAATGATAATTGACATTACGGACCTACTCTAACTTCTGGAATTGGATTCCAACCCCGATATCAAACTCTCCAAAAATCTTCAACTTTCTATCTTTAGCCAAATGGCTTCAAAATGACCTACGGACCTCCGAATTCACTTCCGATCACGCTCCCAACTCCAGAATCACTATATGGAGCTATTCACCGTCTCAAAATCCCAAACGGACATTGATAAAATTGAAATGCACTTTAAGCCAAACTTATGAAATTTTTTCTAAAATGCTAATTTCCACAATATATGGCAAAACTCTCCCGGGTTATCCAAAACCCGCACCGGGCATACGCCAAAGTCCAAAATCATCATTCAAACCTGTTGGAACCTTCAGATCCCGATTCTAAAGTCATTTACTCAAAATTCCAATCTTAGTTCATTTCTTTCAACTTGAGCTTCCGAAATGAGAAATATCTTCCCAATTCAACTCCGGACTTCCCGAAAACAAATTTCGACCACGCTCAAGTCATAATAACTTAAATGAAGTCGTTCATGGCCTCCGACTACTGAACGGAGCGCTAGTACTCAAAACGATCAGTGGGGTCGTTACATTCTCTCCCACTTAAACATACGTTCATCCTCGAACGTGCTGAGAACTGTACTGGGGTAGTTTGAAATCACTGTTTAGGACCTCACGCACCCTACCGTGCTACCATAACTTAGCTGTGCACATAAGCATTGATAAATTCTGAAGATGTTCCCCTATATTCAAGAAAATAAGACTTAGAGCCCGATTCCAACATTCGAAATCTTATGCTAGGCCTTTTCCCATATACAATCTCCATTTTAATCACTACACGTTGTACTCAAACATAACAGTGTCACTCTGTTGAATTCCTACTCTGCAACACTAAATCCACAGTACCATGATTGTATTCTCTGATCAACTTAGCCAAAATTTTACTCATCTGATGCTCCCATTGCACCCCATGACATATACAGGCCTTATTCTAACCTTTACCATACTGCCACGATGGAAGAGATGTATCGACATTCATAATCAATTGTCGAGGCAACAAAACCTTAGGTTTACACTCTTAACAAGGCCTCTACCTCATTCTGAACCTAATAATAGTCTTAACTCCATAACATACCTAATATAATTGGATTGCATAGAATCCTAAATCAAGGGATCTCGTCACATCCGATACATCTGCTAAGGCAATAATCCACCCCAGAAATTGTTGAAATCACATACGGTGGTACCATGCGCAATAGGCCACCAATCCGAACACGACACAATCAAGAAATTAAATTATGGAAGGAATTATATAAACCTTGCACTAATACGGACTTATCCTAGAAAATAGGAAGCGAAACACTTAAAGGAGTAGCATATAGAAAACTAGACTCGACATCACACTGTTGCGACGCACAACCTGATCCAATTAACATATCAATGGCGGCATGCCACCCGATCCACACATAGATCTCACATAAGAAGATTGCACTTTGAGCTAAATCTGCTCATTACAATAAAAATATCAAATTTCGATCGTAAGCATGCTAAGTGCATAATACCATCCCTAAGGAAACACATAGAGCTATAGGCTACTAAACTCGAGCACAACTAAGGTGCGATAAAAGATCTAAATCTTAAGAACCATCTTGCTCACATGGCATCATCGCCACGCAAAACCTTAACACATAGGAATTTACCAAGCCATCTTACAACTCATACGGCACAATACATCATTACCTGGAATAGCTGATGGCAAAATAACACCCTGGTTGTTCCTTCATGAGGAACGCTGGCTGAAACATACACAACTGGCCCAATAATAAACCCATGTTCACATATATAAATCAATCCATTGATCTCAAGTCGAATTCTGATTGCACCCACTTTGCTAATAACCTTTCAAAGGTCCATAGTAACTCCATTTTGCCTCGTAACATATAAGAACAACCATTATAACTAGAGCAACCTCCCCAATTCATAACCTAGTAAACAAAGTGCCCTCCAGGCAAAATTTCTTAACAAATATTATTACCACAATCCTCATACTTGCTTAAATCTTTAGTCAATCAAGTGACTACATGCCACACTTATACAATCTTCTCGAGGGACACGCTCCCACAATCTTCTAAAATAAATATCGAGTTCGTACATTTAAAGTTTTGGATACACTAACACTGAAAAGCGATCAAGAATTCTTACCGGGATGTAAAGCGATCAAGAATTGATGTTATTAAGTTAATTATGACTAGATACGAGTGGATTGGAGGTGGAATGTAGAGGAAAAGCGATAAACTAAGTATTGAGTTGGTCGTTGGATTGAGGTAAGTGTTGTGTCTAATTTTGACTCGAGGGATTAGGGATCCTCGACTTAATTGCTATGTGAAAATCCATGTGTGTTGCATATAGGTGAGGTGACGAGTACATTCCTGTTTCTTTCCCCGTTCCTAATATATTGTCTTCTTGTCTTAACTACTACATGTTTATTGTTGCTTCCATGTTTAATTAATTCTTGTTAGATGTTATTTTGTTCGTTGAAGGTATTAATTATTCCGTAGTTTCATTTTATTACATTATTAGTTTAAGTTGGTTTACCGGTGTTTCATAGTATAATTTGGTTGGTCTCGCTATTTAGTATTAGTTGAGTGAACTTTCATATTGTATAGTCTTGTGTTTTCTTTGGTTTGAGGCTTAAATATTGTGGAGCTTTTGAGCCAAATTATGAAAGTTCTACTCTTATTGTGTGATTGGTACTGATATGGTGATATCGGGTTGCATGCAGCAACATGAGGAATAAGGGTGATACATTGAGGAGGAATAAAGGTGAAATGTGATTGTCTGGTGGAATGTGGTTGCACGCCGAGGAATAAGGGTGATATATTGAGGAGTAACAAGGGTGGATTACTATTGTCTGGTGGAGTCGGGCTGCGCGCCACAACAGGATGAATAAAGGTGCTATATTGAGGAGTAATAAGGGTAGATTTGTATTGTACGGTGGGATCGGGTTGCACAGCGCAACAAGAGTAATAAGGGTGGATTGATTCGGAGAAATAAGGGTGAATGTTCATATAGTTACTGATTATATGGTAGGATCGGGATTCATGTCACATCAGTTTGACGTTTATGTATTCTTCTTCTGTTGTGAGTTTATTATGTAGCTTTGAACTCTCTTAAGGATTGGTTATAGGTCAATATTGATAAGATATTTGAGTACCATATCCATTTTTTATGCAAGTTCCTATTTCATTTTGTCTCGTACTTCCCTTTTCGTTTATTATATACTACATACAGTTTATATTGCAAATGCCCCACCGTAGCCTCGTCACTACCTCGTCGAGGTTAGGCTCAGAACTTACCAGCGCATGTGTAACGACCCGACCAGTCGTTTTTAGAATTTACACCTTGTTTCCCTATTAATTGCTTCCTATAAGTTCATTTATGCTATTTTGGGTTGACGGGATGTTCGGTGCTTGGATTCGAAGTGTTTTGAGACACTTAGTCCCTAAATGAGAGATTAAGTGATGAAAAATGGTCCGAAAGCAGAACTATGTGAAGATGGACTTGGAATGAAAATCTGATGGTTCCTTTAGCTCCGTTAGGTGATTTCAGGGTTAGGAGCATGTTCGGAATGTATTTTGGAAGTCTGTAGCTCATTTAGGCTAGAAATACCGAAAGCTAGTATTTTGGCAATTTTCGGTTGATAGGTAAAATTTTTATCTGGGGGTTGGAATGGATCTCCGAAAGTTGTTGTAGCACCGTCATGTTATTTCGGACATGTTTGCAAAATTTTAAGTCATTCGGGCGTGGTTTGGTTGGGTTTTTGATAGAATGCGTGTTTTGAAAGTTTTAGAAGAACTTAGGCATGAATTTGATATAATTCATAATTTTGGTGTCAGTCGAGGTGTTTTGATAATTGGAACAAGTTTAAATAAAGTTATAGGATGTATTGGTATTTTTGGTTGAGGTCCCGGGGGCCTTGGGTTGATTTCGGATGGCTAGCGGGAATTTTTGAAGTTGGAAATTTCATAAAAGACGAAAGTTTTAAATGAGTGCACACACGACATCACTTTGGATGATCATATATCCCGTTATATAAGGAGTTGTGTGACCCGCTACCTATCAAATTAAAGTTCTTTGAGTCTAGTTTCCAACTCATCAAACCGTTCGTCATTTGGAGGTGTATACAACAAGTTATGGCCATTTTCGTATCTCCAGTGCCCAGGCCAGCGCCGGGCGCTAGCCGTGGCGCACAGAAATTTGAGCTACTGGTTCCAGCGCCACAGGCAGCGCCCAGCGCCACCTGGGGCGCCCAAAAACAGTCTATAACACTTATTTCGGGGTTCATTTTTACCCATTTTATTTGGACAAACTTGGGGTCCTTCTTTCACCCTCTCAAGACATTCAACTCCTCCCATCTTCAAGGTAAGTAATCTCCATCATCTTGGTGTGAAATTCCATCATTCCTATACTATTATTGATGAAATCCTCTCATCAAACACTTGAATTTTCAAGAAATTCCTTCAAGAACTCAAAGGAGGGTTTTGCAAGATTTCTTCCAAAAGGTAAAAGACTTACATATATGGATATATTATGGGAATATGAGTATGAATCAAGTATTACAACTTATGGCATGGTAATTGGAAGCCATAAATTCCCAATTTAAATACATGAACATTGTAGCGATTTAAAGGTTTTTATTTGATGGAATTTTGTTGGTTGAGTGTGAATGGATAGTCATACATGTGTATTTGGAAGTTATAAATTGATTAGAAATGTTGGTGAGTTGAATTGTTGGTTAATGGTGATAGTTCGAGGAACCAATACTATAGTTATGAGGTGTAAATATCAATGCCTACAAGGTGTTTGATTATATGCCTAAATGGCATAGATATGGAATTTATTACCAATATTGGCCCTATTAAATATTGCATTGTATATTGAAGTTACATAACTATATTGGATCATCGTAGTATTATTAAGGGGCAAATTTCGGATATGTATGGCTAAAAAACCCCAGCTTTTAGAAATCAAGCTTCATCAATGTTTGTGTGGTCTTAGTCATTTTATATAATTTCACGTATTAACTTATAATTTAATTATAGAATAAATTACTTGAATTATTATTTATAATATGTAGTTTAATTGGATAAAGTTGATCCATTTGGAGTCGAATACTCGTGGCAAGGTCGTAATTTCAGGCTGACTTGCACTTCTTCGTGGTAAGTGGCTTATCTAACCTTGTGTGGGGGACTTTGTCCCTTAGGATGTGATATTTGGTAATTGAATGCCTTGTGCGTGAGGTGACGAGCGCGTAATTGAGCTAATTGTTAAAAACCCGGATTTTTACTTAAATACTTGATTTGGATATTATTTCATAATTGCCTTACTTTATTTGCTATTATAGCTTGTGTTAGCATAGAAGAGCATGTTTAATTGACCCAAGTTGCCTATTTGTTAAGTTGTCTTAAATGGGATTACGTGGGGCATGCTAGGCCATTATTATTTGTTTCTTTTTATTGTTGTACTTTAATTCCTGAATATTTCCCTAATGTTGGTTGCGCATGTACTTTCGGACTACGGGTTCAATTCCCGTGAGATCCCCCTGCAATTTTAATTTGGGACTGCGGGTTCAATTCCCAGAGATCCTTGTTACTGAGACTGCGGGTTCAATTCCTGGAGATCCTTGTTACTGAGATGAGTGGACTGCGGGTTCAATTCTCAGAGATCCTTGTTACTGAGATGAGTGGACTGCGGGTTCAATTCCCGGGAGATCCACGAACAGCTGAAGGACACTTGTTATGTTATTTTTCCTTGTTAGCTTTAATTGCTAGTGACTTGTAGCTTCTATTTTGTTTTGCTGTCATTTCAGATTATTTACTGCTGTAAACTGTTCAATACTATTATTATATTATTCTCGGTAGGGTCTTGACCTTTCTCGTCACTACTCCATCGAGGTTAGGCTTGGCACTTACTGAGTACCATTGTGGTGTACTCAAGCTACTCTTCTGCACATTTTGTTGTGCAGATCTAGGTACATCTGATCGAGCACATTATCAGTGATCCGTGCGTTATATTCGGAGACTTGAGGTACATTTGCCGCGTCTGAAGACCGAAGAGTCTCCTTTTACTCTATCTTGTAGTTAGCGGTTTCATTTCTTGTATTTAGTTGTTGTAGACATTTCCATATATTAGAGCCATATCTTATGATTTTCATAGCATGTGTTGCTCATGGGTTTCCGAGTCTTTGGGATAGTTTCACAATGCTAAGTGTTCAAGTGTATGTGCCAGGAGGCAATTATATACATTATTCCTGTTATTTAGTTTTGATTATAATTTTTCGCAAATGTTGTTACTTCCGCAAGGTAATAGGCTTAGCTAGTCGTGAAGAATAGGTGCCGTCATGACATGTTCCCAATTGGTTAACTAAGGTCGTGACAAGTTGGTATCAGACTCTAGGTTCATAGGAGTCACGGGACACAGGCTGATGTATTAGAGTCTCGCTGATCGATACGAAAACGTATGTACTTATCTACGAGAGGCTATGTAACCATTAGGAAAATTCCACTTCATTTCATTCCTTATCGTGTGCCATTTATTCAGTTGGAGCTTATATCATGTGTTCTTTTGCATCCACTCGTGTATTGAAATTGCGCACTCGGTATTAAGTATGCACCAATGGTTTGTGATGCTACAGAGGTATTATAAGGGAGCCAAGAATTCACTTAATTATTGTTACCACGTGTCATCCATATCGATAATGCAAAAGTATTCGGAGATCCATTCAATTGTGCACATGGGGGTACACTAGGTTCTGACATTCGGTTGATAAGTACGGTCTTAAGAAGGTTTACTTAACTGCCTAATCGTCGCAGTAATGGTATAATCACGAGGTGGATGTAAATCTAAAGATAGTTGGTGGTAATAAAGACTATATGGTTCGTATGAGATGTCTATTTAATGAAGGGTACAACTAGCAACAGAGATACTAGAGGAAGTGAGCTTAACTGTCCTAAGAAGGATATGTACCAAACGAATGTCTTGAGCTGTCTTATGATGATGACGTACAAGCAATAAAGGTTAGTATCATAGATTATCAAGATGTATCTTATGGCTTGCGCCAAGTGAAAGGAGTTCATTATCAACGATCAACTTGTAGGTCACGTGTCATATCAGATTTGGCCTGCGGTGTATTTTAGTGGTATTCAAAAGTTCTCTGAAACTTGCACGAGTTGAGATTTGTATGAGATGATGTTGGGACCTTTGATGTTCCTATGTCCATAATAATTCTATATTTTAATAATAACAGCGAAGTTGAAACGATTTCAGAATACTCGTAGTGCTCCAGTTAATCAGGGCACTCTCATAGGATAATCATCTTTTAATGCACCACTAGCATGGGATTCCTTAAATGGTTATTTTAGTTCTCTGACACAGACTCAATATGAGTGGCCGAACTGCGCATGAGTTGTTAAGAATGTGATGATAGTAGAAACATCATGAGAAGTTGTCCTAGACTTGGGAGAAATCTATTTCATCAGAACACACAGTCAACACACTCCATTATAGTTACTAATTTACATACGCTACAAGTTAGAGATGGATAACGAATGGGTAAATGGCTCCTAAGAGGTGGATGCCCATTGATATAACTACTATAATGTGGCTGAGGCCACTACACCAGATGGTGTAATTACATGTACAATGATGATTGTTATAAAAAAGATATTTTTCCTTAACTTGATTTGGTTTTGAAAATCGAGGCGAGTCCTTTTAATGTGCTCCACTCATGAGTAAGCTTCGTAATCCTGAGATCTACTCGTGTGAGTACTCACGTTGGGATATTATATGGAGATAGCTATCCCTATCATTATGTGTTGATCACCAAAAAAATATCTATGAGGCTAAAAGTGACTTTCTATTACTTACTACAGTGGATTTTGATGTAATTTCAGGATAATTAATTTCAATTGTCAATTATATGCCCTATCGGTATGAGGGTTCATTATATGTTGTGATTTTCTTTGACGGAAATTATTGAAAAGAGAAAGAAAGGAAATGAAAATTTCAGTTGGCGCAATGTGAAAATACTTGTGATTTAGAGTTGAGGGTGATATCCTCAAATAATTATATGATGTGAAATGCTTTAAATCGAGCTAGAAGCTGCGGTGGATGTTATATAAGGACAAGGTCCTGGCGGTGAAAAGTTATATGTTTAAAATTCTCATTTTATGAAATTTAAAAGTTTGTACTATCTTTTAAATGGGAGTCATGCCTGTTAGGCTTATTTGACAATTCTTATGTATTTTCTTTTCATATTCGGTCTTTTGTTTTCGTTGTTAACATTGAGTTTTAGCCTACGAGATGAGCGCCCAGGTGGTGTTAAATGTGACTCGTCAATTTGGGTAAGTAATTATGAGATCTTCATGCTTCGTTGTGAGTAAAGTGGAGGTCTGAAATGAGATGTTTGTTAACATAAGGTTAATTGGCAATATTGTGATTTATGAACAACTATTATGCCCAGAGACATGGTTATTAGCATACAGATTATGTGTTTTATGTCCAGATATCAGCATGATAATGCGACGCTTATAATCATGAGATTATTGTTATTGATGTATACATTGTGGTGTTTCATTGGGTTGTGGATGTGTTGTTAGGAGTTGTTTTGGTGTTACTCTAGCAGGTGGATAGGCCCAATTACAAGGGAGGCTCTGCTGAAATTTCTGAAAAATTTGGGAGTTAGAAAAATTTGAAACATTAAGATGTGCGAAGAAATAGGTAAGTTACGTTGTGCCTTTGAGGACGAATGACCCTAAGTGTGGGAGAATGTAACATCCTGGAGAAAATAATTTTGAAGTAATTAAGCGCTATTAAAAGTTGAAGTAGTTGAAATGAGACTAATGCAGTGTGACAATGTAAAATGCAGGCCCTATAATGAATGTTAAATGTTGAAGATTTGAAACATTAAGATGTGCGAAGAAATAGGTAAGTTACGTTGTGCCTTTGAGGACGAATGACCCTAAGTGTGGGAGAATGTAACATCCTGGAGAAAATAATTTTGAAGTAATTAAGCGCTATTAAAAGTTGAAGTAGTTGAAATGAGACTAATGCAGTGTGACAATGTAAAATTCAAGGCCCTATAATGAATGTTAAATGTTGAAGTTTGGGTATTTTCCTAAGGTTATGGACTAAGGATGAGGTGAAACCTTCAGTTAAGTTGAAGGATCAGTTATAGGAATTTTCTTGAGAAGGGTTTTATTCGGCCTTGTATATCACCTTGTGGGTGCTTCTATCTTGTTTGTTAAAAATAAGGATGGTTCCATGCGTATGTGTATTCATTATCGCCAGTTGAACAAGGCTATAGTGAATAACCACTATCCTTTGCCTCGTACTGATGATCTGTTTGACTAGTTTCAAGGCGCACGGGTATTTTCTAAGATTGACATATGCTCAAGTTACCATCCGTTGAAGGTTCGGGAGCAAGCTATCCCAAAGATTGCTTTCAGATCTCAATATGATTATTACGAGTTCCATGTATGTCATTTGGGTTGACCAATGCCCCAATAGTTTTTGTGCGTTTGATGCACAGAGTATTTCGGCAATATCTTTACTCTTTGTTATTGTCTTTATTGATGAAATTTTGGTGTATTCTCGGAGTCGAAAAAAAAAATCACGAGCAACACCTGAGGACAATGCTTCAGACTCTGAAAGAAAAGAAAATATATGCAAGTTTTCAAAATGTAAGTTCTTGTTGAATTCCATGGCATTCTTAGGTCACGTGGTATCAAGTGAGGGTATTGGGGTGGATCCGATGAACGTAGAAGTAGCATAGAGTTGGCGTAGACCCTCCTCAACTACAGAGATTTGTAGTTTCCTTGGCTTGGCGGTTTACTACCGTCGCTTTGTGGACGGGTTTTCATCGATTGCAACTTTTACGACTAGATTGACCTAGAAGGGTGCTCCATTTTAGTGGACAGAGGAGTGTGAGCCGATCTTTCAAAAGCTCAAGATAGCTTTGGCTGCGGCCCCAATCTTGATATTGCCTACTGGTTTGGGGTCTTATATAGTATATTTTGATGCTTCATGGGTTAGCCTTGGAGCGGTGTTGAT
>JASVEL010006704.1:0-69885 GCA_032618575.1 Nicotiana noctiflora
CTTTAAGAATTTCCAGTTATTTCAAAAACCAAATCTCACTCGAAAACTGTTTCTCACTGATTTGTAACAGACTATCCTCTTGTTTTGGTTTTTTGGAATGAATTTAAAGGCAAAATAGAAGAAAAATCAATCTGAAATGTTAATTTCAGATCTGGAATTTAACCAATATTTTTGGGATTTTTTCTAGGGTTCATATAGCTTAAATATACTAAGGAAGACTCTAAAATCAGATTGAACCCCCCCATTAATGCTGAAAAATGCCTATTTATAGGCCAAAATCAAGAAATCTGAATTTTATTAAAAACCCATCAATTCCTAGCTTGTTGCACAAGTTAGTACCATTATTTCATTGAATTCTACACTATGACCCATTCTAGAATGCTCTACCATGTTCTATTTCCCTTGTAATTCCTATTGTACCTTATTTCCTTCTAATAATCACTAAGATACCTTTTGTTATGCCCAAATTGTCCTAAAAGCTCTATGTTTATCACAATTATACCAATTTCCTTTCCAATTGCAACCTTTTCCTATTAACCTTATTACCACTATACCAATTCTTATTCCCCATTTATCCCTACTTCTTAAAGCTAATTACATCCTTAATTTCTGTAATTTATCCCTATTTTATCCTATTTTCAGATTTGTATTTATCACATAGCCACAATTAAGTGAATATTGCTCAATTAGCCAATTAGCCCTTTCAACTACTTCAAATTCAAATTAGTTCACTAATTAAAATCAAATTTCACTTATAGCCAACCCTAAGCAGTCTTACAAATACGGCCACTTGTGATTAATTATCCAATTAACAAGACTCGGGGAAACAATTGATAGATGGTGAGTCTTATTAATCGAAATAACTAGTCGCAATTGATTCTATTTAGTAATCGCCTTAGGTTGCTACGAATCGTGTGGTTTCAACTATTGCCCTAACTTGAATCTAAATTATCTAAGGGATGAATCACTAATCGAACTAAAATCGCTAACTAACAGCTATAACCAATTCCCCTAATTGTTCATCAACACTAATCACAATTCCACTAATCAATCGTCTCAAACAGATTCAGAACTATCAATCGACAAATTTCAACAGTTAACAGATAATTCCCGAAATCTAAAGGAAACAGAAACTAATATTTTTAACAGCAATCTAACATAATCTAAAAATCCAGAAACTAACAAGAATCATGAATCAAGGAACAAATTCGCAATGCTTTCAATCTACTAACCCTCGACACAAGAAATAAAATCATAAACAGCATGTATTCACTAATCTTATTCATACTAAAAGAAAACAGCATGTATTCCTAAACAAATTCACTAATCGGCAAATAATCAACTTGATTCTCAAAACAGGATCGAAACAGATTCCCATTATCAACGGATCGAAAATTTCAGTCTGATCTTACTGTTATATTTCACTTATTAAATCTGAGAAAAATGAATTACAACTAACGTCTACTTAATTGTAGACTAACAAAAATCAGAAAATTAAGTCTATTTTTTTTTCATTTTACTTATTAATCAGAAATTAGGAAAGAGAGAAATTTAACATAAATCAACCTAAATAAAAAATAGAACCCGAAACGGACAACTATTAATAGAGAAACAAGAAATAGTTATTCTGAAATTTAACACTAATCATTGAACATATTAATATTATTAGAAAACAAAAAAAAAACCTATTTCAGAAAAATTAAAACATGCATAAGAAGAAAACTTAGCTTAGCCGTGGATTATCTCTTTATTTTTTTTTTGTTTTCTCGTTGGTCTTCCGGTTCTTTATTTATTTTCCTTGCTTCTTCTTCAATATCGTTCTTTTCTTGAATCCTTCTTCTTCGTCTTGAATTTCGGCGACAAATCCAGTCGCTTCTTGAAGACCCGGCAGCCTTTAGGGCTTGAAATTTCTTATTCGCAGTAAAAGCGTGTTTAAGGAGAAGGGGGGTATTATTTGGGTGTGGTTTTGAGGTGGCGCCGCCATGGTGGTGGGGTGGCGGCGCGAACTAGGGTTTGTTGTTTGAAGGTGTTTCGGTTGGTTTTGAAGAGAGCCAATGGCGGGGGAGTGATGAGGCGGGTGTGGGGATTATTTTGGTGTAATTTTGGCCGGAGAAGAAGGCCGGCCGCCGCCACATGCGGCGGAACCCTAGGCAGCACGGCAGAGGTGAGGGAGATTGAAGAGAGATGGCTGTGGCTTTGGACAGAAGACAAGGTTTGTGCGTGTGTGTGAATGTGTTTAAGGTTTAGTTAAACTAAAAATGTAATAACAACTCGCAGCCGTCGGATCAAAGATCTTGGACGATCAGGATTCAAGAAAGGGGGGGAAAAGGATACCGGGTTTGGGGCTGGGCATCTAGGCGTTGGGCTTGGATTGTTTGGGCTGGGTACCCGTCTGGGCCTGGGGAGTTTGAACCGGCTGGGCTAAGGGATTGGGTACTAATTGGCCCAACTCTTTTATTCATTGTTTCTTGTATTTGCCTTGTTAATCTAACTTGTATTTTTTTGTATTTTATTCTTTTTTTTGTATTTTTTTGTATTTTGTATTTATTCTACTTTGTGATTATTATTAAAAACTAAACTAATTACCTCTTTTTGACAATTTTCAATTTAAAAGCTAACTTTTTTGATTTTTTCCTTTAATTTGTTAAAAATGAATTAACTTCCTAAGAAAAATGCAATTTTTGTATTTTCATTTATCACACGCAAATAACATGCAAACAACTAACACAAAATTCACACAAAATTATAACAATAAGGAAAATCATTTATTTTGGATTTTATAGGAATACCTCATGTGTAGGGTAAAAATCACGTGCTCACACCTAGTACTGGCTTTTAATATGCTATTCAGATAGTTTTCTGGTTGAGTGTAAGTTTCAACACGATATAAGGGCCACCTAGCTCTACATGTCCCCTAATGATCTACAGATCGGCCCAAGGCCTCAAACATGGCTATTAGCCCAATTACACAGTTATAATCTCTTTATCAGTTGTAATACACAGTCTACTATAAGCCGGGAAGGACTGAGTCCAAGTCCCCAATCACAATGCTGCCATGCCCGTCACAAGACGCGTGTCCCATCTCAACATAGCACTGTAAAGTGCTAGTATGGGGTTTCAAACCCTCAGTACATTATTTACTACCACCACTCACCTCGATCCGGCAAAAACTCATGCCCGCAATGCCTTTGCTCCTCAAACTGGCCTCCACGCATGTCCAATCTATCCAAAATCATAATTAATACATCATAATATGCTAATGGGAGATAACCCAATCGAAAGAACTCGAAAAATACTCAAAATCACGAAATTCGCAAAACCTGAGCCCGGGGCCCACGTCACGAAAAATTCTGAAATTTACATTTTCGGAATCCTCGTCTCGCCACGCATCCGTACATACCAAGAACTCCCAATTCGGACCACAAATGGTCCTTCAAATCGTAAATTTAAGGTTTGTGCTCCAATCCATATTTTCTTGATTTTTAGCTATAAATTCATGAAATCCATGAATTATTCTTGTATAAAAACATGTATTTAACTCATAAAACTTACCTCCAACGATTCCCCGTCGAAATCCCTTCAATTCCCATCCAAAAGCTCTCAAGAATGGCCAAAAATGGTGGAAAAATGGGTTGTTTTCGCGACTGAAATGTTTTTAACATTCTGTCCGGGTACTGTAACTAACACTATGCGATCGCATTAAAGCATTGCGATCGTATAGAACAAAATTTCTGGTCACTGTAGCTAAGTCTATGCGATTGCATAGTACAAAATCCTGGGTACTGTAGCTAACACTTATGCGATCGCATCAGAGCATTGGGAACGCATAGAACAAAATTCTCTGCAATTTTTCTGCTGCATTTTTCAACTCAAAAATTCCCGTTAGCCATCCAAAAGCACCCCGAGGCCCCCGGGACCTCAACCAAAAATACCAATACATCCTATAACATTATTCAAACTTGTTCCAATCATAAAAACACGGCCTTAACCCAAAAATCATCAAATCATGACGGATTCAAGCCTAAGTTTCAACTATAATTTCCGAAACCAACATTCAATCGAAAACCCGACCAACGATGTCCGAATGACCTAAAAATTTGCAGACATATCCAAAATCACCTATCGAAGCTACTGCAACTTTTGGAATTCTATTCCGACTCCCGGATCAAAATCTCACCTACCATTTGGATTTCGCCAAAATTCAACCTTTGCCAATTCAAGCCTAAAACTACACCGGACCTTCAAATTCAATTCCGATCACTCTCCTAAGCCACAAATGACCTCCCGGAGCTGACCAAATCATCAGAATTCGATTCCGAGCTCTCTAACTCACAAGTCAATGTCCAGTTGACTTTACCCAACTATTCCTTCTTCTAAGAGACTATTTGCCTCATTTTCAACCAAACTCAATCCAAATTGACTCAAACTCACCAAACATGCATATTAAAAGATTAACAAGCATATTACGGGGATAACGGGGTGATAACTTACATGATGACGGGCCGGTTTATCACAGAAAGAATGAAGAAAAGAGCTAAAAAATTCGTTTAAGTATAAAATTGCACAGCTGCGGATATCGCAATTGCGAACATTAATTCGCAATTGCGAACACTACAGGTTTTGGGGTCTGTGGCTCTCGCATTTGAGAGACAAGCTACGTATTTGCAAACTCGGCTGGGTCATTAAAGCTTTCGCATTTGCGTCAATAGCTTCACATTTGCCAACATGGGCGGATTATTAAAGGCCTCGCATTTGCGAGGTTTAGTTCGCATTTGCGAACCCAAGCGTTCCTGGACATTCATCGCAATTGCGATCAAGGCTTCGCATTTGCGAACACAACCTTGGTCTGCCCCCTTCGCAATTGCGACAATTTCTTCGCATTTGCGAAGACACTAGCAGGGTGAAAAACCAGCTGTGTTAATTTTTAGAATTTGCTCCAATGGCCTATGAAATCTTTACCCGAGCCCCCTGGGCTCCAAACCAAACATGTACACAACATCAAAAACATATTACAAACTTGCTCGTGCGATCACATCGTCAATGTAACATCGTTTTCATCAAATCAAGCCTCAAGTTCATGATTATCTCTCTTTTAGTTTCAAAACATTCAAATTTGGAACTCAAGGTTCAAAACACACCAAACGACATCCATATGTCACCAAACTTTGCAGAAAGCACATATATAATATTTAAGACATGTACCGGGCGTCACAACCAAAATACGACCCCGATACCAAGGTCATTTAATTTATTTTCCTTTAATAATTCTAGCAAAAAAAATAACAGAAAAATCTATAACTTAAGCTCTAGGCCTCAAAATTCGACTCCGGACGCATGTCTGAGTCCCATGTTTTCCTACGGACCTTCTAGGACCGTCCGATCTTGGGTCCGGGTCCTTTTACCAAAAATATTGACCGAAGTCAACCATATCAATATTAATATCATTTTTCTTCAAATTTCTCATAAAATTCATATATTCTGTCACAAAAATCTCTCCGGCTACATGCCCGGATCATGCACGTAAATCGAGGCAACAAAAAATGAGGTTTTCAAGGCCTTAGAAGTGCGGAACAAGTGAGGAAAACAGGTAATGACCCCTTTGGCTCGTCACATCCTCCACCTCTAAAATAATCGTTCGTCCTCGAACGGACAAGAGAAGGAAGTACCTTAGTCGGGGAACAAATGTGGGTAGCGGCTCCGCATATCAGACTCGGACTCCCAGGTCGATGCCTCAGGAGGCTGACCTCTCCACTGAACACACACAGAAGGATAACTCTTCGACCTCAACTGTCGAACCTGCCGGTCTAGAATGGCCACCGGCTCCTCCTCGTAAGATAGATCATTGTCCAATTGGACAGTACTGAAGTCTAACACATGTGTGGGATCGCCGTGGTACCTCTGAAGCATGGATACATGGAAGACTGGATGCACAGCTGATAGGCTAGGTGGCAGAGCTAGTCTATAAGCCACCCCTCCCACTCGGTCCAGAATCTCAAATGGACCAATGTACCTAGGGCTGAGTTTGCCCTTCTTCCCGAACCTCATCATGCCCTTCATGGGCAACACTCGGAGCAATACCCGCTCACCAACCATGAAATCTACATCTTGAACCTTACGATCCGCATAAGTCTTCTGTCTGGACTGAGATGAACGCAATCTCTCCTGAATAGTCTTGACCTTATCTAAGGCCTCTTGAACTAAGTTTGTACCCAACAACTGAGCCTCTCTCGGCTCAAACCATCCGACTGGAGATCGACATCGCCTACCATACAACGCCTCACACGGGGCCATCTGAATGCTAGACTGGTAGTTGTTGTTGTAGGCGAACTTCGTCTAATAGCAGAAACTGGTCCCACGAGCCTCCAAAATCAATGACATAGGCTCGGAGCATGTCCTCTAGAATCTGAATAGTCCTCTCGGACTGACCGTCCGTCTAAGGATGAAAAGTTGTACTAAACTGGACCTGGGTGCCTAACTCCTACTGGACCACTCTTTAGAAACGCGAGGTAAACTGCGTACCCCGATCTGAGATAATAAATACCGGCACCCCATGAAGACGAACAATCTCCGTGATGTAAATCTCTACTAACCTCTCCGATGAGTAGGAGACAGATACTGGAATGAAGTGTGCTGACTTGGTCAGCCAATCAACAATGACCCAAATAGCATCAAATTTCCTCCGAGTCAAGGGAAGTCCAGTAATGAAGCCCATAGTGATCCTCTCCCATTTCCACTCGGGAATTTCGATTCTCTGGAATACACCACCAGGCCTCTGGTGCTCATATTTCACCTGCTAACAATTTAGACACCGAGCGACATATGCAACGATGTCTTTCTTCATCCTGCACCACCAATAGTGCTGCCGCAAATCCTGATACATCTTCGCGGCGCCCGGGTGAATAGAATACCGCAAACTGTGGGCCTCTACTAAGATCAACTCTCGAATCCCCTAAACATTGGGCACACAAACTCGACCCTGCAATCTCAATACTTCGTCATCATCTAGAGTCACCTTTGTGGCACCTCCCCGCTGTACAGTATCTCTCAAGTCACAAAAATTATGATCATCAAATTGTCTCTCACGGATCCACTCTAATAGAGATGAACAAGCGACCGTGCAGGCTAACACTCTGCTAGGCTCAGAAATGTCTAATCTCACGAACTGGTTGGCTAAGGCCTGGACATCTAGCGTAAATGGTCTCTGACTGACCAGAATGAATGCGAGATTACCCATACTAGTAGACTTTCTACTCAATGCATCGGCCACCACATTGGCCTTACCTGGATGATATAGGATAATGACATCATAGTCCTTTAGCAACTCTAACCATCTCTGTTGTCGTAAATTCAACTCCTTTTACTTGAACAAGTACTATAGTCTCTTGTGATCCGTGTACACCTCACACGTCACACCATATAAATAATGTCTCCAGATCTTTAAGGCATGAACCACCACTGCCAACTCAAGATCATGAACTGGATAATTCTTCTCATATATTTTCAACTGTCTCGAAGCATAAGCAATAAATTGTATAAGGCCCTGCACCCGTAGGTAGTATCAGCACTGGTGCTGTAGTCAAGGCTGTCTTGAGCTTCTGAAAGCTCCCCTCACACTCATCTGACCACTGGAACAGGGAACCCTTCTGGGTCAACCTGGTCATCGGGGCTGCAATAAAAGAAAACCCTCTACAAATCGACGGTAGTAACCTGCTAACCCCAAGAAACTCCGAATCTCAGTCACTGAAGCTGGTCGAGGCCAATTCTGGACTGCCTCAATCTTCTTTAGGTCCACTTGAATACCTTCCACTGATACAATGTGACCCAAAAATGCCACCGAACTCAAGCAAAACTAATATTTCGATAATTTTGCATATAACTGATTATCCTTCAAAGTCTGAAGAACCACTCTGAGGTGCTGCTCGTGCTCTTCCTGGCTGCGGGAGTATACCAGGATGTCATCTATAAAGACTATCACGAACAGATCTAAATAAGGCTTGAATACCCGATTCATCAACTCCATGAATGCTGCTGGGGCATTGGTCAACCCGAAGGACATGACCAAGAATTCATAATGCCCGTATCTAGTGCAAAAGGCTGTCTTAGGAATGTCAGCCACCCTGATCTTCAGCTGATGGTAGCCTGACCTCAAGTCTATTTTTGAGAACACCCTCGCTCCTTGGAGCAGGTCAAACAAATCATCAATCCTCGGCAGTGGATACTTGTTCTTTATCATCACTTTGTTTAACTGTCGGTAATCAATACACATCCGCATCGAGCTATCCTTTTTCTTCACAAATAACATAGGTGCTCCCTAGGGGGAAACATTAGGCCTGATAAAGCCCTTTTCTAGAAGGTCTTGCAACTGATCTTTTAACTCTTTTAATTCTAGCAGGGCCATACGATAGGGTGGAATAGAGATGGGCTGAGTGCCCGGTGCCAGATCAATACAGAAATCAATATCCCTGTCGGGTGGCATGCCCGGCAGGTCTGAAGGGAAAACCTCGGGAAACTCCCGTACAATAGGAACCGAATCAATAGAAGGAACTTTCGCGCTGGAATCACGAACATAAGCCAAATAAGCTAGACACCCCTTCTCGACCATGCGTCGAGCCTTAACATAGGAAATGACAATACGAACGGAGTGGCTTGAGGTACCTTTCCACTCTAGTCGGGGTGATTCTGGCAAACCCAAGGTCACTGTCTTGGCATGACAATCTAGGATAGCATAGTATGTGGACAACCAGTCCATCCCCAATATGACATCGAAATCCACCATCTCTAATAGCAACAGATCAACACGGGTCTCAAGACCCCCAAAAATAACTATGCACGAACGATGCACCTGGTCGACTATAATGGAGTCACCCACTAGTGTAGACACATAATCTGGGATATCTAGAGCATAGCTAGGCACGGCCGGATACGGTGCAAAGTAGGAAGACACATATGGATATGTAGACCCAGGGTCAAATAATACTAAAGCACCTCTGTCACAAACAAGAATGGTACCTGTAATCATGGCATCTGATGCTTCTACCTCTAGCCTGGCTGGTAGAGCATAAAATTGGGGATCAACACCTCCCCTCTAAGCTACATCTTTGAGACGGTCATCCACTAGCTGACCTCTACCTCTGGATGGACGGTCTCCACCTCTACGGTCTCGACCTCCACCTCTACGATCTCTATCCCCGCCTTTGGCTGGCTGGGCAGGCTGAGGGTCAGTTGGGGCCTAAATCATGGGACGAGGACCCCGCTGCTGAGTGTTGCCCATCGCTCGAGGGCAAAACCTGACAAGATGACCTGGGTCACCACAATTGTAGCAACTCTTAGGCTGATGGGGCTGCTGGCACTGACGACCTGAATGGCCTCTACGAACACTCTGAAGAGGCTCAGCACTAATAGGAGGCTGATCTAAATACCGCTCACGAAACCCACGATCACCTGGTCTACCCTGTGAAGCTTGAAGGGCGGAATGAAAAGGCCTGGAAGACTGGCCCCTATCAAAAGATTCGCTGCCTCCAGAAGAAGATCCACTAAACCTGCCGGAATGACGAGGCCTCTTGTCTGAAAGGTAACCACCTCCCCGAGCAAGAGCCATCTCAAGTTTACGAGCTGCATTAGCTGCCTCCTGAAAGGATATATCACTCCCACTCCCATAGCCATCTGAAGTCTAATCGGTTAATTAAGCCCATCTATGAACCTGCGGACCCTCTCCCGTTTTGTGGGGAGTATCACCACCACATGACGTGCCAGATCAACAAATCTCATCTCATACTGAGTGACAGTCATAGTACCCTACTGGAGGTGCTCAAACTGCCTCCGAAGTGCATCTCGCTGAGTAACAGGAAGAAACTTCTCCAGAAATAATTCTGCAAACTGATCTCATGATAAAGCCGGGGACCCTGCTGGTCAAGTCAAACAATAATCTCTCCACCAAGTCTTGGCGGATCCTGAAAGACTGAATGTACAGAAGTCAACTCCATTGGACTCCACTATCCCCATAGTCTTAAGAATCTCACGGCAACTGAATAAGAAATCCTGAGGATCCTCTGATGTGGCACCGCTGAAAGTAGTGGTAAACAGCTTGGAGAACCGATCAAGTCTTCATAAAGAATCAGAAGTCATGGCCGCTCCATCTTCGGCCTGAGCTGTGGTACCCTGAATGAGTGGCCACAGCTGGCTGAACCACTGGTGCCTGAGGCTGAGGAGCTACTGGCTCCGGAGTACGAGCAATAGGAGTCTGGGCCCCTCCTCCAGCCTGAGAAGTGGCTGGTGCAACTGGTAATAAACCTGCTCTGGCAACGCTGTCCATAAAACCCGCTATCTTGACCAAAGCCTCCCGAAGATCCGGGGTAAATAAGGCCTCCCCTAGGACCTAAGCTGGGCCCACAGGAGCTGCTGGGACTGGAACCTCCTCGCCAGTCTCAATATGAGGCTCCACCTCCGGAATAGCTGCCGGGGGCTGAGCTCTTCCCCTACCACGACCTCCGATACGGCCTCGGCCCCTGCCCCTCACGGGAGCTGCCTGGGGCTCGGGCTACTGGTCAGCTGACGAAGAAGCGTGTGTCCTCACCATCTGCGAAAGGACAGAGTAGAAGTTCAATCAGTATTTGAAGGACAAATCGCACGACAAGGAGGAACAAATGAGAGACTCTTTCCTAACTCAATAGACTATGGAGGACAAGTACAGACATCTCCGTACCTACCTCTCAAACTCTACTAAGCTTGTTCGTGTGAGGTGAGACCTATGTAACCTAGAGCTCTGATACCAACTTGTCACGACCCAGATTTTCCCCCAACATCGGGATCGTGATGGCGCCTACTTGTGGTAGCTAGGCAAGCCACTACATTCAATATTATCATATTTTTACCATTATTTCATACTCATTTTTATCAACAAGAAGACTTTCAAAATAGGGATAAGTAATACCAAGGTAAAAACTACTGAAATCCTCTACCCAAGACGTGGAGTCACCAGCTCACGAACTACTACTGAATACTACACATAAAGGTCTAAGATAAAATAAAATATATCTATCTGTCTCGGAACAAAGAGACCACAGCAAATAATATAAGTAAGTGGAAGAGACGTCGGGCCTGCGGACGCCTACAAGCTACCTCAGTCTCGAAATGCTCAACGCCCACGCAAGACTCTACTGCTACTGCTCCTGATCAAAACCTGGACTTGTGCAAAAATGCACAGAAGTGCAGTATCAGCACAATCCGACCCCATGTGCTGGTAAGTGCCTGGCCTATCCCGGCGAAGTAGTGACAAGCCTAGGACCAGACACCTACGTAAACCTGTGCAGTTCTATATATATATGTACACCACAAAATGACAAGAAATATCTAGTAGATAAATTCAACAAGAAGTATCATAAGAGGGAAAGCTCAACGGTTAACATCAATTATTAAGTCAACAATGGAAACAGAGTATAATGGAAACAGTTAATATAATACAAGGAGTAGCAAATAGTTTCACCGCATCACCCTTCGTGCTTTTACTCTCATCCTCACCAAATAAGCAAATAAATGTGCACTGCATCACCCTTCGTGATTTTACTCTCATCCTCACATCCATGGCACGGCATGATCCTACATGCATGGTTCAATAGCAAGGCACGACATTACCCTTCGTGCATAATCAATATCACAAGGCACGACATGATCCTTCATGCATAATCAATAACAAGGCACGACATTACCCTTAGTGCATAATCAATAACATAAGGCACGGCATTAACCTTCGTGCAAAATCAGTAAAACAAGGCACGACATCACCCTTCGTGCATTATCACTCTTCCTCACCCAAATAAAAATCATAGTTAAGGCTAAAGAATGAGAAACAACAATCATGAACCGTCCCAGCAAGGGACACAACAGTCATCACTACAAGGTCCCGGCAAGGGAAAGCAATAATCCACTTTATAACAAGTCCCGGCAAGGGAAAACAGTGTACAATTCCAAAACCCAGCATGGTTCAATAATTCATCTTTTAACATCTCACAACAAGTATCAACAACGACTCACGGTCATGCTAGACGTCAGTGTATGGATGCTCGTCACCACAACCCATACACCGCACTCGATCACATAGCACATAGCACACAACCCTATTCCCTCAATCTAAGATAGAACAAACACTTACCTCTAGCCTAGAAGCCCAATTTATCCTTCAACTATAGCTTTACCCTGAATTTCCGCTTTCAACTTGCTCGAATATAATCACAATTGATTCCATTACATTAATAAATACTACATAACTTAGTTTGAATGCTTAAAAATAGTTTTCTCAAAGTTTACCCCAAAATTTCTCAAAATGCCCCTAGCCCCACATGGTCGGAACTCGGGGTTCGGACCAAAATCAGGTTACCCATTCCCCTACGAGTTCAAATATATGATTTGTTTCAAAATTGGACCTCAATTCGAGGTCCAATTCCCCAATTCATGAAAACCCTATGTTCTACCCAAAACAAGAATTTCTACCATGAAAACCTTTGATTTCTATTGAAAAACATGTTTAATGTTGTTAGGAATTGAATGAATTAAGTAAAAAGTGACTTACAAGTGCTTTGGAGTGAATTTGCTCTTGAGGGTTCGTGTGTGGTGTGTTGGGTTTTGAAAGAATGAAGAAAAGAGCTGAAAAATGCGTTTAAGTATATAATTGCACAGCTGCGGATATCGCAATTGCGAACATTTGTTCGCAATTGCGAACACTACATGTTTTGGGGTCTGTGGCTCTCGCATTTGCGAGACAAGCTTCGCATTTGCGAACTCGGCTGGGTCATTAAAGCTTTCACATTTGTGACAATAGCTTCACATTTGCGAATATGGGCGGATTATTGAAAGCCTCGCATTTGCGAGGTTTAGTTCGCATTTGCGAACCCAAGCATTCCTGGACATTCATCGCAATTGCGATCAAGGCTTCGCATTTGCGAACATAGCCTTGGTATGCCCCATTCGCAATTGCGACAATTTCTTCGCATTTGCGAAGACACCAGCTGGGTGAAAAACCAGCTGTGTTAATTTTCAGAATTTGCTCCAACGGCCTATCAAATCTTTACCCGAGCCCCCCGAAACCAAACATGTACACAACATCAAAAACATATTACAAACTTGCTCGTGCGATCACATCACCAATATAACATCGTTTTTCATCAAATCAAGCCTCAAATTCATGATTATCTCTCTTTTAGTTTCAAAACTTTCAAATTTGGAACTCACGGTTCAAAACACATCAAACGACATCCAAATGTCACCAATCTTTGCAGAAAGCACATATATAATATTTAAGACTTGTATCGGGTGTCGAAACCCAAAATACGAGCCCGATACCAAGGTCATTTAATTCATTTTCCTTTAATAATTCCAGCAAAAATATTTAACAGAAAAATCCATAACTTAGGCTCTAGGCCTCAGAATTCGACTCCGGACTCATGTCCAAGTCCCATATTTTCCTACGGACCGTCCGATCTCGGGTTCTGGTCCGTTTACCAAAAATGTTGACCGAAGTCAACCATATCAATATTAATATCATTTTTCTTCAAATTTCTCATAGAATTCATATATTCTATCACAAAAATCTTTCCAACTACATGCCCGGATCATGCACATAAATCGAGGCAATATAAAATGAGGTTTTTAAGGCCACGAATGTGCAGAACAAGTGTGGAAAATAGGTGATGACCCTTTTGGGTCGTCACAAAGAAATACACTATCCGGTCCAAATGTTAAATAAAACGATGGCGTAATTTGGCAATTGAATCACAACCGTTGAGATGTTGATCCAACGGACCAAGTGAGGCAGTTCAAGTGTAAAAGAAACGGCATCGTTTTAAAGTTTTAATCCTGGCCGTCCAAATAATTCATCACACTGACACTATTGAGTCTCTTTAAATAAATTAAACGACGTAGCATTGGTGATAAATCCTGGACATCCAAATAAATTGATCAAACGGAGGCCAGGCAATCCTTTATTAAGCAAAACGACGGCATCGAAGGACCATTGATCCTGTCATTGATAAAAAATAATCCAAAGGCCAGGATTGTCCAAGCCCTAGGGAGTATATAAACTCCATCTCTTAGTTTCATTAGAGACCAAACGTTACATATTAACCCTAGCCGCCTTCTCCCTCAATCGTCTTCTTTATCTCTTCATCTTCTTCATGGAGACTGGCCAGAATCCATGGCTGTCTCCGGTCACCTTCAACAGAAAACCTCTTTCCTATCCCACTTTCTCCCCAAGACCACCCTATAAACCTAGGAAAAACCTGAAAACCTCAACTTCTTGAAAGTCCAGTCACCAGAGTCTTTGCCGGTGACCTTCAACTTTTGATTCTGTCTCCCAAAATAACACCCTAGGACCACTACGAGAGGATATTTCACCCTATGTAATTGGTTTCCTTCGAATCACCTTGGAAATGCTCGAATATTCAAAAGAAGTTCGCCGGAACCATACCTCCGGTGAACACCCAAACACAACCCCACCCCCCAAATACACCCTTTAACACCTATAACACCCTTTTACCACCAAAACCCAAAAATAGACTCATTTAAGAAAAAATTTAAAAATCAGACTTCAAATCTCTGAAGTATGACTGGAAGAAAAAGAAAAGAAAAAGAAAAAGAAAGAATGAAAGAAATAAGGACAATAAAGAAGAATTAAAGAGAAAACAGGAGACAAATCCTGCGAGCTAAGTTCCTTTCATTGTAAGCTTTCTTTTTGCATGTTCTTTATTTAGTTGTTTTCTTTATTTTCTTTTCGATCTTATACATATTTTCTATTCTAGCATGCTTCTGACTGTTTGATCTTCTGAGATATCTATATATAATCTTTTGCATATTCTTGTTTGGTAACTTTCTAAGGGTTTCTATCATTAGCCTATCTCATCTATCATGTTCATTACGCGTAACTGATATATTGAGCTTCTTATGATTTTCTATAAGTCAACATATGAATTTGATGTGAATATGCTTCTTTATGTCTGATTTTTTAACTGTGCCTAAGTCTTAAATTATGAGTTAGTTAATTGGGATTCAACCATTATCAAATTTCCCTATGAGTTTTGGTTAATTGATAAGTTATTTTTGATTGAGGCTATGTATGCAAAATGACATAAATTGGTTGTATTTGTAATGGATTCATATGTTAGACTATGATTAATCCTACTGTGCTTTGTGGTATTGGTTATAGCTGTAATAGACAAGTGTGATTAGTAATCTGGCTATTATTGAAAGTGACCTAATCTTGCTATAAGTGAAATGATTTAAGACTGTGTAATTAATCTGGCCACTCCTGAAATATTGGAATGGTTAATTCTGCAAATCTATGTCTAGTTAATAAAATAGGCTAGTCCT
This sequence comes from Nicotiana noctiflora, assembly GCA_032618575.1. Lineage (NCBI taxonomy): Eukaryota > Viridiplantae > Streptophyta > Magnoliopsida > Solanales > Solanaceae > Nicotiana > Nicotiana noctiflora. Next base: position 15,358 of record JASVEL010006704.1, read on the forward strand.
GCAATCTAATCTAATTAACCTAAGTAATAATAAAAGGCTACCTTTTTAAATTAGTCTAAAACAATCAAGTGAGGTTAAAATTGAAAGACTGTTGAGTCTAAATCTGGCCAAGTGTTAAATGATTTGGAATATAATGGCCAGCAGTTAAATAGATAACTAACCTATGATAATCACACCATGTAAATAATACATAGTATTAAGGGTATAAAAGGAATAAAAAATGGTATAGTTGTGAATTTAATAGAGCCTATAGGGACAAAATAGACTTTCAAGCTTTGTATTTCTGTAATTAGATACAAAATAAAGGGTAAAATAGACCTAGTAAAAAGGCATAACTGTAAAAATCCTTAGCAAGTGAGGGCACCAAGTAATAGACCCTTAAAAGAAGCAAAAAGAATTCCCTAGAACCTTCCAACAAGGGATGGAAGGCATTTCGAGTATGAAAATGCGGTATTAAACTGTAATTAATAAAAGAATAAAGGGGAGGGAACTTATAATAAGATTTTTGAATTTTCCACTCAAAATTTCACCCAAAACACCTATAAATAGGCTTCCGCAAAGCCTGAAAAGGGTTGGATTCTAGAAATTCAAAGAAAACATTCTGAAATATAGAGTTATATCATAAATAGAGAGTAAAATTTCTGAGTATAAGTCGAGTGCAATTCTGGAATTCAATTAGGGTCTTCTGCTATTTTATACTATTAGATTCTATTGGATTTCCTTCGATCATGTTCCTTGGTTTGCTTATCTATTGGATTTGAGGATTATACTCGACTGTGTTATTGTTGTTCTGCTGTGATTTGCTCTATATTGTTCTGCTGCTGTGATCGCTGACTATCCTTCATCTCATTTGCATTCTAGACTCATAAATCTCTTTTTGCTGAATCAGGTACACATTTTCAATCCAAATATGTAACTATCAACTATTTGAAGAAATGAAAAATGCCACGAGTTGTTGGATGGAATCGAATGTTGTATTTTGAAGTTTTATGTTAATTATGTATTAGATTCTTTGTAATTTGATAGGAATAACTGTAATAGCTAAGTATATATATGAGATTTGAACAATGTAATAGATAAAGTAGTGTAGAATACCTGTAGTCATAATCACCCTAAAATTAGTTTTAATACAGGTTAACTCGTTATATCAATTCACCTAGTTAAGAATAGTTTCGTAATCCACATAATAACCACATTAGTCTTCACGAATTAGAATGTGATAATTAAATTAGTTTTAGTCTGTTTCTTCACTTTAATTAGTTTAATAACCATTCGAAATAGTGAAAGCTAAAATCAGTAACTAGTCTGCACAATTAAGTATCATATCATCATTCGAGATAGCGGAAATTAGTAGCTTAATGTTTAAGTTCTATTAGTAATCGATAATTATGATCCAGAATAGCATGAGTTACAATTAGTGGTTAATAATAATTCAATTCGCATAGTTAAGTAACGTATCATTGTTAAAGTATATGAAATAGTAGTCTGTTGTTCAAGTTCAACTAGTGATAGATAATTGGGATTTAAAATTAATATTGTTAAACTTGTACTTCTATTTTCTTATGAAATAAATATAGTTTGGTTAACTTTACCTACTGTTTGTTGAGTATTTGTATATTTGTTATGAAATCTCAATTCAGTTTCTTATTTCTCTCGACTAGTCTGGGCTCGATAGACGATATGGGCCCATATCCAATTGGACTCATTTAAGGATCTCTAAAAAACTATTTTAACATATTCTGGGTTTCTAGAACCCAGTTGTGCAAGCTGGACTATTGAATTCAAAGTCCATAAACGTCCAGGCCTAGAAACGGAAAGAATGGCCCTAGACATGATTCTGAAAATACAATACAAATCAAATAATTAGGGAAAAACCAAAAATAGAAAAATGTAGCATTTATTAGGATTGGACTTCCAAAAATAACGGGACGAGCCTCGTATAAGAACAAAATACGCGGGGCCCCATATGAATGATAATAAGTGATAGACTCGGGGAGACCGTTTAGCAAATTCCACAGTCTTTCCTAAAGTATAATAAGCCGTTAGACGTTATAGGCACGATTTTAAATACACATTCCTTAATATGAGTGCACATCTAATGTGACTCAAATCCTAAAATCTCGACGAAGCTGAAACATGTTAAAGTCACAGGCGTACTGGTTGCGATGTGACTCGAAATGCGTTTTCGCGACATCGCAAGTCGTTAAAATATCAAAAATGAAACATGCACATGTTGTAAAAAGCATATAAATAAATCAAATAAAATAAAAAATAATAGTTGAGAGACCGTGCTAAAATCACGAAATCCGGGAGTTCCTAACACCTTCTTCCGGGTTAACAGAATTCCTTATCAGGATTTCTTATTGCGCGAACTGTTTAAACAGAGTCAATTTCCTCGGATTCGGGACTAACCTGTGACTTGGGACACCATTATCTTCCCAAGTGGCAACTCTGAAACTCTAAATAAAATCACGTTCCGATTGTCCTTAAATTGGAAAAACTCTTTCCTCGTTGTTATTATTATATCCTTTCCCGGGTGTATTGGTAATTAACAAGGTATACCTCATTCTCTTTTTCAGAAAATAGAAAGATAGTAAAAAGGGAGGTGTGACACCAATTATTATATATTATTGCCTTCTTCACTGTTATTTAAGTCATCTTCTTTGCCTCCAAAATACACACTTTTTTCTCTTACTTCTAAAGAAATAACTGGATGATTAGTAAATAGCTAATACCTAACAAAAGAGCACAAATTATGGGCCACACATTGAATAATAATATCTCTAAATATGTGTTTGTATGCAGTTTGGTGATATGGAGCGTAGATTATATTTTTACATCAAATGCACCTTAACAAAACAATAGTAGTACAGAACGAATACAACATACAAATAGATGAAAGAAATTCAATAGTGCTAGAGTACTATTGAAAGCTATGTCTAAGTGAATAGCTTATATATTGTTAACCATCTTCTTTAACCCGATATTTTTTGCTGAGACTTAATATAATTTCCTTATAACACTATTATAGTTTGTCTTGACTTTCTTAGTGTGTATCAGCTGAATATACAAAATATGAATGAAAATTATACCTCACTGAATTACATAACTAAATAACCTCACGTGAAGTAAAGAGTCTATTTCATCCAAAATCACATACAAAATAGTGACGAGGAAAGTCAGTGCTCTACTAAGATAAAATACAAGGTATGATCCAATTGTATGGAGTAAGTAATATAAATAAGTAAGAACGTTAGTAATATAACACAGTATAAGATAACATCAACAAGTTTAGAATAACCCGAATGCAATGTAAACACTGGAGGAAAACAATTCAGTACCACAATTACCGACCGGGGATTTCCAGGATACCGTCCTGAGCCTCGTTTATATTTAATTTGTCAAGTGGATCTCCTGGGATACCATCCCATAGTCCAACTATCATTTCTCCAGTAGATCTCCTGGGATACTGTCCCGTAGTCCAACTATCTATGTACAGGGTATCTCCCGAGAATCTAACCCATAGTCCCAAATATAAATATGCAGGGGGATCTCCCGAATATCGAACCCGTAGTCCCAAATATAAATTTGCAGGGGCATCTCCCGATAATCTAACCCGTAGTCCATATATAAATATACAGGGGGATCTCCCGTGAATCTAACCTGTAGTCCCAAATATAAATGTGTAGGGGGTCTCCACGAAATCTAACCCGTGGTCCTAAATATAAATTCAGGGGAATCGAACCCGTAGTCCCAAATATAAATGTGCAGGGGGATCTCCTGGGAATCTAACCCGTAGTCCCAATGTAAACAAACAAGGGGGGGGGGGGGAGCTCCCGGCAATCAAACCTGTAGTCCCAAATATAAATGCTGGACCAAAATTAGATAATTGAAGTATAGCAATACAAAGCAACAAATAATTCTGGCCTTACATGCTCCACGTAATTTTTATTAAGGCAAATTAAGCAAATAAGTAATTTGGATCAACTAACATACTTTTCTATATCGGCACAGGCTATAATAGCAAGTAGAATAAAGCAAATACGAAAGAAACTCGGTTCAAATATTTTAAGTAAAAATTTGGGGTTTCAACAATTAGCTCAAGTACGCATTCATCACCTCACGTACAAGGCATTCAATTACTAAATATCATATCCTAAGGGACAAAATCTGTCACGCCCCAAATCGAGGGACATGACCGGCGCCTGACCGGGTTGCCCCAGTCAAGCGGACCTAGGTGCCTTTCATTCCCACGCGTTAACCCTGTGTTGATTGTTTCTCATTAACCAAATATTTTACCAATAATGACTGATTTCATAATGCATAAACATAACCATGTGATTGATTCACTAACAAGTTCATAATTTATATTTACAACGCCCCATATATATATACATAGGCCACAATCCCACAGTTTACATGTCTATGGAGCCTCTAGGATACAAAAAGGGAAATACAATACTTGCCGGTAACAAGGCTCCGGCTATACCTTACAAAACCAAAATGAAATCTAAACCGAGTGGCATGAACCACACAAGGCCCGAGGAAGAAAGGGGCTCACCAAAAACGGGCAGTGGAAGGTGAAGGATACTACTGCCGATGAGCTGAAGTGCCTGCTACTGATCCACCTACAATCATAACACGAATGTAGCGTCCCCGGCAAAAGGGATGTCAGTACACTTGAATTGTACTTGTATGTATGGACAAACTTTGTCCCAAGTAAACTCAAGCCATTAAATTACATTAACAATTAATTAAGCCAGCCAACCATGTTTCCGCATTTTCCTCATTTCAAATAATTCTCACACAAAGCACTTTCTATGATCAACCAATTTAACAATAACCAATCAATCACATAAAGCACAAGTAGTCAAACAAAGGGGCAATCAGTGCCCGACAGGTTGCAAACTCTCCTGCTGTCTCCTTTCACAATTTCACATTATTGATTTTTGTATCAATTTTCAATAGCGATTTCGATCGCTTTCCATCCTTATTGCCCCTGACCACCCTTATTACCTCGGCCACCCTTATCACCCCAACCCACACCTTATTTTCCCACGTTGCGGCGCGCAACACGACCCCGCCTTACAGTTGAAAACACAACAATTTCAAACAGCAGATAAGGTACTACACACAATTTCAACAAGTTCAAATAAGCCACTTACACATTGGTTCATGTTCTCAATTTCTTCTCAAGCCAATATCAAAACCAAGTTACAAGTATTCCAAAATCGAAAATGCCCACATAATCATGTTCAACAATTTACCACAATTAAGGTGTTTCAAATTCCTTCCACAATAGGCCAAATATGCCATCACAATGGTTGTTCCCAATTCTTTACCAATCTCGATTACCTTTTTATCTTTCCATTCATATTTCATACCACACCACACGTAGTTCAACATCAATCAAATGCTCAACAAGGAAATCAAACAATTACGTAAAATTTCTCAATTTGACACATGCCAAAACAATTCGCACACATTTTGGGCGATTTTACAAGAATCAAAATTAGCCATACATACCGGTGATGAGTTTTCTTCCGTTAACTTCCTACTTTATGCTTACCCACGCTATCTTACTCTTGCCAACCTTGTTCTTGAAGACTCTTACTTCTACTCACTTCTTTTTACTAAAAATCAAGTTCAATAATCATGCATGAGTGTAAAAATTCTATTTTTAAAAGCTATTATATGCAAACCTCTCTTTACCCAATTAAAACTGAAAATCAAAGAAAATAGTTAGGGTTTTTACCTTGAAAAGATTGGGGAAGTTGAATCCTTGCCCTAAAATCCCTTGGAATTAAGATGGTTGGAACAATCTTTGAAGATGAAAGATTTCTCTCTCTAAAAACCCTCTCTTCTCTCTCTAATTTTTGGTAAGATGATAAGATAAAATGAAGAAGAAGGGTGTTATATTAAAGAAGAGATCGGGTCAAAATGTTACAAAAATCTGGACCGGGGTCAATTATGCGGTGCACTATGCGACCGCAGAATCAACATGCGGTCCGCAAAGTGACCGCAAAATGGCCTCAAAAATTACAAGTTTCTGTTAAGGAATGCGGCCGGAATGCGGTCCGCATGTTTGATATGCGGTCGCAAAATGCACCGCAGATTTGACATGCGATCGCATATCGACCGCACATTTGACACGATTTTTTTGGAAACTCTCTGGAACGTTTTGCGGCAAGAATGCGGTCCGCATGTCAGGTTTTCGGTCGCATTCTTGACCGCATATTTGACATTTTTCGGAAAAATTAATTCTCTACATTTTTGAAACTTAAATCACTACCAAGGGTCCGAACCGCCGGCTCGCTTAAGAATTCTACGCATTCCTAACACATTTATTCGGACCATGACACTATAGCTACTAGGTTTTATGCACAATTATCTTACGGGGCCTTACATCCTCCCCCCCTTAAGATCATTCGTCCTCGAATGAGGATTTTGAAATAAATGAATTTTGAAAGACATGATATGCAAGCTATCAAAATTTTGACTAACTCTTATATTTTAGAAAAATTTCGCCAGAGTTTCCTTTGTATTATGGACATATCCACCTGTCAGAGGGCCCTCGAAACACATTACCAAACAACAATATACAACTACAACACTTTTCACAACTGGTATACACTTTCTTACCTCAACGAATGCACATATTCTATCACATTGTTACAATTGCACATAAACTAGTCACTTCAATGAACTCTTACCTTATTTAACCATTTTAACACACCATGTACACCTAACAAACCATTACCAATCTAAATTTACTATTAGTTGTTTATTTAACACCCAAATATCTATAAGGATTTCATTTATCAAGAAAGGTTCAAGTGACCTAAGGTAACAACATATTTAACTCATTACAAAATGAAGGGGACTTTACTAATACGAAGAGGGAAACAACTTAGACAAGATGACAGTTACTAAGAGTAGGAGGGTCACCTAATTTCTTCTAGGCTTGATCGAACAAATGGGGGTACTTTTCCTTCATCTCTTTTTCCGCTTCCCATGTGGCCTCCTCAACTTGTTGACTTCGCCACAATACTTTAACAGAGGCAACTTCCTTATTTCTCAACTTACGGACTTGCCTATCAAGAATGGCAACTGGAACTTCTTCATATGACAAATCTTCATTAACCTCTATAGCTTCGATTGGCATGATGGTGGATGGATCTCCAATCACTTTCTTCAACATGGACACATGGAATACCGGATGCACTGCTGACATCTCAGGAGGCAACTCTAGCCTATAAGCAACTTGACCAATCCTTTAAACAATCCGATATGGCCCGACATACCTAGGACTCAATTTCCCTTTCTTTCCGAATCGCATGACTCCCTTCATAGGAGATACCCTCAAGAACACCCAATCATCGACTTGAAACTCCAAATCCCTTCGACGAACGTCTGCATAGGACTTTTGACGACTCCGTGCTGTTTTCATTCTCTCCTGAATAACCTTGACCTTTTCCATAGCTTCGTACACCATATCTGGCCCTAGCAATTCCGCTTCACCTACCTCGAACCACCCGATTGGCGATCTACATCTTCTCCCGTACAATGCCTCAAACGGGGCCATTTGAATGCTAGCATGATAGCTGTTATTGTAAGCAAATTCTATCAGTGGCAAGTGTTCATCCCAATTACCTTTAAAATCTAAGACACAAGCCCGCAACATATCTTCAAGCGTCTGAATGGTCCGCTCGGCCTGTCCATCGGTCTGTGGATGGAAAGCTGTCTTGAGATTCACCTGAGTTCCCAAACCTTGCTGAAACTTCTTCCAAAAGTTAGCGGTGAACTGTGCCCCGCGATCTGAGATGATAGAAAGTGGAGTGCCATTGAAGCCTTACTATCTCTTTGATGTACAATCTTGCATATTGCTCCGCAGTATCAGTGGACTTGACAGGCGGGAAGTGAGCTGATTTGGTGAGTCGATCTACTATCACCCATACTGAATCGAACTTACGCTGAGTGCGAGGTAACCCCACCACGAAATCCATATTGATCATCTACCATTTCCACCTTGGTATTTCTATAAGCTGAGTTAATCCACCAGGCCGTTGATGCTCGGCCTTCACTTGTTGACAGTTCGGACATTTAGCTACAAAGACTGCCACATCCCTTTTCATACCGTTCCACCAATAAATCTCCTTGAGATCGTGATACATTTTCGTTGAACCAGGGTGCACAGAATACCTGGAAGTATGAGCCTCTGCCATCACTCTTTCCCGAAGCTCGTCCACATCCGGAACACATAGCCTATCTTGACACCGCAATACACCATCTTCGTTGCTGAGTACAAATGCTGAGGTCTTGTCATTCATGACTGCTTCCTTCACCCGAACCAATGCTGGATCCATGAACTGTTTTTCCTTGATTTCCGCAACCAATGATGATTCTGCTCCATTATGCACCAAGATATCCCCCTCGTCTGACGCCGAAATACGAACCCCCAAGCTGGCTAATTGGTAGACCTCTCGAGCCAGGGGTCTCCGATCCACACCCAAATGAGCCAAACTACCCATGGATTTCCGACTAAGAGCGTCGGCTACCACATTTGCCTTCCCTGGATGGTACAATATGTCCATATCATAGTCCTTGAGTAGTTCTAACCACCGCCGTTGTCTCAGATTCAGCTCTTTCTGCTTGAACAAATACTGGAGGCTCTTGTGGTCTGAAAACACATCTACATGAACCCCATAAAGGTAGTGGCACCATATTTTCAAGGCAAACACAACAGCTGCAAGCTCCAAATTATACGTCGGATAATTCTTCTCATGGTTCTTGAGCTACCTGGAAGCATAAGTTATGACCTTCCCGCGCTGCATCAATACACACCTCAAACCGACTCTGGAGGCATCACAATAAACCACAAATCCCTCTGTTCATTATGGCAAGGCCAATAGCGGTGCCGAGGTCAATCTTGACTTCAATTCTTGGAAACTTTTCTCACATGCATCGGACCACTGGAACTTAACTGCCTTCTACGTCAGTTTTGTCAATGGGGAAGCGAGGGTTGAGAATCCCTCTACAAACCTCCGATAGTACCCTGCCAAACCCAAGAAGCTACGAATCTCTGTCGGGGTCGTGGGTCTAGGCCAATCTTTCACTGCCGCAATCTTCGGAGGATCCACCTGAATCCCCTCACTGGAAATAACATGCCCTAGAAAGGCTACGGACTCCAACCAAAACTCACATTTTGAGAACTTGGCATACAGTTGATGCCGATGAAGGGTCTGCAATGCTGCTCTGCGGTGAACGATATGATCTTCTCTGCTCCGAGAGTAGATGCGGATGTCGTCAATGAATACAATCATAAAGGAATCTAGGAATGGCTTGAAAACACGATTCATAAGGTCCATGAAAGCTGCTGGGGCATTGGTTAGCCCAAAAGACATGACCAAAAACTCAAAGTGACCATAACGATTTCTGAAGGCGGTTTTAGGAATATCCTGCTCCCTGATTTTCAACTGGTGGTACCCAGACCGTAAATCAATCTTTGAGAAGAACTTCGCTCCCTGCAATTGGTCAAACGGATCATCCACTCGAGGCAAAGGATATTTATTCTTGATGGTGACTTTGTTGAGCTGCCGATAATCAATACACATTCGAAGTGACCCATCTTTCTTTTTGACAAAGAGAACCGGAGCACCCCATGGTGATACACTCGGTCGTATAAACCCTTTTTCTAATAAATCCCTCAGTTGCTCCTTTAACTCTCTTAACTCTGCTGGCGCCATTCTGTATGGTGGAATGGATATCGGCTGAGTATCCGGCAATACATCGATCCCAAAGTCAATCTCCCTGTCCGGCGGAATGCCTGGAAGCTCATCTGGAAACGCTTCAGGAAATTCATTCACAATTGGCACGGACTCGAGGGTAGGCACCTCTGAGGTGGTGTCCGTTACCCGAACCAGGTGATAGATACACCCCTTCTTAATCATCTTCGAAGCCTTAAGGTAGGAAATAAACCTACCCCTTGGCACCACACCATTTCCTCTCCATTCAATGAGTGGCTCGTTAGGGAACTCGAGCCTCATAACTCTCGTTCGACAGTCAAGTTTGGCAAAGCACGAATAAAGCCAATCCATCCCCGTAATTACATCAAAATCTACCATCCCAAGCTCAATAAGATCGGCTGTGGTATCACGACCACCCACTGTAACAACACAATTCCTATAGACTCGTGAGGCTATAATAGAATCACCGATTGGAGTCGACACAGAGAACGGCTCATGAAGCTGTTCGGGTTCTATCCCAAAGCTTGAAGCAATGAATGGAGTAACATAAGACAAGGAGGACCCTGGATCAATAAGGGCATAGCAATCAATAGTTTGAACAAACAGGATACCTGTAACAACATCTGGAGAAGCCTCGGCATTCTGGCGGTCACTCAATGCATAGAATCGGCTAGGTCCACCCCTACCCTGAGCTCCACCCCTAGCTGCACCACGCCCTGCTGCTGCTGGAGTACGCGCTGATGATGTAGCAGCCGAAGAACCGGATGACTGAGCAGATCCCCTACCTATACCCTGACGGGGTGCACGGGAGTCCCGCTGAATGTGACCTCTCACCCCGCACTCGAAGCACACTGGAAGGTCAAGGTAGCAAGTTTCTGTATGAAATCTCCCACACTTGGGGCATGTAGGTCTCCCCTGCTGCTGGGATCTCACCCCAGGATGACCAGACCGACGAGACCTCCTGCTGTCTGAACCAGGTCTCGAGTAACTGCCCTGCTGATGACTGTGCACGGATGGCGGTGCACTCGCGGAGGATCGAGCATATGACTGGGATGGCCCTGATGACCCCTTCCCTGGAAGTGATCTCCCTGAACGACCCATTGACCGGGCCCTGCTGCTACTTTCTCTTTCTGCACGAATCTTCAATTTCCTGGCCTCTGTGGCCTGAGCAAACCCCACAATCCTCCCATAGTTCATGTCTGAGTGCAAAGCTGCTGTGGCGGCCTCATTCGCCACCAAAGGGCTAAGGCCCTGAACAAACCGTCGAACCCGGGCATCCATGGTCGACACTAAATGAGGAGCATACTTGGACAACCTTACGAACTCCATGTGATACTCCCAAACACTCATACTGCCCTGTTTGAGAACCTCGAACTCGGTGGCACGGGCTGCCATTGCCTCGGCAGGCAAGAAGTGGTCCATAAATGCATCTACGAACTCATCCCATCTGGCCGGAGGGCTCCCTTCCTCACGGGAATCCTCCCACATTTCGAACCATGAAGGTGCCGCTCCCTTCAGCCTATAAGAGGCCAACTCTACCCCCTCTATATCTGTAGCCTTCATCACTCTGAGGGTCTTGTATATCTCATCAAGGAATTCCTGTGGGTCGGCCTCTGGATCGGTGCCTGAAAATTCTGGAGGGGCCAATCGCAAGAATTGATGGACTCTGGAGCCAAAGGAATCTCCCTGTCCACTGGAGGATGCAGGGGCATCATGGGATCTCTGGGCCTGGGCGGCCACTAACTGTGTTAACATATGGATGGCTCCCCTAAGATCTTCATTAGAGATACCAGAGCCCGAAGCGGGAACTGTATCTGAGTCAGGAACACTGGCAGGAGGAATGGTGGCATCCTCTGCCGCAGCTGGAATAGGGACACTTGGGTTTTGAACAGATGGGCCAGGCAAATTCGGGACTGGTGGGTCATTCTCTCCCACGGCATCGGGTACATGATTAACAGCTGCACTTGGGCCGGCATTGGCCCTAAGGCCGAGTCTAGCCTTCTTCCTAGGTGCCATATTCTGAAAATTTGGGAACAAGGCACGAATTAGACACAGATATCTCCACATTGCACTTTACCGCACGATATAGATTAACAAAGAAGTAGGTAAATTCCTAAATGCCCGTGTAGCCCCTACTTATATGATGTGGTCGACAACACACCTATAAGAAGGGCACTACTAGACACGGCTCCGAGACATCCTAGGACACTTTAAAACCTTAAGCTCTGATACCAAGTTTGTCACGCCCCAAATCGAGGGACATGACCGGCGCCTGACCGGGTTGCCCCAGTCAAGCGGACCCGGGTGCCTTTCATTCCCACGCGTTAACCCTGTGTTGATTGTTTCTCATTAACCAAATATTTTACCAATAATGACTGATTTCATAATGCATAAACATAACCATGTGATTGATTCACTAACAAGTTCATAATTTATATTTACAACGCCCATACATATACATAGGCCACAATCCCACAGTTTACATGTCTATGGAGCCTCCAGGATACAAAAAGGGAAATACAATACTTGCCGGTAACAAGGCTCCGGCTATACCTTACAAAACCAAAATGAAATCTAAGCAGAAGTGGCATGAACCACACAAGGCCCCGAGGAAGAAAGGGGCTCACCAAAACGGGCAGTGGAGGATGAAGGATACTACTGCCGATGAGCTGAAGTGCCTGCTACGGATCCACCTACAATCATAACACGAATGTAGCGTCCCCGGCAAAAGGGACGTCAGTACACTGAATTGTACTGGTATGTATGGACAAACTTTGTCCCAAGTAAACTCAAGCCATTAAATTACATTAACAATTAATTAAGCCAGCCAACCATGTTTCCGCATTTTCCTCATTTCAAATAATTCTCACACAAAGCACTTTCGACGATCAACCAATTTAACAATAACCAATCAATCACGTAAAGCACAAGTAGTCAAACAAAGGGGCAATCGGTGCCCCACAGGTTGCAAACTCTCCTGCTGTCTCCTTTCACAATTTCACATTATTGATTTTTGTATCAATTTTCAATAGCGATTTCGATCGCTTTCCATCCTTATTGCCCCTGACCACCCTTATTACCTCGGCCACCCTTATCACCCCAACCCACACCTTATTTCCCCACGTTGCGGCGCACAACACGACCCCGCCTTACAGTTGAAAACACAACAATTTCAAACAACAGATAAGGTACTACACACAATTTCAACAAGTTCAAATAAGCAACTTACACATTGGTTCATGTTCTCAATTTCTTCTCAAGCCAATATCAAAACCAAGTTACAAGTATTCCAAAATCGAAAATGCCCACATAATCATGTTCAACAATTTACCACAATTAAGGTGTTTCAAATTCCTTCCACGATAAGCCAAATATGCCATCACAATGGTTGTTCCCAATTCTTTACCAATCTCGATTACCTTTTTATCTTTCCATTCATATTTTATACCACACCACACGTAGTTCAACATCAATCAAATGCTCAACAAGGAAATCAAACAATTACGTAAAATTTCTCAATTTGACACATGCCAAAACAATTCGCACACATTTTGGGCGATTTTACAAGAATCAAAATTAGCCATACATACACCTGGTGATGAGTTTTCTTCCGTTAACTTCCTACTTTATGCTTACCCACGCTATCTTACTCTTGCCAACCTTGTTCTTGAAGACTCTTACTTCTACTCACTTCTTTTTACTAAAAATCAAGTTCAATAATCATGCATGAGTGTAAAAATTCTATTTTTAAAAGCTATTATATGCAAACCTCTCTTTACCCAATTAAAATTGAAAATCAAAGAAAATAGTTAGGGTTTTTACCTTGAAAAGATTGGGGAAGTTGAATCCTTGCCCTAAAATCCCTTGGAATTAAGATGGTTGGAACAATCTTTGAAGATGAAAATTTCTCTCTCTAAAAACCCTCTCTTCTCTTTCTAATTTTTGGTAAGATGATAAGATAAAATGAAGAAGAAGGGTGTTATATTAAAGAAGAGATCGGGTCAAAATGTTACAAAAATCCGGGCCGGGGTCGAATATGCGGTCACTATGCGACCGCAGAATCCACATGCGGTCCGCAAAGTGACCGCAAAATGGCCTCAAAGTTATGCAGGTTCTGTTAAGGAATGCGGCCAAAATGCGGTCCGCATGTTTGATATGCGGTCGCAAAATGCACCGCAGATTTGACATGCGATCGCATATCGACCGCACATTTGACACGATTTTTGGAAACTCTCTGGAACGTTTTGCGGCAAGAATGCGGTCCGCATGTCAGGTTTGCGGTCGCATTCTTGACCGCATATTTGACATTTTTCGGAAAAATTAATTCTCTACATTTTTTAAACTTAAATCACTACCAAGGGTCCGAACCGCGGCTCGCTTAAGAATTCTACGCATTCCTAACACATTTATTCGGACCATGACACCATAGCTACTAGGTTTTATGCACAATTATCTTACGGGGCCTTACAAAATCCCCCACACAATGTTAGACAAGCCACTTACCTTGAAGAAATGCAAGTCAACCTGAAATCACGCCCTTGCCACGAGTATTCGACTCCAAATGGCTAAACTTTATCCAATTAAATTGCATATTGTAAATAATAATTCAAGTAATTTATTCTACAATTAAATTCTAAGCTAATATGCGAAATTATGAAAAATGACCAAGATCACACAAACATCGATGAAGCTCCATTTCTAAAAGACAGGGTTTTTAGCCATAAATATTCAAAATTCACCCCTTAATGATACTACGATGATCCAATATGGTTATGTAACTTCAATCTACAATACAACATTCAATAGGGATAATATTGGTAATAAATTCCATAACTTATACCATTTAGGCATATTATCAAACACCTTGTATGCATAGATATTTACACCTCATAACTATAGTATTGGTTCCTCCAACTATCACCATTAACCAACAATTCATCCCACCATCATTCCTAACAAATTTGTAACTTCCAAATACACATGTATGACCATCCATTCACAACCAACCAATAAAATTCCATCAAATAAACACCTTTAAATCCCTACCATGTTCATGTATTTAAATTGGGAATTTATGGCTTCCAATTACCATATCATAAGTTGTAATATTTGATTCACACTTATATTCCCATAATATATCCACATATATAAGTATAAGGTGTAGGATTTACCTTTTGGAAGAAATCTCACAAAATGCTCCTTTGAGTTCTTGAAGGAATTTCTTGGAAATCGAAGTTTTTGATGAGAGGATTTCATTAATAATAGTATAGGAATGATGGAATTTCACACCAAGATGATGGAGATTACTCACCTTGAAGATTGGGCGAGTTGAAGGTCTTGAGAGGGTGAAAGAAGGACCTCAAGTTCGTCCAAATGAAATGGGTAAAAATGAACCCCGAAATGAGTGTTATAGGCTATTTTTTGGCGCCTCGGGTTGCGCTGGAACCAGTAGCTCAAATTTTTAGGCGCCACGGCTGGCGCTGCCCAGGGCACTAGAGATACGAAAATGGCCTTAACATGCTGTATACACCTCCAAATGACGAACGGTTTGATGTGTTAGAAACTGGACTCAAAGATCTTTAATTTTATAGCTTGTGGGTAAAAAAATTCCTTATATAACAGAAGAAATTATCGTCCAAAGTAAGGTCTTGTGCACATTTATTTATAACTTTCGTCTTTTATGAAATTTCCAACTTCAAAAGTTCCTGCTAGCCATCGGAAATCATCCCATGGCTCCCGGGACCTCAACCAAAAGTACCAATACATCCTATGACGTTATTCAAACTTGTTCCAATTATCAAAACACCTCTACTGACTCCAAAATTATCGAATTACATCAAATTCAAGACTAAGTTCTTTTAAAACTTTCAAAACATGCATTCGATCAAAAACCCAACCAAACCACGCCTGAATAACTTGAAAATTTGCACATATGTCCCAAATGATATGATGGTGCTACATCAGCGTCTAGAGATCCATTCCGACTCTCGGATAAAAATTTCACCTATCAACCAGAAATTGCCAAAATACTAGCTTTTGGCATTTATAGCCTAAATGAGCTACAGAATTCGAAAATACATTCTAAACATGATCCTAACCCCAAAATCACCTAGCGGATCTAACGGAACCATCATATTTCCTTTCCGAGTCTGTCTTTACATAGTTCTGATTTTGGACCATTTTTCAACACTTAACCTCACATTTAGGGACTAAGTGTTCCAAAGCACTCCGAATCCAAATACCGAATGTACCTGTAAGGCCCCGTGAAATTTTTGTGCATAAAACCTAGTAGATGTGGTGTCATGGTCCGAATGATGTGTTAGGAATACGTAGAATTCTTCAAAATGTGAGGTGCACATTGGTAGTGATTTAAGTTTCAAAATGTAGTGATTTAAGTTTCAAAATGTAGAATAAAATTTTTTCCAGAAAAATGTCAATCTGCGGTGCACTTTTGCGACCGCAGAATCAATATGCGGTCCGCATAGTGACCGCAAATCGTTCCAAAGAGTTGCCCAAAATTGTGTCCAATGTGCGGTCGATATGCGATCGCATGTCAATCTGCGGTGCACTTTTGCGACCGCAGAATCGACATGCGGTCCGCATAGTGACCGCAAATCGTTCCAGAGCCTGCGTAATTTTTGAGCCATTCTGCGGCCACTATGCGGACCGCATGTTGATTCTGCGGTCGCATAGTGACCGCATATTTGACCCCGGCCCAGATTTTGTAACATTTTGACCCGATCTCTTCTTTAATATAACACACCTCTTCTTCATTTTTATCATATCATCTCACCAAAAATTAGAGAGAGAAGAGAGGGTTTTTAGAGAGAGAAGTTCTTCATCTTCAAAGATTGTTCCAACTACTTAATTCCAAGGGATTCTAGGGCAAGGATTCAACTTCCCCAATATTTTCAAGGTAAAAACCCTAACTATTTTCTTTGATTTTCAGTTTTAATTGGGTAAAGAGAGGTTTGCATATAATAGCTTTTGAAAATAGAATTTTTACACTCGTGCATGATTATTGAACTTGATTTCTAGTAAAAAGAAGTGAGTAGAAGTAAGAGTCTTCAAGAACAAGGTTGGCAAGAGTAGGATATCTTGGGTAAGCATAAAGTAGAAAGTTAACGGAAGAAAAATCATCACCAGGTATGTATGGCTAATTTTGATTCTTGTGAAATCGCCTTATGTGTAAAATTGTTTGGCATGTGTTGATTTGAGAAATTGTATGTGATTAATTGATGTTGTTGTTGGATATTCAAAGTTGTTGTTGAACTATGAGTGTTGTGGTAAGAAATATGAACCGAAAGGTAAATGAGAGTTGAATTGGGTAAAGAATTTGTGAATAATGATTATGATGGCCTATATGGCACCTTGTGGAAAAGAAATCGAAACACTTGAGAATTGGTTTATTGTGGAAAGAGATGAAACACTTGAATTATGGAAAATTGTTGAATATACATGTGTGAATATTATTGAATGTGGAAACATTGTAACTTGGTTGTGATATTGGCTTGAGAAGTAATTGAGAACATGAAACAATGTGCAAGTTGCTTATTTGAACTTGTTGAAATTGTGTGTAGTACCTTATCTGTTGTTTGAAATTGTTGTGTTTTCAACTGTAAGGCGGGGTCGTGTCGCGCGCCGCGACGTGGTGAAATAAGGTTTGGGTTGGGGTGATAAGGGTGGCCGAGGTAATAAGGGTGGTCAGGGGCAATAAGGATGGAAAGCGATCGAAATCGCTATTGAAAATTGATACATAAATCAATAATGTGAAATTGTGAAAGGAGACGGCAGGAGAGTTTGCAACCTGTGGGGCACTGATTGCCCCTTTGTTTGACTACTTGTGCTTTATGTGATTGATTGGTAATTGTTAAATTGGTTGATCGTAGGAAGTGCTTTGAGTTGAGAATTATTTGAAATGAGGAAAATGTGGAAACATGGTTGGTTGGCTTAATTAATTGTTGATGTAATTTAATGGCTTGAGTTTACTTGGGACAAAGTTTGTCCATACATACCAGTACAATTTAAGTGTACTGACGTCCCTTTTGCCGGGGCGCTACATTCGTGTCATGATTGTAGGTGGATCAGTAGCAGGCACTTCAGCTCATCGGCAGTAGTATCCTTCTCCTTCCACTGCCCGTCTTGGTGAGCCCCTTTCTTCCTCGGGGCCTTGTGTGGTTCATGCCACTCGGTTTAGATTTCATTTTGGTTTTGTAAGGTATAGCCGGAGCCTTGTTACCGGCAAGTATTGTATTTCTCTTTTTGTATCCTAGAGGCTCTGTAGACATGTAAACTGTGGGACTCCAATCTTATGTATATATATGGTGTTATGTCGGGCGTTGTAAAAATTGAAATCTTGTTAATGAATCACTCGTATTGTTTTATTTGTTTAATGTGAAATCAATTATGGTTAGTAATATATTTGGTTAATGAGAAACAATCAACACAGGGGTAACGCGTGGGAATGAAAGGCACCCAGGTCCGCTTGACTGGGGCAACCCGGTCAGGCGCCGGTCATGTTCCTCGATTTGGGGCGTGACAAACTTGGTATCAGAGCTTAAGGTTTTAAAGTGTCCTAGGATGTCTCGGAGCCGTGTCTAGTAGTGCCCTTCTTATAGGTGTGTTGTCGACCACATCATATAAGTAGGGGGCTACACGGGCATTTAGGAATTTACCTACTTCTTTGATAATTTATATCGTGCGGTAAAGTGCAATGTGGAGATATCTGTGTCTAATTTGCGCCTTGTTCCCAAATTTTCAGAATATGGCACCTAAGAAGAAGGCTAGACTCGGCCTTAGAGCCAATGCCGGCCCAAGTGCAGCTGTTAATCATGTACCCGATGCCGTGGGAGAGAATGACCCACCAGTCCCGAATTTGCCTGGCCCATCCGTTCAAAACCCAAGTGTCCCTATTCCAGCTGCGGCAGAGGATGCCACCATTCCTCCTGCCAGTGTTCCTGACTCAGATACAGTTCCCGCTTCGGGCTCTGGTATCTCTAATGAAGATCTTAGGGGAGCCATCCATATGTTAACACAGCTGGTGGCCGCTCAGGCCCAGAGATCCCATGATGCCCCTGCATCCTCTAGCGGACAGGGAGATTCCTTTGGCTCTAGAGTCCATCAATTCTTGCGGTTGGCCCCTCCAGAATTCTCAGGCACCGATCCAGAGGCTGACCCACAGGAATTCCTTGATGAGATATACAAGACCCTCAGAGTAATGAAGGCTACAGATATAGAGGGGGTAGAGTTGGCCTCTTACAGACTGAAGGAAGCGGCACGTTCATGGTTCGAAATGTGGGAGCATTCCCGTGAGGAAGGGAGCCCTCCGGCCAGATGGGATGAGTTCGTAGATGCATTTATGGACCACTTCTTACCTGCAGAGGCAATGGCAGCCCGTGCCACTGAGTTCGAGGTTCTCAAACAGGGCAGTATGAGTGTTTGGGAATATCACATGGAGTTCGTAAGGTTGTCCAAGTACGCTCCTCATTTAGTATCGACCATGGATGCCCGGGTTCGACGGTTTGTTCAGGGCCTTAGCCCTTTGGTAGTGAATGAGGCCGCCACGGCCGCTTTGCACTCAGACATGAACTATGGGAGGATTGTGGGATTTGCTCAGGCCACAGAGGCCAGGAAATTGAAGATTCGTGCAGAAAGAGAAAGTAGCAACAGGGCCCGGTCAATGGGTCGTTCGGGGAGATCACTTCCAGGGAAGGGGTCATCAGGGCCATCCCAGTCATATGCTCAGTCCTCCGCGAGTGCACCGCCATCCGTGCACAGTCATCAGCAGAGCAGTTACTCGAGACCGGTTCAGACAGCAGGAGGTCTCGTCAGTCTGGTCATCCTGGGGTGAGATCCCAGCAGCAGGGGAGACCTACATGCCCCGAGTGTGGGAGATTTCATACAGAAACTTGCTACCTTGACCTTCCAGTGTGCTTCGGGTGCGGGGTGAGAGGTCACATTCAGCGGGACTGCCGTGCACCCCGTCAGGGTATAGGTAGGGGATCTGCTCAGTCATCCGGTTCTTCAGCTGCTACATCATCAGCGCGTACTCCAGCAGCAGCAGGGCGTGGTGCAGCTAGGGGTGGAGCTCAGGGTAGGGGTGGACCTAGCCGATTCTATGCATTGAGTGGCCGCCGAAATGCCGAGGCTTCTCCAGATGTTGTTACAGGTATTATGTCTGTTCAAACTATTAATTGCTATGCCCTTATTGATCCAGGGTCCTCATTGTCTTATGTTACTCCATTCATTGCTTCAAGTTTTGGGATAGAACCCGAACAACTTCATGAGCCGTTCTCTGTGTCGACACCTATTGGTGATTCTATTACAGCCTCACGAGTCTATAGGAATTGTGTCGTTACGGTGGGTGGTCGTGATACCACAGCCGATCTTATTGAGCTTGGGATGGTAGATTTTGATGTTATTATGGGGATGGATTGGCTCTATTCGTGCTTTGCTAAACTTGACTGTCGAACGAGAGTTATGAGGCTCGAGTTCCCTAACGAGCCAGTCATTGAATGGAGAGGAAATGGTGTAGTGCCAAGGGGTAGGTTTATTTCCTACCTTAAGGCTTCGAAGATGATTAAGAAGGGGTGTATCTATCACTTGGTTCGGGTAACGGACACCACCTCGGAGGTGCCTACCCTCGAGTCCGTGCCAATTGTGAATGAATTTCCTGAAGTGTTTCCAGATGAGCTTCCAGGCATCCCGCCGGATAGGGAGATTGATTTCGGGATCGATGTAATGCCGGATACTCAGCCAATATCCATTCCACCATACAGAATGGCGCCAGCAGAGTTAAGGGAGTTAAAGGAGCAGCTGAGGGATTTATTAGAGAAAGGGTTCATACGACCAAGTGTGTCGCCATGGGGTGCTCCGGTTCTCTTTGTCAGAAAGAAGGATGGGTCACTTCGAATGTGTATTGATTATCGGCGGCTCAACAAAGTCACCATCAAGAATAAATATCCTTTGCCTCGAGTGGATGATCTGTTTGACCAATTGCAGGGAGCGAAGTTCTTCTCAAAGATTGATTTACGGTGTGGGTACCACCAGTTGAAAATCAGGGAGCAGGATATTCCTAAGACCGCCTTCAGAACTCGTTATGGTCACTTCGAGTTTTTGGTCATGTCTTTGGGCTAACCAATGCCCCAGCAGCTTTCATGGACCTTATGAATCGGATTTTCAAGCCATTCCTAGATTCCTTTGTGATTGTATTCATTGACGATATTCTCATCTACTCTCGGAGCAGGGAAGATCATGCCGTTCACCTCAGAGCAGCATTGCAGACACTTCTTCAGCATCAATTGTATGCCAAGTTCTCAAAATGTGAGTTTTGGTTGGAGTCCGTAGCTTTTCTAGGGCATGTTATTTCGAGTGAGGGAATTATGGTGGATCCTCAGAAGATTGCGGCAGTGAAAGATTGGCCTAGACCCACGACCCCGACAGAGATTCGCAGCTTTTTGGGTCTGGCAGGTACTATCGGAGGTTTGTAGAGGGATTCTCAACCCTCGCCTCCCCATTGACTAAATTGACGCAGAAAGCAGTTAAGTTCCGGTGGTCCGAAGCATGTGAGAAAAGTTTCCAAGAACTGAAGTCAAGATTGACCTCGGCACCAGAGTATTGGCCTTGCCAGAAGGCACAGAGGGATTTGTGGTCTATTGTGATGCCTCCAGAGTCGGTTTGGGATGTGTATTGATGCGGCACGGAAAGGTTATAGCTTATGCTTCCGGACAACTCAAGAACCATGAGAAGAATTATCCGACGCATGATTTGGAGCTTGCGGCTAGCCGTTGTGTTTGCTTTGAAAATATGGCGGCACTATCTTTATGGGGTTCATGTAGATGTGTTTCAGACCACAAGAGCCTCCGGTATTTGTTCAAGCAGAAGGAGCTAAATCTGAGACGGCGGCGGTGGTTAGAATTACTCAAGGACTATGATATGGACATATTGTACCATCCGGGGAAGGCAAATGTGGTAGCCGACGCTCTTAGTCGGAAATCCATGGGTAGTTTGGCTCATTTGGGTGTGGATCGGAGACCCCTGGCTCGAGAGGTTTACCAATTATCCAGTTTGGGGGTTCGTATTTCGGCGTCGGACGAGGGGGATATTTTGGTGCATAATGGAGCAGAATCATCATTGGTCGCGGAAATCAAGGAAAAACAATTCATGGATCAAGCATTGGTTCGGGTGAAGGAAGCGGTTATGAATAACAAGACCTCAGCATTTGTACTCAGCAGCGAAGATGGTGTATTGCGGTGTCAAGATAGGCTATGTGTTCCGGATGTGGACGAGCTTCGGGAAAGAGTGATGGCAGAGGCTCATACTTCCAGGTATTATGTGCACCCTGGTTCAACGAAAATGTATCACGATCTCAAGGAGAATTATTGGTGGAACGGTATGAAAAGGGATGTAGCAGGCTTTGTAGCTAAATGTCCGAACTGTCAACAAGTGAAGGCCGAGCATCAACGGCCTGGTGGATTAACTCAGCTATAGAAATACCAAGGTGGAAATGGGAGATGATCAATATGGATTTCGTGGTGGGGTTACCTCGCACTCAGCGTAAGTTTGACTCAATATGGGTGATAGTGGATCGACTCACCAAATCAGCTCACTTCCTGCCTGTCAAGTCCACTGATATTGCGGAGCAATATGCAAGATTGTACATCAAAGAGATAGTAAGGCTTCATGGGACTCCACTTTCTATCATCTCGGATCGCGGGGCTCAGTTCACCGCTAACTTTTGGAAGAAGTTTCAGCAAGGTTTGGGAACTCAGGTGAATCTCAGCACAGCTTTCCATCCACAGACCGATGGACAGGCCGAGCGGACCATTCGGACGCTTGAAGATATGTTGCGGGCTTGTGTCTTAGATTTTAAAGGTAATTGGGATGAACACTTGCCACTGATAGAATTTGCTTACAATAACAGCTATCATGCTAGCATTCAAATGGCCCCGTTTGAGGCATTGTACGGGAGAAGGTGTAGATCGCCAATCGGGTGGTTTGAGGTAGGTGAAGCGAAATTGCTAGGGCCAGATATGGTGTACGAAGCTATGGAAAAGGTCAAAGTTATTCAGGAGAGAATGAAAACAGCACAGAGTCGTCAAAAGTCCTATGCGGACGTTCGTCGAAGGGATTTGGAGTTTCAAGTCGATGATTGGGTGTTCTTGAGGGTATCTCCTATGAAGGGAGTCATGCGATTCGGAAAGAAAGGAAATTGAGTCCTAGGTATGTCGGGCCATATCGGATCGTTCAAAGGATTGGTCAAGTTGCTTATAGGCTAGAGTTGCCTCCTGAGATGTCATCGGTGCACCCGGTATTCCATGTGTCCATGTTGAAGAAAGTGATTGGAGATCCATCCACCATCATGCCAGTTGAAACTATAGAGGTTAATGAAGATTTGTCATATGAAGAAGTTCCAGTTGCCATTCTTGATAGGCAAGTCCGTAAGTTGAGAAATAAGGAAGTTGCCTCTGTTAAAGTATTGTGGCGAAGTCAACAAGTAGAGGAGGCCACATGGGAAGCAGAAAAAGAGATGAAAGAAAAGTACCCCCATTTGTTTGATCAAGCCTAGAAGAAATTAGGTGACCCTCCTACTCCTAGTAGCTGTCATCTTGCCTAAGTTGTTTCCCTCTTAGTATTAGTAAGTCTCCTTTAATTGTAATGAGTTAGATGTGTTGTTACCTTGGGTCACTTGAACCGTTCTTGATAAATGAAAGCCTTATAAAGATTTACGTGTTTAATAAACAACTAATAGTAAGTGTAGATTGGTAATGATTTGTTAAGCGTACACGGTGTGTTAAAATGGTTAAATAAGGTAAGAATTCATTGAAGTGACTAGTTTATGTGCATTCGTTGAGGTAAGAAGGTGTATACCAGTTGTGAATAGTGTTATTGTTGTATATTGTTGTTTGGTGATGTGTTTCGGGGGCCCTCTCACAGGTGGATATGTCCATAATACAAAGGAAACTCTGGCGAAATTTTTCTAAAATATAAGAGTTAGTCAAAATTTTGAGGGTTGCATATCATGTCTTTCAAAACCAACTCATTTATTTCAAAATCCTCATTCGAGGACGAATGGTCTTAAGGGGGGGAGGATGTAAGGCCCCGTGAAATTTTTGTGCATAAAACCTAGTAGATGTGGTGTCATGGTCCGAATGATGTGTTAGGAATGCGTAGAATTCTTCGCGGCGAGCTTGCGAGCCGCGGTTCGGACCCTTGGTAGTGATTTAAGTTTCAAAATGTAGAATAAAATTTTTCCAGAAAAATGTCAATCTGCGGTGCACTTTTGCGACCGCAGAATCAATATGCGGTCCGCATAGTGACCGCAAATCGTTCCAGAGAGTTGCCCAAAATTGTGTCCAATGTGCGGTCGATATGCGATCGCATGTCAATCTGCGGTGCACTTTTGCGACCGCAGAATCGACATGCGGTCCGCATAGTGACCGCAAATCGTTCCAGAGCCTGCGTAATTTTTGAGCCATTCTGCGGTCATTATGCGGACCGCATGTTGATTCTGCGGTCGCATAGTGACCGCATATTTGACCCCGGCCCAGATTTTTGTAACATTTTGACCCGATCTCTTCTTTAATATAACACACCTCTTCTTCATTTTTATCATATCATCTCACCAAAAAATTAGAGAGAGAAGAGAGGGTTTTTAGAGAGAGAAGTTCTTCATCTTCAAAGATTGTTCCAACTACTTAATTCCAAGGGATTCTAGGGCAAGGATTCAACTTCCCCAATATTTTCAAGGTAAAAACCCTAACTATTTTCTTTGATTTTCCAGTTTTAATTGGGTAAAGAGAGGTTTGCATATAATAGCTTTTGAAAATAGAATTTTTACACTCATGCATGATTATTGAACTTGATTTCTAGTAAAAAGAAGTGGGTAGAAGTAAGAGTCTTCAAGAACAAGGTTGGCAAGAATAGGATATCTTGGGTAAGCATAAAGTAGAAAGTTAACGGAAGAAAAATCATCACCGGGTATGTATGGCTAATTTTGATTCTTGTGAAATCGCCCTTATGTGTAAAATTGTTTGGCATGTGTTGATTTGAGAAATTGTATGTGATTAATTGATGTTGTTGTTGGATATTCAAAGTTGTTGTTGAACTATGAGTGTTGTGGTAAGAAATATGAACCGAAAGGTAAATGAGAGTTGAATTGGGTAAAGAATTTGTGAATAATGATTATGATGGCCTATATGGCACCTTGTGGAAAAGAAATCGAAACACTTGAGAATTGGTTTATTGTGGAAAGAGATGAAACACTTGAATTATGGAAAATTGTTGAATATACATGTGTGAATATTATTGAATGTGGAAACATTGTAACTTGGTTGTGATATTGGCTTGAGAAGTAATTGAGAACATGAAACAATGTGCAAGTTGCTTATTTGAACTTGTTGAAATTGTGTGTAGTACCTTATCTGCTGTTTGAAATTGTTGTGTTTTCAAGTGTAAGGCGGGGTCGTGTCGCGCGCCGCGACGTGGTGAAATAAGGTTTGGGTTGGGGTGATAAGGGTGGCCGAGGTAATAAGGGTGGTCAGGGGCAATAAGGATGGAAAGCGATCGAAATCGCTATTGAAAATTGATACATAAATCAATAATGTGAAATTGTGAAAGGAGACAGCAGGAGAGTTTGCAACCTGTGGGGCACTGATTGCCCCTTTGTTTGACTACTTGTGCTTTATGTGATTGATTGGTAATTGTTAAATTGGTTGATCGTAGGAAGTGCTTTGAGTTGAGAATTATTTGAAATGAGGAAAATGTGGAAACATGGTTGGTTGGCTTAATTAATTGTTGATGTAATTTAATGGCTTGAGTTTACTTGGGACAAAGTTTGTCCATACATACCAGTACAATTTAAGTGTACTGACGTCCCTTTTGCCGGGGGCGCTACATTCGTGTCATGATTGTAGGTGGATCGGTAGCAGGCACTTCAGCTCGTCGGCAGTAGTATTCTTCTCCTTCCACTGCCCGTCTTGGTGAGCCCCTTTCTTCCTCGGGGCCTTGTGTGGTTCTTGCCACTTCGTTTTAGATTTCATTTTGGTTTTGTAAGGTATAGCCGGAGCCTTGTTACCGGCAAGTATTGTATTTCCCTTTTTGTATCCTAGAGGCTCTGTAGACGTATAAACTGTGGGACTCCAGTCTTATGTATATATATGGTGTTATGTCGGGCGTTGTAAAAATTGAAATCTTGTTAATGAATCACTCGTATTGTTTTATTTGTTTAATGTGAAATCAATTATGGTTAGTAATATATTTGGTTAATGAGAAACAATCAACACAGGGGTAACGCGTGGGAATGAAAGGCACCCAGGTCCGCTTGACTGGGGCAACCCGGTCAGGCGCCGGTCATGTTCCTCGATTTGGGGCGTGACAGTACCATCAACCGAAAATAACATAAATGAACTTGGAGGAAGCAGATAATAGGGGAACGAGGTGTAAACTCTAAAAATGACCGGCCGGGTCGTTATAGATTGGCTGTCACAAATGACTTCTACTAGTTTGTCGAAAGGCACAGTGAGTTCTTCAAACAAGCTGCACAACCATACGAACTCTCCTACTACCTTTCTAAGTGCTCTATACTCTACCTCTGCTGAAGACAATAAAATTGTTTCTTGTTTCTTAGACTTCCTACATATAGGGCTATTTCCTAGCAAAACTAAGTACCCACTCACTGATCTTCTTGAATCTGGGCAAGCAGCCCAATCAGAGTCACAGTAAGCTCTAAACTTGAATGTTGGATCTTTTCACATGAATATCCCCATTAAGGGATCACCTTTCAAATATCTAAGTAAGTGAAATGCAGCCTTCAGGTGAGGTTCTCTTAGATCTTGCATGAATTGGCTGAGGTGTTACACACTGTAGTCTATGTCTATCCTTGTATTTGTGAGAAGGTTTAATTTCCTAATTAGTTTCCTGTAGTATGTGGGATCAGGTAATGCCATTCCTTCTTTAGCTCTGAACTTCACTAATGGATCAAGAGGAGAGGCAAGGCTGTTATAATCCATGCAGTTGTATTCTTTCAGCAAAAGTATGAATTTTCTCTATGTAATTACTAGTCCATCAGCCTTATACAATATCTCCAAACCCAAAAAAATGGAGTCTGCCCAAGTCCTTGATCTTGAAGCTATTATGCAGGAATGTCTTCAGTTCCTCTATCTCTTTCTTATTAGTGCCTGTTAGTACTATATAATCAGCATACACTGCCGCATATATTGTTGACTAAGTTATTTTCTTGTAGAAAAGTGAATAATCATACATGGAGTGACTATATCCTTTGTTGCACAATGCCTCACTCAATTTTGCATATCATTGTCTGCTTGCCTTTTTAAGGCCATATAGAGATTTCTTAAATTTGCATACTAAATGCTTATCCTCTACCACTAATCCGTGTGGTACTTCCATGTACACCTCTTCATGGAGATTTCCATGAAGAAAACCATTGTTTACATCTAATTGGAAGATGCCCAAACCCTTCTTAACTGTTGATGCTTTGAGAGCTCTGAGTGTTATGACTTTCACTACAGGACTGAATGTTTCTGTATAGTCAACACTAGCTTGTTGAGTATACCCCTTGACTACTAACCTAGATTTGAATCTTTCCACACTACCATTTGCACTATGCTTCACCTTGTACACCCATTTACATCATATGGCTTGTTTTCCCACTGGTAATGGTACTAGTTCCCAAGTATTATTGGCATGCAATGCCTCAAACTCTTGAGTCATTGTTGTTTGCCAAGCAAGATATACAGTTTCTTCCTCATATGAATCAGGTTCATTTTCACTGCAAGTGCTGCTCACTGGGCAGGGTTGGTTGTTATGATTTGGATGTACAATAGATGTAGAGGTTTGAGGAGAAAATAAGGCATCAACAGAACGAGATGCAATGATGTTGTTGGTGTTTGTTTTGAGTTGAGATAATGTGTGAATGTATTCTTTTAGGTATGCATGGACTTTGTGTGTTCTATGAGATTGTCTAGGTAGTAAAACATGTTCAGGAGTGCTTGTGGATCTTATTGGCGAGTCATTTGTTAAGCATTCTAGATAAGGCAAATCTATATCATTAAGGGGAAAGGGTGAAAATACAGTAGACAAATCTGGATGTGTGTCATGTGAAATCAGTTGATCATTTTCACACTGGTTTGTCTTTGTTCATCATCAGTATGCAAAGAATGAATGAAAGGGATAGACTGAATAACATGAGGGAATGAAACAATATCCTTAAACATGCAGAAAGGAAAGATATTTTCGTTAAAAGTGACATCCCTAGATACATGTGTTTTCTTAGTAGCCAGACCGAACACTTTGTACCCCTTAACCCGAAAGGATATCCAATGAAAACATGGGGTGTCGTTTGATAAATATGATTTTAACACGTTTTATGCCCATACATGCCTATGCTTTATGTATGAATTGCCATAAAATAGACCCAGAATACTTCCAAGTTGTGCTTGATTGCAGGTTTGGGCGACAAGATGGCAAAAGTGAAAAATTGGCTCGAAAAGGAGTGAAACCTGCTCAAGTGTCAAAGATTACCAAAGTGGGGACATTCAGAATGTTGTGCGGACCGCACCATCATGCCATGCGACAGCACCAAAGAGGTTCATAAAGTGGTCAAGTCACTCTAAAGCAGCCGGTTGCACTACAAGCTCATGCGGTCTGCGCCCAGATCGTGCGGCCACATTACAAGTTCCTGTGGGCTGCACTACCAAAGTTCAGAGACCACCCCAAGCTGCTCATGCGGCCGCGCTACAAGTTCACGATGTCCGCGCCTGTCACCATGCGGCCGCACTCCATCATTGTGCGGTCTGCATCACTACCTTCAGAGAGCAAGAGTTAGTAGCTGAGAGACCTAGTGGGGCTGCGTGCCAACTTCATGCGGTCCGCACCTGCCCCGTAGGGGTATTTTTGTCCAGTTTTTCTAGCTTAGCATAAATAAAATATTTTACCATTTTTAGGTCAAGTATTGTATCAGATATTAAACTGTGCTCGTGAGACTCAAGTTTTAGCTTATTTTGGGCATTTTCATCTTGTTTTATCGTGGATTCTTGTAGATTAACATTGTAGGTAATTAATATGTCGATTTTATCTACTATTTCTTCAATTTATGTTTCTGTTATATCTAGCTAAACCCATTAGCTAGGGTTGTGGCTCAACCCTAGTGTGAGAAATTAATGGTTGTGATTGTTTAATGCTTGAATAATGTTGGGTGTTTGCAATTGGGTTAATTTTATGATTTACTTAGGATTTGGTGGTTGCAAACACTAAGTCTAGCTTAATGGGTCTTGACTCTTCTTGAGAAAGAGTATATATGACTCCAAAATTGACCCAACAAGGATGTGGTATGGACCCATAAGAATGGTAGTCCTAATTAACGGGTTCAACCTCGAGAGAGTAATTACCCAACTTGAATCATAAGTTGCTTGTGCATATTGGCCTGCCCAACTGGTCTCGAGAGAATCAATTAAGCAAAATCTCTCTCTTTACCGTGAGGTGTGAGAGTGAGTGCAATTATGCAACGGTTATAGCATAAGCCCCATATTATCATTCTTGTTTTAGGAATCTCTACCCGTTAATTGACAACCTAGGTAAATGCCACGACCCTAGTGCCTTTCTCTATCTTGCATACAACCTAGAATTAATATTTTAGCATAACTTAGTTTTAATTAGTAGTTGTTAAATTGTAGTTGATAATTACAAGAACCCAAAAATGGTAGAAGTACAATTAGGAGCCAAAACACATTTCTAGACCAAACAAATACATAACTCCCTTTCTAGCTCCCTGTGGAAATTGGCCCCAATACCACTATTTGGTAAAAGTATTAGTGCCCACTCCTCCTACCATAGTGTAAGGTTGAGTTTGCTGCGATTATAGTTCTAGGTTCAAACTTATCTTTATGGATTTTGGGTACTGTAGGATAACATAGGCAGCCAAAAATCCTCATGTGGGAGTAAGTAGGCCTTTTTGTATACAACAGTTCATATGGTGACTTGCCTTTGGAATGAGAAGTGGGTAGTCTATTTATTATATAGGTTGTTGTGACGACCAAAAGGGTCATCACTGGATTTCTCTTTTCTTCGTTCGTCAGATGCCTTGAAAATCTCACTTTTACTTGCCTCGATTTGCATGCGCAGTCCAAGAGTGTAGCCAGAAGGCTCAAAATGAATTATGTGTGAAAAATGATTAATTTTGATAGTAATATGATTAAAGTTGACTTTGGTCAATATTTTAGGAAAATGAACCCTGTACCAAGATGGGACGGTCCGGGAAGATCCGTAGAAAAATATGGGACTCGGGCAGCTGCCCGGAGTCGAAATCAGAGGTTTAGAACTTGAGTAAAAGAAATTTTGTGCAAAATTATTTTTCTAAAATTATCAAGGAAAATGAAAATGAAAATTTATTAAAAGACTATGGTATCGAGCTCTTATCTTGGTTCCGACGCCCGGTGCAAGTCTAAAATATGTGTTAAGCACTTTCTGTAAAGTTTGATCAAAATCGGGCGTCATTTGACGTGTTTCGGACCTAAATGTCTAAAGTTTAAAGTTTATGAAGTTGCAAGAAAAAAATGATGAATTTGGAGCTTGATTCATTGATTTTGATGTTATTTCGGTGGTTTGATCGCTCGAGTTAGTTCGTGGGGTGTTGTTGAGTTAGTGTGTGTGTTTGGTATGGAGCCCCGAGGGCTCGGGAGAGATTTTGTCACGACCCTCGTTCACCAATCGTGAACATGTCGTGATGGCACCTAGTCCCCACGACTAGGTAAGCCTAACACGTTGCGGAATATACCAGTTTATGAACATTTACTAAGAATTAGCGGAAAATAAGATGAAAGGAATGTAATCTGTGTCGCTTGGCACATACACCAGTCAAATACACTGTTTAAAATACTACCAAGACCCGGAATCCCACGGGTAACATAGACTAAAAGAGATCATACAATTGTAGCTCTATGTAAAAGGAGTATCTAACAACGGAATGAAGGAAAAACATCTACTAGCACTAGAATAGAAGGAAGGCCTCCGGATCCGCGGACGTAGCAGATCATACCTCGAGGTCTCCCAAAACGCTGCTGAATCACCTGATATGAGTCTGTCTTGATGTACCCGGATCTGCACAATAAAAGTGAGCAGAAGAGTAGCATGAGTACACCACGGCGGTACTCAGTAAGTGCCAAGCCTAACCTCGATGGAGTAGTGACGAGGAAGGTCAGGGCCCTACTGAGAAAACAATAATACAATGATAATAACGACAATAAGCAGTTTAAATGAATATTAAATTTCCGAACTAGCAACAATAAGATGATTACTACAATCGTCTACAATTAAGCTAACAACGAATAGCCAACTCAATAAAACAAGTCCAGGACCTGTAGGAATCGAACCCACAGTCCCATTGACAGTACCTCTGGGTCTCCGGGAATCGAACCCGCAGCCCATGTCTCAATAAATAATCAATAACTCAGGATCTCCGGGAATCGAACCCGCAGTCCCTACCAATAACTCAGGATCTCGGGAATCGAACCCGTAGTCCCTACCAATAACTCGGGATCTCGGGAATCGAACCCGTAGTCCCTACCAATAACTCAGGATCTCGGGAATCGAACCCGTAGTCCCTACCAATAACTCGGGATCTCGGGAATCGAACCCGTAGTCCCTACCAATAACTCAGGATCTCGGGAATCGAACCCGTAGTCCCTACCAATAACTCAGGATCTCGGGAATCGAACCCGCAGTCCCTACCAATATCACTCCGGGTCTCTGGGAATCGAACCCACAACCCTGGGTCTCCGGGAATTGAACCCGCAGTCCACAAACATAACAAATAAAGGAAAACGCAGAAAGAATATAATATGCTTAACTACAACTTTACCAAAATTAGTGCCAACAACTATCAAGAAGCTCAAGTAAGGCAATTAGGCAACTAGTCATAAAGTACTACCTAATCATGATTTTCTAACTACTACCGGGTAAGAATATCGGATTAATCGGCTAAAAACAGGGATATCACAAATTAGGCATTTTATATAAAGTATGTGTTCAACAAGCAGCGCATGTACACGCTCGTCACCTCGCGTACAAGGCATTTAAACTTTCACATAAAAATCCTAGGGGTGGAAGTTCCCCCACACGAGGTTAGACAAGCCACTTACCTCAATTCCGGTATAAAGCCGCTAAGAAACGACTCCCTTGCCACGAGTATCCGACTCCGAGTGGCTCAACTCTATCCAATTAAATTGCAAATTGTAAATAATAATTCAAGTAATTTATTCTACAATTAAATTCTAAGCTAATACGAAAAATTATGAAAAATGACCAAGATCACACAAACATCGATGAAGCTCGATTTCTAAAAGACGGCGTTCTTAGCCATACATATCCGAAATTTGCCCCTTAATGATACTACGATGATCCAATATAGTTATGTAACTTCAATCTACAATTCAACATTCAATAGGGCCAATATTGATCATAAATTCCATAACTTATGCCATTTAGGCATATTATCAAACACCTTGTAGGCATGGTTATTTTTTACCTCATAACTATAGTATTGGTTCTTCCAACTATCACCATTAACCAACAATTCATCTCACCATCATTCCTAACCAATTTATAACTTCCAAATGCACCTGTATGACCATCCATTCACATCCAACCAACAAAAATTCCATCAAATAAACACCTTTAAATCCCTACCATGTTCATGTATTTAAATTGGGAATTTATGACTTCCAATTACCATGCCATAAGTTGTAATACTTGATTCATACTCATATTCTCATAATAACACCATATGTGTAAGTCTAAGGTGTAGGATTACCTCTTGTAGATCAAATCTTGAAAGACAAACTTTGGGGTGTTCTTGAGATTTTGAAGAAATCCTATGAAATTCAACCAAAAATCATGTTGTAACTAGTGATTGAGAAGAGAAATCACCATGAAAACACACTTAAAAGCTTACCTTAGGAGTGCAATTGAGTGCCTTCGTCGAATTGGGGGTGTTGGGGAAGCCCTAGGCTTGAGAAATGACTCAAAATCTGTCATTTCCCGTCCTTAGGTATATTTAGGGCCTGCTACTAGTGCGCCCGCGCTAATTAGCGCGGGTTGAGGCAGAAAAGAATCCATTAGCGCGAGCTACTAGCGCTCCCGCGCTAAGGCCGCGCTACTGACACATGCCCAGAACAATGGTCATAACTTTCTGTTTACACCTCCAAATGATGAACGGTTTGTTGCGTTGGAAACTAGACTCAAAGGGCTTTAATTTGATAGGTTGTAACTCACACAACTCTTTATATAACGGGAGATATGATCGTTTAAAGTGAGGTCTTGTGCACACTCATTTACATCTTCGCCTATTATGAAGTTTTCCAACTTCAAAAGTTCCCGTTAACCATCCGAAATCACCCCGAGGCCCCCGGGACCTCAAACAAAAATACTAACACCTCCTAAAACATCATGCAAACTTTTTCCAATCATCGACATGCATCAAACAGCACCAATACCATCAAATTTCATCGAATTCAAGCTTAAGTTCTTCTAAAACTTCCAAAACACGCATTTAATCAAAAACCCGACCAAACGACGTTCGAATGACCTGAAAATTTGCGGACATATCCAAAATCACATAACAAAGCTACAGAAATTGTCGGAATTCCATTCTGACCCCTGGATCAAAATCTCACCTATCGTTCGGATTCGTCAAAATTTCAACCTTCGGCATTTCAAGCCTAATTGAGCTACGGACCTCCAAAATACATTCCGAACGCACTCCCAACCCCGAAATCACCTAACGGAGCTAATGGAACCATCGGATTTCCGTTCCGAGATCGTCTTAACACTGTTCCGGCTACGGACCATTTTCTAGCTTTAAAGCTCTCATTTAGGGACGAAGTGTCCCAAAATGCTCCAAATTTCAGAACCGACTCTCCCGGCAAACCACAATAGCAGAAATGAACTTAGGGGAACAGTTAAATTGGGGTTTGGGGCGTAATTTTCTAAAACGACCGGTCGGGTCGTTACATCTTCCCACACTTAAAGATTCGTTCGTCCTCGAACGAGCATAGAAAACATACCTGGAGTAGTGAAAAGGTGAGGGTACTGGCTGCGCATATCCTGCTCAGTCTCCTAAGTCGCCTCCTCGACCGGCTGACCTCGCCACTGAAACTTTACTGGAGCGATGTTCTTTGACCTTAACTTCCTGACTTGCCTGTCTAGAATGGCTACTGACTCCTCTACATAAGATAGATCCTCATCTAGCTGAACAGAAGTGAAATCCAACACATGCGACGGGTCACCATGGTATCTCCGGGCCATAGAGACATGAAATACGGGATGGACTCCGGCTAGGGTGGGAGGTAAGGCCAACTCATAAGCAACCTCCCCAACATGCCTCAAAATCTCAAAAGGGCCAATAAATCTAGGACTCAGCTGAGCACATTAGCTTGATATAGTTTGAAGATATTCCCTCTTGTTCAAACAATTAAGTCTTAGAGCCTAATTCCAACATCTGGAATTCTGTGTCAGGCTTGTTTTCATCAAGAGATCACTCAATATTCCTCAAACATGACTGCATAACCTTGCTGGATTCCTTGCTGGATTCTTACCTTACAACACAAAATCCACAGGACCACGATAATATTTTATGATCAATTTAGCCAAAAATTCAATGAATCAGATGCTCCCATTGCACCTCACGATCTACATAGGTCTCGTTCCAACTTTTACAATGCTGACACGACGGAAGAGATGTGCCGATATCCATAACCAACTACTGAATCAACAATTCATTGGATATATACTCCTGACAGGATCCATTACCTTGTCCTAAACTAGAGGATGATCCTTTCCTCTATAATTTACTTCATATAATCAGTTTGCACTGACCCCCAAATCACATAATCTCATCTCACCCAGTACGAACTCCTCAGGCGATAAGCCACATGAGACATAATCAAAAGTCCCACAAGATGACACAATGTGCTAGTAGGCTATTAATTCGTACGTGGTACCAAAAGGAAGGCGAACACTAGAGAGAACTATTCAACTCTCACACTAACATGGACTTCATCAGAAAAATAGGAAACAGAACACATAAAAGCAATTATAGACACCGAAATAAACATCACACTGTTGCGGCGTGCAACCCGATCCCAAAAATATAACTATGGCGGTGTGCCACCCAATCCTAAAAATATAACCATGGCGGTGTGCCACCAGATCCCAACAATATAACCATGGCGGCATGCCACCCGATCCCAACAATATAGACTCGCACAAGGAGTCATATGTCGAGCTGAATAGCTCATCACATCAAAATACTGAATATCGATCATAAGCACACTAAGGTGCCTGATATCAGACACAAGGAAAACATATAGCGCTATAGGCTATGAACTCAAGCACAACTGAGGTGCGATATAAGATCTGAGTCTCAAGAGCCATCATGCTCATATAACATCACCGCTGAGCGGAACCCCAACACATAAGGAACTTACCAAGCCATCTCACATTCATACGGTGCAATATATCTTTACATGAGTTAACTAACCACGAAAATAAGACCGCGACTATCCCTCCATAAAGGGCGCATTGCTGGAAGAAACATAACTGGCCTGACGCGAGGCTCACTTCCACATTTAAATCTATCCACCGACCTTAAGTCTATCCTGGTCGTGCCAAGCTAAGTCAATAATATTTCACAGGTCTATAACCCAATAAGCAGAGTGCTTTCCAGGCATAAATTCTCAAATGAATGATATCACCAAAATCCTCGTACTTGGTTTAAATTTCTAACCAATCAAGTGACTACAAGTCACACCTATACAATCCTCTTGTGGGACAAGCTCCCACCATCTTCCGAATAATTAAACGGGCATGCACATTCAACCCACCGGCTGCACTAACACTGAAAAGCGATCGGGAGTCCCTAACCGGGATGCAAAGCCTTTCTCACAGAACACCGATCTCAAATGATACCGATGTTAATACCCATCTTACTCAAAACACTGAAACTCCTTTCCTGCTCATCCGAGCTCTTTATATCACATTCATTGACCAAACTATGACCCTGGGTCCTTACTTCAAATTCCATACTACTCACTGCATATCACGTGCCGATATACGATAGACACAATTTCCATCATAGCTCTAGGACTGACGATAGGCTAATATTTCATCACAAAAGACTTTCCATTTAGCTCACTGCGGGAGAACTATAACAACATACGGCGAATTCTCATAACCATTGAATATGCCAATCTCTAAGTAGTGGTCCAAGCCAACATAACCCTTCCCGAGATCTGCCTACTCATAACAGGCCCTTAACAGAAGAATACTTCAGAATTACATCAATCACTGCGACCGACAAGTCTCAAATGCACCGCCACAAATCACATGCATAATTCGATCACGTTGCATGAATCGACCATTGACACCAATACGCCAACTCAACTATGGCTGATCAATCTACTTCCTTCCAAGTTATCCTTGATTGCCTTAGAAATGTTAATATCTTCCTTCAATACCTAACTTATTCCAACCGCACTTACCCCGAGTGACCTTAAATCATGAGGCCATGCTATCTCAAAAACGACGACCATTTCATGTCTCTCAAATACTACACCACAAGTCAAAACATCATAGATCGTTTTGTGCCTTTCTTCATAAGTTGCTTTCAAAGCTTGAGCCTCAATTGTACTTATAGACTCAGAATTATCAGGCACCACACTTTACCTCTTGAATTCACTAGGACCGCTATTGAGAACCATCCGGTTCTAACTTGCCCCAGTACGCAACCAACTCTACTGAATTTCTTTATAACATATGAATACCCTCTCGATAAAGCACCCGGCGAAATCACTTCCCGCGAAGCCTGCACCTATACGAGGCATAAATCATAAATTTTCCCTCAAGTTTGAACATGAGCCAGTAAGGCTAACCATAACATGCATTCAACAATTCATATACGCTAATATCCAGAATTCACACATGTAATTAACCATGCAACCCAATCTTAAGTGGTGGGACTCTCCCACTTAGCCCAACGCCACTATTACACGACTCTCGAACACATTAGAACCATTCTCTCAAGTCATTTACTATTATTCAACTGCAACTGACTTGATCCAACGAATATAACCACATGTGCTCTATTAGCACTCTAACATCATAGGGTATGACCTCGTCCCAATACAACCAAACATCTTCTCGCTCCATGCACCGAGCATTCTCTACCAACAACATCTTAAAACATACTATGATTCTCACACGCCTACGAAGCACCATGTAGCCTTTGTCAAATATTTCCCTGCTGATAATAAAATGCGGAGTTTATTAGGGACACAGGAACATCTAAAGTCCCAACATTATACCATACGAGCCTCAACTCTTGCCCATCCGCAAGTTTTCAAGAACTTTTGAATAACACCTAAATACATCGCAGGTCAAATCCGATATGACACATGACCTATAATTAGATCGTTGATAGTGAAATCCTTTCACTTGACACGAAGCCTTAATATACGTCTTGCTAATCCATGATACTAGCCTTTAACATTCGTACGTTTTTATCATAAGACAAGCCAAAGACATTCGTTTGGTACATGTCCTTCTTAAGACAGTTAAACTCATTTCCCACCAGTATCTCTGCTGTCTGAATCCTTCGCTAAATAGATATCTCACGTGAACCATATAGTTTTTATTACCACCAACTATCTTTAGATCTACATACACCTTGTGATTTTACCATTGTTGTGACGATTTGGTAGTTAAGTAAACCTTCTCAAGACCGTACTTATCAATCGAATGTCGGAATCTAGTGCACCCCCATGTGCACAATTGAATATCTCTCAATTCTCTTGCATTATCGTTATGGATGACATGCGGTAACAATGGTTGAGTAAATTCTTGACTCCCTTGAAATCCATGTGCAGCATCACGAACCGTCGGCGCATACTTGATACCGAGTGCGCAATTTCAATACACGAGTGGATGCAAAAGAACATATGACATAGGCTCTAACTGAATAAATGATGCACGATAAGGAATTCAAAGAATTGAAGAGTTTCCTAAACAGTTACATAGCCCCTCGTAGATAAATACAGACGTCTCCGTATCGATCAGCGAGACTCTAAGTAACCGGTCCGTGTCCCGTGACTCCTATGAACCTAGAGCTCTGATACCAACTTGTCACGACCCTAGTTCACCAATTGTGAACATGTCGTGATGGCACCCAGTCCCCAAGACTAGGTAAGCCTAACACGTTGCGGAATATACCAGTTTATGAACATTTAATAAGAATTAGCGGAAAATAAGATGAAAGGAATGTAATCCGTGCCGCTTGGCACATACACCAGTCAAATACACTGTTTAAAACACTACCAAGACCCGGAATCCCACGGGTAACACAGACTAAAAGAGGCCATACAATTGTAGCTCTATGTAAAAGGAGTATCTAACAGCTGAATGAAGGAAAGACATCTACTAGCACTAGAATAGAAGGAAGGCCTCCGGATCCGCGGACGTAGCAGATCATACCTCGAGGTCTCCCAAAGCGCTGCTGAATCACCTGGTGTGAACATGTCCTGATGTACCTAGATCTGCACAACAAAAGTGTGCAGAAGAGTAGCATGAGTACACCACAGCGGTACTCAATAAGTGCCAAGCCTAACCTCGATGGAGTAGTGACGAGGAAGGTCAGGGCCCTACTGAGAAAACAATAATACAATGATAATAACAACAATAAGCAGTTTAAATGAATATTAAATTTTCGAACTAGCAACAATAAGATGATTACTACAATCGTCTACAATTAAGCTAACAACGAATAGCCAACTCAATAAAACAAGTCCGGGACCTATAGGAATCGAACCCACAGTCCCATTGACAGTACCTCTGGGTCTCCGGGAATCGAACCCGCAGCCCATATCTCAATAAATAATCAATAACTCAGGATCTCCGGGAATCGAACCCGCAGTCCCTACCAATAACTCAGGATCTCGGGAATTGAACCCGTAGTCCCTACCAATAACTCAGGATCTCGGGAATCGAACCCGTAGTCCCTACCAATAACTCGGGATCTCGGGAATCGAACCCGTAGTCCTTACCAATAACTCAGGATCTCGGGAATCGAACCCGTAGTCCCTACCAATAACTCAGGATCTCGGGAATCGAACCCGTAGTCCCTACCAATAACTCAGGATCTCGAGAATCGAACCCGCAGTCCCTACCAATTTCACTCCGGGTCTCTGGGAATCGAACCCACAGCCCTGGGTCTCCGGGAATTGAACCCGCAGTCCACAAACATAACAAATAAAGGAAAACGCAGAAAGAATATAATATGCTTAACTACAACTTTACCAAAATTAGTGCCAACAACTATCAAGAAGCTCAAGTAAGGCAATTAGGCAACTAGTCATAAAGTACTACCTAATCATGATTTTCTAACTACTACCGGGTAAGAATATCAGATTAATCGGCTAAAAACAAGGATATCACAAATTAGGCATTTTATATAAAGTATGTGTTCAACAACCAGCGCATGTACACGCTCGTCACCTCGCGTACAAGGCATTTAAACTTTCACATAAAAATCCTAGGGGTGGAAGTTCCCCCACACGAGGTTAGACAAGCCACTTACCTCAATTCCGGTACAAAGCCGCTAAGAAACGACTCCCTTGCCACGAGTATCCGACTCCGAGTGGCTCAACTCTATCCAATTAAATTGCAAATTGTAAATAATAATTCAAGTAATTTATTCTACAATTAAATTCTAAGCTAATACGAAAAATTATGAAAAATGACCAAGATCACACAAACATCGATGAAGCTCGATTTCTAAAAGACGGCGTTCTTAGCCATACATATCCGAAATTTGCCCCTTAATGATACTACGATGATCCAATATAGTTATGTAACTTCAATCTACAATTCAACATTCAATAGGGCCAATATTGATCATAAATTCCATAACTTATGCCATTTAGGCATATTATCAAACACCTTGTAGGCATGGTTATTTTTTACCTCATAACTATAGTATTGGTTCTTCCAACTATCACCATTAACCAACAATTCATCTCACCATCATTCCTAACCAATTTATAACTTCCAAATGCACCTGTATGACCATCCATTCACATCCAACCAACAAAAATTCCATCAAATAAACACCTTTAAATCCCTACCATGTTCATGTATTTAAATTGGGAATTTATGACTTCCAATTACCATGCCATAAGTTGTAATACTTGATTCATACTCATATTCTCATAATAACACCATATGTGTGTAAGTCTAAGGTGTAGGATTACCTCTTGTAGATCAAATCTTGAAAGACAAACTTTGGGGTGTTCTTGAGATTTTGAAGAAATCCTATGAAATTCAACCAAAAATCATGTTGTAACTAGTGATTGAGAAGAGAAATCACCATGAAAACACACTTAAAAGCTTACCTTAGGAGTGCAATTGAGTGCCTTCGTCGAATTGGGGGTGTTGGGGAAGCCCTAGGCTTGAGAAATGACTCAAAATCTGTCATTTCCAGTCCTTAGGTATATTTAGGGCCTGCTACTAGTGCGCCCGCGCTAATTAGCGCAGGTTGAGGCAGAAAAGAATCCATTAGCGCGAGCTACTAGCGCTCCCGCGCTAAGGCCGCGCTACTGACACATGCCCAGAAAAATGGTCATAACTTTCTGTTTACACCTCCAAATGACGAACGGTTTGTTGCGTTGGAAACTAGACTCAAAGAGCTTTAATTTGATAGGTTGTAGCTCACACAACTCTTTATATAACGGGAGATATGATCGTTTAAAGTGAGGTCTTGTGCACACTCATTTACATCTTCGCCTATTATGAAGTTTTCCAACTTCAAAAGTTCCCGTTAACCATCCGAAATCACCCCGAGGCCGCCGGGACCTCAACCAAAAATACTAACACCTCCTAAAACATCATGCAAACTTTTTCCAATCATCGACATGCATCAAACAACACCAATACCATCAAATTTCATCGAATTCAAGCTTAAGTTCTTCTAAAACTTCCAAAACACGCATTTAATCAAAAACCCGACCAAACGACGTCCGAATGACCTGAAAATTTGCGGACATATCCAAAATCACATAACAAAGCTACAGAAATTGTCGGAATTCCATTCTGACCCCCGGATCAAAATCTCACCTATCGTTCGGATTCGTCAAAATTTCAACCTTCGGCATTTCAAGCCTAATTGAGCTACGGACCTCCAAAATACATTCCGAACGCGCTCCCAACCCCGAAATCACCTAACGGAGCTAATGGAACCATCGGATTTCCGTTCCGAGATCGTCTTAACACTGTTCCGGCTACGGACCATTTTCTAGCTTTAAAGCTCTCATTTAGGGACGAAGTGTCCCAAAATGCTCCAAATTTCAGAACCGACTCTCCCGGCAAACCACAATAGCAGAAATGAACTTAGGGGAACAGTTAAATTGGGGTTTGGGGCGTAATTTTCTAAAACGACCGGTCGGGTCGTTACAGATTTGGATAGGCATCGGATTACATTTCTTTCATTTTTTAAAGTCTGCTATGTTGGCTTCTGTGGTTTTCGCAAATGCGAAGGGGAGTTTTGCAATTGTGAGCTTACAAATGCGAGTTTTTATTCGCAATTGCGAAGTATGGGGAAATTGGCTATAGTCACAAATGTGATGCCGTTGCTCGCAAATGCGAGAGGCTTCTGATCGCAAATGCGATAGAATATTCGCAAATGTGAAACTAGGCGTCCAGACCTGAGTTCGCAAATGCGAACCCAGATGTCGCATTTCCCAGGTCTGCTGGGTTCGCAATTGAGAACCCATGTTCGCAATTCCCATAACTGAGGCCTGCATTTTTCATACTTAGATGATTTTAAGCCCCATTTTTCATAATTCTCAAACCCAAACACCCATTGGTGATTTTTCAAGAACCCTTCCTTCTCCAATCCATTTGTAAGTTGATTTTCACTTAATTTCTTCAATCTGTAACATCATTTATCATGTTTTTATCTTAAAATCAAGGTTTTACATGGGTTAAAATGGGAATTTTGGGTAGAAACTGGGTTTTCTTAAAATTGCGGATTTGGACCTCAAATTGAGGTCCGATTTAAGAAATCATAGATATGAACTCGTAGGGGAATGGGTAACCGGGTTTTGGTCTAAACCTCGGATTTTGACAACGTGGGCCCTGTTACACCTCCTTTTTTCTCTCTTACCTCATTTGGAAGAGCCTAATTACTACACCCCGGGAAGGGATATTATAAAAAGGAAGGGGTTTTTTCCAATTTACGGACAGTCAGAACGGGATTTGTTTATTTTGTTTCAGAGTTGCCACTTGTGAGATTAATGGTGTCCCAAGTTACCGTATAAATCCCGAACCGAGGAAAGTTTGACTCTGTTACAACCTGCAAACTAGAAATCCGGATAAGGAATTTTGTTAACCCGGGAGAAGGTGTTAGGCACTCCCGAATTCCCTGGTTCTAGAATGGTCTCTCAACTGTTGTATTTGTTTTCTTTCTAATTTTATATGTTCCATTTTTTTATGTGCATTCTAATATTCCGCTTATTGTTTAAATTTTTAAAGAATTACAACATTGTAAAAATGTATTTCGAACCACACTATACTAGTACGCCTGTGGCTTTTAATACATTTTGACTTCGTTGAGACTTGGATTTGGTTCACACAAATGTGCACCCATATTAAGAAGGTAATATTATTACAAATCATGGCTAATATATCTACATCTTATTAACTTTGGGAAAGACCGTGAAATTTGCTAAACGGTCCTTCCGAATCTAAGATCTTCGTAACAATTATTTGAGGGCCCGCCGATTGTGTATAATGTGGTGATGCTCATCTCATTTTTATTAAGGCCATATCTAAAGTACTATATTTTTCTATGTGTTTTGTCTCTAATATAAAAGAAATATCCTAATTGTTTATCCGTTACCTAATAGTTTGACATTTTAGAGCCACAAACTCATAAGAGTTGAGGCTTATTTCTTATTGGGCTTAAATACAGCCCATATAACAATTTCCTCAATCTAAATTTTGGTTCAGGATAGCCCATAAAGCTGTGATCCAGAACAATTTTTAGTACTATTTGACCAGGCCATTCACGTAAGTGTTATACTGATGGCCCAAACTAGTCTATATTTTTTATTAAATGATGCAGGCCCATGTACAACATTTGCTTAATTTGGGCCTTGCATTTTAACTTCTCTCACATTGAACTCGCAACAGAAGATATATCTTATTACTTCATTTTTCAGATTGTTATAATCTAAATTCAAATTCAGAATAATATTGTGCTTAACTATGAGGAACTTTCCTTTATTTCAATTTAAATTTATGTACAGAATTAAATCTAGTAAAACGAAATTTATGAATCGAAACAGACTCATTATTATATCGCGAGTAATGTTATACTAAACATTTGAAGTTATTTCTAACACTAATTACGTTAAACTAACTAGCTGATATCATAATCAAACTATTTCTGAATCAAGAAGTTATTTTCAGAAGTAATATCAAATTGACACATATGCATTCACTTGATTATAGATTTGATTTATTAACTACTTACTCAATGCCTCTTTATTATCAGTTTATGAAAGGCTAATTCAAGAGAAAACGAGAATATAAACTAACACTTAACTGAGTAAAGCCTTATAAAGTGATACATTACAGAACTTGTTATATTTACTGAACACAGAACATTTGCTTATCGGATGTTGAACGTGCATTAAAGGAATAACTCTAACTATTTAGTATACAACTAATAATGCCTGACAAAACTAGTTTCAGGAGATTAAATCCATTCTACTTTATATTTTTAAAAGTAATGTCATATAACCTCAATTATAGAATGAAACTACTATAAAACTAAAGCTAATATCAAATTAAAGTTCAACTGTCCAGTCCGTATTTTTAAATATTTAAACTAACCCTAAAGAATACAAATGATTAATTTCAACAGTCATACAGTCGAATATGAAATAACACTTAAACTTTCATTTCATTTTCTTCAATTTCACATTTACAGCTTCAGTCAATAGGGATTGTACCTGGAAATGAAAGGAAATCGATGAGATCTAGGCAAAGTAAGGATTAGCAATCAATAACAACTTGTAAATCAATCAGAACAGCTCTAGCAAACCAGACCCAGACCAAAATGATGATAAACCAGTAGAAAACCCACAGATGCTAAACCAGACCACGAATCAACAATTGACTCCACACAGTACCAAACTAACTGTAACTCGATCACTAAAGCTCAATAAAAGATGAACACAAACTTGAAATTACTTGCAAGATCAATGAAACAATGATATTTTTATGGTTTTTTAAGTTTTGATGTGAAGAGAATGCACGAATTGAAATTGTAAATAGAAGGAAAATGTTTAAGTATTTCAGATTTTTGCTCAGACTTCTAAACTTTTTTAAATGAGGGCTGATGAAGCCTATTTATATATTTGAAAAGGGAGGGAATTTCAAATTCGGAAATTTTTCCTTAGTCCCTTCTTTTATTGCAATTAGACCCCTATTATTTTATTTAAATGACCCTTTTCCCCTTTATTAATGCACTATTATCCTTTTTTCCCAATCTAGAATGTTCTTTTATTTGTCTTTTACCCTTCTACCCCTAACTCTAATTGCCATTTACTGCACTACCCGTTTATTTTGCCTGAAATACCCTTAACACCTTAAGTGTTTACTATTAAACCAAATAGGATTCCCAAATCTACCCTTATCCCCTTAGGATTATTACAATGAACCAAATGACAATCTCTAAACTGACCCTGCTTCCCTATTTTATTACCCTTTTCACCCGTAGTATCCTTAACCCAATTATAACCTAAATGCCCAAAATTACTCTAAAAATCAGGATCGAAAACTTTAACTAACTACTATAACTAATTAATTAATTATCAATTAACAGCTATAACCAAATCAAACTTAGGTAATCAATTAACAAGATTTAGAAAACAATCAAATATAAAGAATTCAATTAAAAAAAACCTTATTACTAATCAGGTTTTAAAACAATCAGAACCCTAAAACTAAGTATAACAGAATGTTTATTCGAATAGAAATCAAAATCTAAAATTTTTTATCAAGAATTAATAACACAAAGAAGATCATAGACATGCAAACAACATAAGTAAAA
Source organism: Nicotiana noctiflora (assembly GCA_032618575.1). NCBI lineage: Eukaryota > Viridiplantae > Streptophyta > Magnoliopsida > Solanales > Solanaceae > Nicotiana > Nicotiana noctiflora. Next base: position 60,283 of record JASVEL010006704.1, read on the forward strand.
ATGAAACAGGAACTTAGCTTTTTCTTGTTTTCTTATTTCCTCTAGACTTTTCTTTATTTCTTCCTTTTCTTTCTTTCTTCTGTTCTTTTTCTTCATTGTTTTTTCTTGATTTTCCAGAGTTTTAAAACATTGGATATCATTTTCTTGGACCTTTGAACTTCTGGCAGACTTTTGAGTCTTAGTATCAACCTTTTAATTTTTTTCAAGGTTAAAGGTTTTAGAACGAGGCTTAGAGTAGTTAAGGGATGCTTACAGGACGATTTTGGAGTGGTGGTGTTCGCCGAGTGGGGTTCCGATGACTTTTAAATCAATATTTGAAGAGATCTAAGCCTGTTTGAGGAAAAAGAATTAGAGGGGTGGAAAGGGGAGGCCTAGACTGTTCTATAGTGTTAAGTGTGCAGACAGAAGCCGACATGGTATTCGCCGGAGTAGGGTTCCGGCGACATTTGAACGGATATTCGAAGGAATCTGGTCTGTTTCGAAGGAAACTGGTTATGGGGGTGGAAGAGGAGACTCGGGGCTTTTTGTGGTGTTATTGGTAAGGTCATAGGCCTAGGTGTCGTCTCCCACCGGTGAAAGTTCCATCAAGACTGAAGGAGAAGGGGGAAAGAAGAGGCGGCTAGGGTTTCGTATAGATGAAGGAGATAATGGAAATGAACGGGTGTAACGGTTTTGGTGTATTTAAAACCTTAATACTATTAAGGACCTTTAGATTAGATTATTTAACGGCTGAGATTTATTATCACTTACATGACGTCGTTTGGTTTAGTGATGATTCAATTCTACCTGTTAGATCAATCAACTGAACGGCCAGGATTTGACGACTAAAACGTCATCGTTTGGTTTATTAATGGGCTTGTATTCTTGGCCGTTTGATCAAATAAATCAATGGCCCAGATCTCTTGAACTTCAGACGGTGTCGTTTGGATTACGGCCAGGTAAACAGGTATTTCTTTTGGGCTTGGGGTTAATTGGGCTAATGAATTTGATATTGGGCCACTGATATTTTCAATCCCATTTTTGTGTATATGATTTATCTTGTATTTCTTTTGTATTTTATTTAATTTATATATTTTTTGTATTTTTTTTGTATTTATTTATCTCTTTTTGTATTTCTTTCTTGTATTTTTTTCTTCTATTTTTCTGATTTAAAACTAATTAAATTCTATTTTTATGGTATTTTCAATTAAATACATAAAAATTCTATTTTGATTTTTATTTAATTTATTTCTCAAAAATGCATTATTACCCAAAAATTGTAAATTTAAAATCTTAATACTCATTTTTTGTATATTTTTTATGAATTATTATGCAACTAATTAACACAAAAATGCAATAAATATTTAACAAAATTTAAAAATTATTTGTTTAGATTTTGGGAATAATTTGCTTAGGGCAAAAATCACGTGCTCACAACTGCCCCTTTTTGCTTGGGAACACGCAGAGTTTCAGTGCAAAGATAAGTGAGCGGCAATGTGGGATTTTTGCCCATACGCATATTCCATGTGAAGCATTTTGGAAAGTTTGACCGCATCCTGCTTCAGATATTACCTACATATCCATGGCTAAATAGGAATCAAGTCAGTGTAATTTAGGAATGTTTGGTAGCTGGGACTACCAGGAGTTGTGATCTCATTACTATTGCTATTGTTACTGCTTGTTGATCCCCTTATTACACCATTGTAGAGATAAAAGAAGTTATCCTAGGTTATGCCCTATGATTTACAAAAGCCTATCTAATATATGTTATCTTGTGTTCTTGAATTGCCTTGATCTTGCATCTTAGACTCTTCAATATAACTTTGACTGTGTCCATTCTTCAGGTGAACTCATGCTTACGATTTATTGAAAAGTATTCCCTTATTCTTCAGGTGAGTTCTTGCTTGCAATTGCTTTGAAAAAGTATTCCCTTATTTTCAGGTGGGCTCCTGCTTACAATTGCTTTGAAAAAGTATTCCCTTATTCTTCAGGTGGGCTCTTGCTTGCAATTTGCTTGAAAAAGTATTCCTTAGTCTTCAGGTAGGCTCATGCTTGCAATTTACTTGAAAAAGTATTCCCTTGTTCTTCAGGTGGCCTCCTGCTTACAATTTGTTTTGAAAAAGTATTCTCTTGTTCTTCAGGTGGGCGCCTGCTTACATAATTGAAAAATAAAGAAAGAATTTCTGCCCCAGTATGGTGCCTGGGTATATCATGTTATCGAATATTAGAATTCAAAGCTAAATTTAAAATGGTACTTCCCTTGTTTTCCAGGTGGGTGCCTGATTACTGCATTTGAAAAGATATTCCCTTGTTCTTCAGGTGGGTGCCTGCTTACGAATTTTGAAAAAATATTCCCTTATTCTTCTGGTGGGCGCCTGCTTACGAATTCTGAAGCAATATTCCCTTATTCTTCAGGTGGGCGCCTGATTACAACTTTGAAAAGATATTCCCTTATTCTTCGGGTGGGTGCCTGCTTACAACATACAAAACAAAGAAACTTTTCTGCCCCAGTATGATAACTGGGTGCATGACATTACTAAATGTTAACTTACGATAAAAGTTTTAATATACTTCTCTTGTTTTTCAGGTGGGTGCCTGTTTGCTGTGCTTGAAATATATTCCCTTGTTCTTCAGGTGGGCGCCTGCTTACAAACATTAAAAAGATATTCCCTTATTCTTCATATGGGTGCCTGCTTACGAATTTGAAAAGATATTCCCTTATTCTTCAGGTGGGTGACTGCTTGCTGTACTTGAAATGTATTCCCTTGTTCTTCAGGTGGGTACGTGCTTGCAAGTTTGAAAAGATATTCCCTTATTATTCAGGTGGGTGCCAGCTTACAGCAAACATACAAAACAAAATAAAAACAAATTTCTGCCCCAGTTTGATAACTGGGTGCAGCATATTATCATATGTGCAAATCAAGAATTAAAGATTATACTTCCCTTATTCTCCAGGTAGGTGCCTGATTACTAAGATTGAAATGGATTCCTTTGCATATTATTGCTTTCCTTTAAAACTTGAATTATCTTCCCTTATTCTCTAGGTGGGTGCCTGATTGCAGAAAACTTTTAGTGCTCCCTTGTTATCCACATTGGTCACATTCACTTTAAAGTGATTAGTAAGAATTTGAATCTTATGTCCCTGTTCTAATCAAAGAACAATTTGTTAGTTTAAAATGGTGGTTAGCTGCTGGCATTCTTGTTGGCCATGCTCCCACATTTGAACTTGCTCCATCTTGCTCCTTTGGACTTGTATTGCTTTGCCGTAACTTCTGGCCATCTTTCAAAATTTTCTGATCCTGATGACCCAAATGTTTCCTCTTGTCACTGTCTTGGTGTTTCTTCCACTTTCTTGTGAACTTTTGCATTTTCCCCCAAATATCTTATTATCATATGTTATCCTTGTTTCAACTGTACTTTAATAAGTCCCGATCTTATTGTGCCATATAACTGAGAAGCCGGTAGCTAGCTTTGACTAACAATGTCTTATAGACAGATTCCAAGAAAAATGAAATGCAATGACCTCGAATTTTTGAGGATATAAATACTTTGAAAAGACAAAAAGGATAGGACTTATCTGAGTGGGAAGGCTAATTCCTTTGATCATGCCTGTCACGCCCCAAGTCGAGGGACATGACCGGCGCCTGCCTGGGTAGCCCCGTGTTACCCCTGTATTGTTCATTACTTATAAACCAAAGAATTAACCAAATTATAATTGAAATCACACTTTTAACAAACATAAAAACACTCTTAGTTTCTTAACAAGCTTACCATTCACAACGCCCGACATATATCTACATAAGACCATAATCCCACAGTTTACTGTCTACGGAGCCTCTAAGATACAAAGGATGATACAATACTTGCCGGTAATAAGGTTCCGGCTATACCTTACACAAAATCAAAATCAAAATCCAAAATAGAAGTGGCATGAGCCACGCAGGGTCCCGAAAGGAAAGGGGCTCACCAAAACGGCCAGTGGAAGGTGAAAGAGTGCTACTGCCGATGAGCTGAAGTACCTGCTATGGATCCACCTACAATCATAACACGAATGTAGCATCCCCGGCAAAAGGGACGTCAGTACACTAGAATTGTACTGGTATGTATGGACAAGCTTTGTTCCAAGTAAACTCAAGCCATAAACAAATTAATCACAATAATAGAACAACCAACAGATACACCAAGAAATAACGAAGCGAGCCAATCACATTCCCACACTTACTTTGTTTCAAGAAATCCTTAGACCATGTACAATTAGAGATCAAAAAGGAAGGCAACAATCAAATATACACGGAAAGCACAATCAAGTCAAACAAAGGGGCAATTAGTGCCCCACAGGTTGCAAACTCTCCTAATGTCCACATCAATGATTTCACAATTGTATTCATATCAATTTCAATGGCGATTTAGATCGTTTTCTACCCTTATTACCTTGGCCACCCTTATTACCTAGGCCACCCTTATCACCCCAACCCACACCTTATTACTTCGTGTTGCGGTGCACAACCCGATCCCATCGTAAAGTTTCAAATCACAACAATCACAAATAACAAACAAAAGCACTACACAAAGATCACAAATAAGGGCAATAAGCAACTTACAAATTGGTTCATGTTTTCCAAATACTTTTCAAGCTGGTACCACAACAAGGTTACAATGTTTCCATATTTAAGAGTATCAATAATGTTATGTTCAACAGTTTATCACAATTCGAGTTGTTTCATTAGTTTCCCACAAGAAGCCAAATATGCCATCACTACTATTGTTCTCAATTTCTTTACCAATTATAATTTCCCTTTTTATCATTCGGTTCACATCTCATACCACACAACACATAGTTACCAATCGAACACACAACAACTTAATCATAAAAATTACCCAACAATTCATATAGCTATCACATAACAAATAATTTGTACACAAAAAGGCGATTTCACAAGGATCAAAGTTAGCCATACATACCTGGAATCGAATTTACTTCCTTATGTCACCTACTTTAAGTTCATCCAAGCTATCTTATGTTGCCAACTTCGCTTTTGCTAACTCTTACTCCTACCCACTCCCTTTTACTAAATTTCAAGTTTAAAGAACATGCATGAGTGTTAAATTCTATTTTCAAAAGCTAATGCATGAAAATCTTTCTTTCCCTTTAAGAACTGAAAATTAAAGGAAAAATGGCTAGGGTTTTTACCTTTAGAATTTGGGGAAGAAGACATTTGCCGTAGGATTTTCCAGACCAAGCGATTAGAAAATGATCCTTGAAGATTGTTAGGTTTCTCTCTCAAGAATCTCTCTTTCCTCTCTCTTGTTTTGCTAAGAAAATATGAAGAAATGAAGTTGTGGGGTGTTTTAATAAAGAAGGGATCGTGTTAAAAGTTTTAGAAAAATCCGGGCCAAGTCAAATCTGCGGTCTCATCTGCGATCGCAGAATCAATGTGAGGTCCGCATAATGGACCGCGGAATTGCTCCCAAAAAGCACATGTTATGTTATGATATGCGACCAAAATGCGGTCCACATTCGTGTTCTGCGATCGCAGAATGCACCATAGAATTGACATTCAAAAATCATTAAGGAATTATACGATGGTTTTGCGATCCGCATTTCCCTTATGCGATTGCATATGGGACCGCATTTTTAACACCAATTTTGCAAAATATTCTATTACACTCTGTGGTAGGAATGCGGTCCGCATAGCAGATCTGCAACCGCATTCTTGACCGCAGAAATGACATTTTCTGAAAAATTTTATTCTTTTGATTTTTAAAGCATAGATCACTACCAAGGGTCTGAACCACGACGAGCTTGCTCGCCACGAAGAATTCTACACATTCCAAACGCATTATTCGAACCATGACACCATGGCTACAAGGTTTTAAGCACAAAACTTTTACGGGGCCTTACTGTCACGCCCCAAAATCGAGGGACATGACCGGCGCCTGACCGAGTAGCCCCAGTCAAGCGGACCTAGGTGCCTTTCTATCCCACGCATTACCCCCGTGTTGATTATTACTCATAAACCAAAGATCTAACCAATTATAACCGATTTCACAATATACAAACATAACCATGTGATTGATTTACTAATAAGTTCATAATTTATATTTACAACGCCTCATACATATACATAGGCCACAATCCCACGGTTTACATGTCTACAAAGCCTCTAGGATACAAAAAGGGGAATACAATACTTGCCGGTAACAAGGCTCCGGCTATACCTTACAAACCAAAATGAAATCCCAAAACAAAAAGTGGCGTGAGCCACATAGGGCCCCGAATGGAAATGGGCTCACGGAATTAGCTGACGGGAAGTGATGAGGAGCTACGGTCGGTGGACTGGAGTACCCGCTACGGATCCACCTACAATCATAACATGAATGTAGCGCCCCCGGCAAAAGGGATGCCAGTACACTTGAATTGTACTGGTATGTATGGACAAACTTTGTCCCAAGTAAACTCAAGCCGTTAAACAAGGATCATGATGACAAGACAGACAATAGATTACATCAAGAAATCAATTAAGCTAACTATCCATGTTTCCCACCTTTTACTCATTTCAGATAAGCCTCAACACAAGCACGTTCAAGGTCAACAAATAGAACAACAACCAATCAACAACATAAATTGCAAGTAGTCAAACATAGGGGCAATCAGTGCCCCCCAGGTTGCAAACTCTCCTCTTGTCTCCTTTCACAATTTCACATCATTGATTTTTGTATCAATTTTCAATAGCGATTTCGATCGCTTTCCATCCTTATTGCCCCTGACCACCCTTATTACCTCGGCCACCCTTATCACCCCAACCCACACCTTATTTCCTCATGTTGCGGCGCGCAACCCGATCCCACCTTACAGTTTAAAACACAACAATTTCAAACAGAAGATAAGGCACTACACACAATTTCAACAAGTTCAAATAAGCAACTTGCACATTGTTTCATGTTCTCAATTACTTATCAAGCCAATATCACAACCAAGTTACAATATTTCCATAATCAAGAATATTCACACAAGTATGTTCAACAATTTTCCACAATTCAAGTGTTTCATCTCTTTCCACAATAAACCAATTCTCAAGTGTTTCGTTCCTTTTCCACAAGGTGCCATATAGGCCATCATAACCATTATTCACAATTCTTTACCCAATTCAACTCTCATTTACCTTTCGGTTCATATTCCATACCACATCACTCATAGTTCAACAACAACTTTGAATATCCAACAACAACATCAAGAATTTCACACAATTTATCAAATTAGCACGAACCAAACAAGTTTCACACATATAGGCGATTTCACAAGAATCAAAATTAGCCATACATACCTGGTGTCGACTTTTCTTCCTTTAACCTCCTACTTTATGCTTACCCAAGATATCCTACTCTTGTCAACCTTGTTCTTGAAGACTCTTACTTATACTCACTTCTTTTACTAATAATCAAGTTCAATAATCATGCATGAGTGTAAAATTCAATTTTCAAAAGCTATTATACGCAAACATCTCTTTACCCAATTTAAAACTGAATATTAGAGAAAATAGATAGGGTTTTTACCTTGAAATGATTTGGGGAAGTTGAATCCTTGCCCTAGGATCCTTTGAACTAAGTGGTTGGAACAATCTTTGAAGATGGAAGACTTCTCTCTCTAAAACCCCTCTCTTCTCTCTCTAATTTTGGTAAGATGATATGAGAAAATGAAGGAGCAAGGTGTTATATTAAAGAAGAGGTCGGGTCGAATTTTATAAAATTTCTAGGCCGGGTCAATTCTGCAGTCGCATTTGCGATCGCAGAACCAACATGCGGTCCGCATAGTGACCGCGGAATTGCCCCAAAATTTACACAAGTTCTGTTAAGGAATGCGACCAAAATGCGGTCCGCATTCTTGATCTTCGGTCGCAAAGTGCACCGCAGATTTATTATGCGATCGCATATCGACCGCATTTTCAACATGATTTTGGGAAACCTTCTGGAAAGCTCTGCGGCAAGAATGCGGTCCGCATAGCAGATCTACGGTCGCATTCTTGACCGCAAAATTGACACTTTTCTGGAAAAATTGATTCTCTACATTTTTGAAACTTAAATCACTACCAAGGGCATTCCTAACACATTATTCGGACCATGTCACTATAGCTACTAGGTTTTATGCACAAAAATTTTACGGGGCCTTACATCCTCCCCCCCTTAAGATCATTCGTCCTCGAATGAGGACTTTGAAAATAAATTGGTTTTGAAAGACATGATATGCAAGCTATCAAAATTTTGACTAACTCTTATATTTTAGAAAAATTTCGCCAGAGTTTCCTTTGTATTATGGACATATCCACCTGTCAAAGGGCCCCCGAAACACATTACCAAACAACAATACACAAATACAACACTTTCCACAACTTGTATACAATTTCTTACCACAACGAATGCACATATTCTATCACATTGTTACAACTGACATAAACTAATTACTTCAATGAGTTCTTACCTTATTTAACCATCTTAATACACCATGTACACACAAACAAACCATTACCAATCTACACTTACTATTAGTTGTTTACTTAACACATGAATCTTTTATAAGGCTTTCATTTATCAAGAAAGGTTCAAGCGACCTAAAGTAACAACAATATATATAACTCTTGCAAAACTAAAGAAACTTTACTAACATTAAGAAGGAAGCAATTTGGATAAAATGATAGTTGTTTCAAAGATAGAAGGGTCACCTAATTTCTTCGAAGCTTGATCAAACAAATGGGGATATTTTTCCTTCATTTCCTTTTCTGCTTCCCATGTGGCTTCTTCAACTTGTTGACTTCGCCACAGCACTTTAATAGACGCAACTTCCTTATTTCTCAACTTACGAACTTGCCTATCAAGGATGGCAACTGGAACTTCTTCATATGACAAATCTTCATTAACCTCGATAGCCTCGACTGGCATGATGGTGGATGGATATCCAATCACTTTCTTCAACATGGACACATGGAACACCGGGTTCACTGATGACATTTCAAGAGGAAACTCCAGCCTATAAGCAACTTGCCCAAACCTAGGACTCAAATTCCCTTTCTTCCTGAATCGCATGACTCCCTTCATAGTATATACCCTCAAGAACACCCAATCATCGACTTGAAACTCTAAATCTCTTTGGCGATCGTCTGCATAGGATTTTTGGCGACTCTATGCAGTTTTCATCCTCTCCTGAATAACCTTAACTTTGTCCATTGCTTGGTACACAAGATCTGGCCCTAGAAATTCCGCTTAACCTACTTCAAACCACCCAATTGGTGACCTACACCTTCTTCCGTACAATGCCTCAAACGGGGCCATTTGAATGCTAGCATGGAAGTTGTTATTATAAGAAAATTCTATAAGTGGTAAGTGTTCATCCCAATTACCTTTGAAATCCAAGACACAAGCCCGCAGTATATCTTCAAGCGTCTAAATAGTCCGCTTGGCCTGACCGTCGGTTTGTGGATGAAAAGTTGTGCTGAGATTCACCAGAGTTTACAAACCTTGCTGAAATTTCTTCCAAAAATTAGCTGTGAACTGAGCCCTGCGATCTGAGATAATAGAACGTGGAATGCCATGAAGCCTTACTATCTCCTTGATGTACAACCTAGCATATTG
>JASVEL010006705.1:0-96892 GCA_032618575.1 Nicotiana noctiflora
AATAACACTTATTATTTACTAATTTAACCCTTTGGAAAACTATAAATAGAAACCTTGTCATTCTCTCATTCTACGACTAAATTGCTATCAACTATTTGGCTCTCATTTTTTGGAATTTTATTTGTGGTGTTATTTGAAGTTTATTCATGGTAAGATCAGAGTTGCGAGATTCAATTTCAAGACTTTAAAAATAATAAAGTGTTCAATTTATTGTGGAATTCGGTGCACTCGTTCCAACTCTTTCTCTTATATAATATTTTATTTGCATATGCAACTTTTTGCATATTAATTTTTAATAGTAGTTAAATTTTCACGATATGTTTAATGCTGCAAAATGAGTTTGTAATAAGGCTGCTAATCGAGTAATCGGGGAAATAGAAAAAGACGTGCTACTTCAACTTTTGGTAGTAATATAAATGACTTTATACATGTTTCTAAAACATCAACTGATAATAATAGAGATTATCAACAATTATAGGAAGATTACGATATAGAAGATAATGAATTATGAGACACCACCTACACCTAGCAGTTTTGGAGTAGGTAGCAGGAGTGGTAGTCGGGGCACTAGTAGTAGACCATATGTGGCCTCGACTACTGGTCACCGGAAAAGGAGAAGTAAAGTTTGAAAATATTTTAAGGAAATAGATAACTCTAATAGAGTTAGATGCAAAATTTGTAAAGAAGATTATAAACATAAGACTAGAGGAAATTTAGGGGGGACTGGGGCACTTAATAAACATATGAGAATTACTCATCTTATAGAATGGGACTCCAATTTAGATGAAAATCAAGGAACTCTATACCCTAATACTAGAGGACTTGTGAAATATGATAAAATGAAGGACCGTGAGGAGTTAGCAATAATGATTGCATTGGGTTGTTTACCTTTTTTTTTTTTTATGTATATTCAAAGGATTTACAATCCTTTATTTAAAGGTATCCCTAGAAGTACTTGTAGAGCTGATATCTTTAAATTTCATGGATAATATCAAACATATATACGTTATTTGTTTAGCCACCTTCCTTGTAGAGTTTCTCTAACTTCTGATATTGGCCATGCTGTTAATGGAAATGATTATTTGACAATTACATGTCATTGGATAGGTGATATTTTGAGATGGAATTATATTAGATGATATTTTTTGTATACAAAAATAAATTATCGCTTTTAAATATGATGAAGATCGGAATCATACTACTTTTGGAATTTATGATCCTAAAGAAGTTAAAAAGGGGCCCATAGTATTTCTGTGATTATAAAACTCTCATTAAGGGTAGAATTATAAGTTTGCGCTAAATTATTTCCAAATTTAGAAAGGGGTCTTCTTTTTGGAATGGGCCAAAAAGGAAATAGGTTCACAAAAATTAAAAAGGAGGGAGTACTATTTGCGAAGTTGGTGCATTTTACAATCTCAATAAAAAGGTATAGTGTATGCTTTTTTGATAATGCTTCTAACATTGATGTTGTTATTTCAATATTAAAACTGCATTTACAATCACCACTTGATGATATCTTTCATGTTAGGTGTGCATGTCATGTTTTTAATTTAATTGTTAAAAGTGATCTTGGTTTATTTTTTACTGAGATTACTCATGTTAGAAGAGCAGATGATATTATTCAAAGAAAAGATAAACAATCTAGAATTAGAAAATTTAAGGCTAAGTGTACCGAACATAAACTTAACCCCATATTCATGATAGATAAAATTGTTACTAGGTGAAATTATGCATACTTATTTTTAATATGTTGCTACAAATATAAATTGCCTATAACTGAAGTTGCTAATGCGTCAACATGTATGTTAACAATTCATAATTGGGAGGTAAAGAATGATGTTGTTAAATTTTTACATAAATTTTATATAGCTACAGTTGAGTTTTCTGGAGCTTTTTTTTTTTAAACCCCTACTAAATTATGAGAATCTATAGTGTTTCCAAACTTCCCCTCCAGCTTATTACCCTAGTGTTACTATAGTTTTATTACATATAGCTGAAATTTCTCTTCTACTTCCTGATTTCATGAAGAAAAATACAAGGATGATGTTGAAAAAATGCAAATAAAATTCAAAAATATTTCATTCCAATTCCTTCCGTTTACTTAATTGGTTTTGTTTTAAATCCTTCTATTAAGATGTCTAATTGTCGCTAATTGATCAATGTTCCGTATACTTATATGGAGATTGGACCAACTAAAACCCCAGATATATATTCTTGTACGAACAAGCTAAATGATTATTTACAACAATTATATAATTATTATGCAAATTTAATTGACAATGCTACTAATGATGTAGGAAATGTTAATCTCACTTTTCATTGTATTACTTCTACTTCAACATCTGCTATTATGGATGAAGATGAAAACCTTGATGGTTTTAATTTTTGGTGCACATTTCCTCAAACCAGTAGCAGGAACATTGATGAACTTCAATTCTACTTGCAAAAGCAAACGAAGCCTTGCACAAAGGAATTTTCACTGTTGGCATAGTGGCATGAATATGAAAAGCAATTTCTTTGTTCTTTCGACAATGGTTCAGGACATATAAATGTGTCAATTTCAATCGTTGCATCAGAGAGCGCATTTAGTCAAGCAAATTAACGGCTAGAAGACACCGGTAACTTATTGGGAAGCAATTCTTTTTTTTTTTGATTTGCACCGGGTGTCCGAGTCTCTAAGAGACCCGACTAATCCCGAGGGTGCACAGGCCCTCGGCAAGGAGTTTTCCGCAAGTGCACCACAGTTAATTAAGGTTTTAACCAGTCCGATGGCCCTCAGAAATTATTTGCACCCAGTGGGTTTCGAACTTGAGACCTTGAAAGGGAGCAAACTCCAAGGCTCAAGTCTATTGCCACCAGACTTTGGGAAGCAATTCTTTGGAAGTTCTAGTATGTTTCAGAGATTGGATTAGATCGAAGCGAAGAAATAAAGGACGTGAAGATGTTGATAAACCAAAAGACGAGGAACTTGAAAATATATTAACAAATGGTAACCCACCTGGATTCAACACTCCAGAAGATGGCCAAGAAGTTCATATTGACTATGAAGAACCTACTACAGCAATGCAAAATCTTTGAAGTTTGAAGACCATATTTAATAAATCAAATTTGAATTTACCCTTTTTTCTTTAGTTTAGTTGTTGTTAAATGTAAACTTTAATTTGCAAATTTAAACTAAGAAAAAGAACTTGCAAATTATAAGTTAATTGTATTATCTTAAATTCTTAATGAAATATTCAAATATAATACTTTAAAGCTTTTGAAGTTTTTATTCAAACATTCTTTTATAAGTTAGTTTTTAGTGTTTCACATTTTTACTTTATCTTAATATAAATTAAGATTGTTTTACAAAATAAAAAAACAAAGAGGGGTCCAGCCAATTAGGCTAGGTACCGTCCAGTTCACTTTTTCACCGGACCGTCCTGGCCCCCTAACACCCATAGGTTATATTGTCAAGACATATACTTTCTCCACTGTGTCCAACTTCGGAGGGCCGGAGGGGTTTAAAGCTAGACGTGAAGAGGTTGCACCATTCTCTTAGTTGTGGACTAAACAAATGACTAACCCATACCCTTCGTTGTGCCTCTCCCATTTTCACCCCCCACACAAAATATAGTGTAGATGTGTCTATAAGCTTTAATGAACTTGTGCATACTTACTTTGAAGAAAGCTTCAAGAACTGGTCGAATCACTTCTTGAACCTCAGCAACAAATTCAGGTAAAGAGAACGACCTTAACAAAACATATTTCAAATTTCTTAAACAAGCCAAAAATGGCAATGGAAAATCAAGCAAAAGAAGGCTGTAATCATACGGATCTCTGCGGCGAATCTCTTTAAATGACATTGCAGCTGATGATTCTCCCCCCACAGTTTGATTTAAACTGTAACATTAACATGGAAATTATAAGCTGATCTTAAATTGAACTCTACCCAGAACACAGCATTAAAATCTGAATGTGTAGCCATACTCTTGGATTTTGTGAACAAGGGGATGATCACTTGTTTCCCATCTCTCACGAATATCTTCTGCAATCTGTCATTCGGCACATAAATATTTGAGATAACTTCATATTAAATACCAGATTTACCACTTCTGCTCTTAGCTAAAAGTTTTATGCTAAAGAATATTCACATATAAACACATTTCAGATCAAGCCATGTATATCCTCATTGGATCACATATAACAGAGGGAAAAAATGAAATGAAAATTATTACCAGCAGAAAAGATAAAATTCTACTGAGAATCTGAAAGTACCTCCTGGCTTCTTGTTACAACAGGTTCACTCATGCCAGTGAAGCGCTTAAAAAGAGGGTGACCTTGCATCTGAGAATAATAAAAACTCATGGAAAAATAAGGATTACAAAAGGTAAATAAGGATTACAAAAGGTAAAAGACAAGTTCGCCTGCATTTCAACAAGGACTAATAAGTAAGAAAATTACTTTATCCTTGAATGCCTCCCATTTCTTATTCCATTTCGATTGCTTTGATGGTAAGACAGTAACATCAGTCCTTGTGCTTCTCTCAAAGTTTGCTGAAGTTTCTTGCGTGGGAGCAGAATATTCGAGGCGCTTTCTCTTACCTGGAGTACCTTTCAACTCATCCAATATGATGCCATATCCCTTCTTGGCTAAGTCAATAGGCTTTGCTTCTTTAATTTTCTGGAAGGCTGGTGACACTTTTGATGATAAGGATGAAGCAGCAGACTTAACCTTGCTATAAACTGATTCTGCACTATCACTGGAACCAGATTGCTGCTGTTCCTGTTGATTTTTTGCTGATGCAGACTCACTACTCTCATGGGTATTTGAACTAGAAGTATGTGAATGACCACTTGATCCTGGAGCTTCTTGCTTCCCCATCCCAAAACTATCTTTGACCTAAATACAAATCAGGGTTAACTATCATCTCTTTAAAGAGTTGACCATAATTGGGAAATGTGCTAAGAAGAGCTAGGTGAAAATTTACCAACCTCCTCTTTAGTAGCAGAAATTTTTTCCTCAACATTGGAAAAAACCTACAAGATAAATTACATGAACTCAAAAGACAGTGACTAGAAATGTAGCTTTGAAAGAACTTTAATGATTCTGAGATTGAAAGATCAATATCAAGAACTCAGCTACCACACAAGAGGAACATACAATTAGATGGAATAGTGACAGGAAAAAGCTTCACAGGATAACCTAATATAGAAGTCTCATGTTTTGCTGCATAGCAGTGCTTGGTGCTTGACACAGGATAACCTCTGTAGAAGACTTTATTGCAAATAATAATATTGCTAAATAAAAGGGGCAAAACCCATGTACAAAAGGATCCAGCATGTGTAGAAGATGATACATCTGTGAAACAGACGTTGGAATTGTGACTCATGACTCGCCTATTTATTCACTGGAAGGCTGCGAAGGAGTTGTGGGACATGCTTTTCAACTTGCTTTTTACTAAATAAAAGGGGAAAAACCCAATATACAAGAGGATCCAGCATGCGTAAGAGATGATACATGTGTAAAAACAGAAGCAGGAATTGTGAATCACCTATTTATTCCCTGGAAGGCTGCAAAGGCGTTGTGAGGCATGTTTTTCAAATTATTTGTAACAGAGAGGCCATGCACAAATCTCTAAAAGCAGTCTATAGCGGCTGACAGGGAGAAAAAAAGGGAAGCTCAATCGCAAGATATGGGGAACTGTACTAGCATGTATTATATGGACAAAATCAATGTTATCAAAGGCGAAAAAGCGGAAAAAATCTCTAAGGTACGTTGGGACTTTAAGCGCAAAGTGCAAACAAAGTGTGAGCTTTAATGAAAAAAGGCGCAGCAGAAGAAAAAGTAAAAATATGCATAGTAGTCCAAGACTAATCATTAAAAGCAACAACAACAACTACCCAGTATAATCCCATAAAGTGGGGTCTGGTGAAGGTAATGTGTACACAGACCTTACACCTGCCCCGATAAGGCGGAGAGGCTATTTCCGTTACTAATCATTATAAGCATGAAAAACAAATATATGGACAAAGAAATTGAAAAAAAAAATCATGATAAAGTGAAATATCAGGTTTTTAATTAAGGTCGTCATTTCAGGATTAGCAAGGAAAAGTATACGTTAGAGCTTTGATGCAACACTAAAGCGCCCACGAAGCGAGGCGAAGCATTCAACGTGTTTTGAACCTCACTTCAGGGCTTAAGCGCGCTTTAAGCGCGCCTTTGACAATACTGGACAAAATGAAGGAGAAAGAGGTCAAGGATGTTCGCAAAGTGTATACACTCCGTTATACAATGAAAGCAAAATGACTAGTTAATCTAACTTCTTGGTGCAATTAAAAATTTGTAAAAGATGTAATGACTGGACTTCATTAGCTCCCTTCATTTTTAAAGGGAGGCGGAGGTGCTTTTTTACTTATTGCATTCACTGGATCCCCCTTAACAAAAAATTTAATATTTTATTAGAAAAAAGGGCAACGGATTAACAAGAGTTAACTTGGGATACCATCCAAATACCTAGAAGAAAAACACATGCTTGGTAGCATTCATTTTGCATAATCTCATTCATGATTCAGCAATCAAATATTAGACCAGCACCAGAGACACTGATGGAGGTTGCACTGTTACCTTTTTTGCCGTAGCTTCAGCCTCCGTCCAAACGCCATCCACATGCTTGTAAAGCTGCTCAGTTGTCTGCTTCGTTCTGCATTCGCCAGTTCACCATTTCAGGGTCCCCATTGGAAGTTCTGCCAGCCTTGACATACAACAGTATGTCTCAGCCCCTTAAGGAAAAGGCTAAAACTACTATAAAATATATTTACAGGAAATCTAAAAGACACCTTGTTTTAAGATCCTCCTTCACCCCTTTCAACTCCTCTGCTTTCTCCTTCAGTACCTTGACTGACTGCTGGAATTCTTGATTTCTGCAGCCATAAGCATTGAGGAATAAGCCCAATGACACCGCCAATAAAGCATTAGCACAAAAAGATAGAGAGGGCAACACAAACATTTAAACTTTTACTAGTCATAACATTGAGAAATAAGTGCATTCTCTACCTTCTCACTTCTAAGATACCAACATGTCCCCATAGTCCCATACCACCAACCCCAAAAAGGGAAAGAAAGAAAAGAAAAAGAAATGCTCAGAATCAGGTTACTCATACTGCATTTCAACAGATCTTCTAAAGAGTTTAGTGCAGCAGAATTTTAAAACAGTGCACCAAATATGTTCAGGAGAATCAACTACTACTCATTAGCAAATTTAGAGTAAAAATTTGCCATCAAAGTGTTCCATATGAATAAAGTGGCACGAGCATAGCAAAATTTGTCCAACAATTGCAACTCCAGGAACGAAATGAAATGAATGAAATTTGAAGAGAGGAATAAGGCTAGGAAGATCATTAATTGCAAAAAAGTGAAATGGAGTAAAATATGACAAAAGGAGATAACAATACTATATTGTTCTATAGAATAGTCGATGCTTGTGGGACATAAAATTACATTGAAAGGATTACGATTGATGGCTTCAAAGTTTCATAGGAGAGGGACATTAGAGAAGGAATACTCCTATAAATGCAAGCATTTGTACATTGAGAAGGAGATTTGAAACCACAGCTGAATAGAGTTCCTTTTCGAACTATTAGTTCTGATGAAAGGAAAGCGCTTGCAAGACCTTTTATCATGGATGAAATGATGGAGGAAATGAGGATTTGTGGGAGAAACAAGGCAGAGGAACCTGATAGTAAACCTAATTCAGATAGTTTGCATCTTATCAAAAAAATGAATGGATTACTTTCATATTAAACAACTAGCCCTTACTGAGTACGCATGCAAACAGGGATTATGAAGAAAAAAGACGACTTCACGAGATTCACTGGCTTCGCCAAATGGCTAGGTTTGGCTGAATATGTGGGGCATTAAGATAAAATCTATGCCCATTGGTGTTAGCTATTGCTAATGATAGGATGCACTTGTGGGCTTGCTGCTGACATGATCATAGAAAACATTCCAGGAAATTACTGGAAGTTTAGCGCGTGAAAAGCTATTCAGATTGAGTATCCGAGGAAGAGGAAATGTCCAAAAGATGTTTTACAGTTACACTGAGGAGGAATGTGGGAAGGCTAGGATGGTATAAAGAGGGTCTGCATGTATATGTTCATAAAACTCTTGTTCCTTGTGTCTACCTAATCGAGGAGATAAGAAGCCAGCGTAGAAAGAGATTTTAATACTAAAGCACCGAAGAAAGTTGCAACTTTTACACGGGTGTGTCACAAAAGTTGCAACTTTTACACGGGTGTGTCACCGAGAATGCAACACTTACAAAGATAATCTCATAAAGAAGAAACAGATTTCTTTAAGTTGGAGAATTATGTGCCAATGGCTCCGAGCATATGTTGTTAACTTGCTGTAACAATATAGAGTAGCTTCATAGTATTTGGCAGTTGAGTTCTCTCAATGTAACGTTGACTGGGCAGCGGGAACCCCAAAGATAGTATTGGAGACTACGGAAAGATGGAGAATTGGGGAGTAAAGAGGCTTGCACCCAGGCGTCCGTTATGCTTTTTCTGGAACATTTGGAACCAAAGGAACTGGTGAATCCAAGCAAACTTAATACATGTAAATATCTCGTTTTTATCCATATATACTTAGGTGTGGAGAATTCCTTTGCGTAGATAGATGGGTAGGCTTTAAGGGATGTCAAAGTACCTACATACCCAAATTTTTTTTATTTTTGTGGCGCACCTTAGCGAATTAATGAAATGATGTCTGCTTTATACAAGAAATATCCTAATAGCAACTCCTCCAACCATGACTTTGAGCTAGATATAGCAAGCCCAACATTGATCATTACAAAAAGGAACTTCTAATTTGCACACAAGGATGTGGCCTAGCAGTCAAAGAAGTGGAAAGTGAACAGATTGAATCTCAATGGAGACAGAAACAACAAGGCGATTTCTTCCAATCTGCCTAAAGCAGAGTTACCCGATACCTACAATGGGAGGTAGCAGGTACAGGGTAGAATTAGTCGACCATGTGCAAGCTAACCCATACTCTACTGTCCATTAAAAAAGGAGCTCTTAATTCTCAGTATAAAAATTTCCCAGCTTGCACAAAATCCCTTTTCTCTTCTTTACTACCATTATCCAAGAAAAAATTGGTAAAGCTACAATCTTTCAACTTAAAAAACAGATAACTAAGTAATAGCTACAGCATTGAAATGAAAAGCAATATGAGATAGCAAATAACAAATACCTATCAACTTCGCCTTTAACCTTCTTGGAGAACTCATTGAATACACCAAAACTACGAATGCCCATATAATGCCTATCTGCTCCAACCAACCTCAAATTTGTTGCAACTCTACCATAAACCACCTTTACAAACACAAACTTAAAAATATGAAACTTTTTTTAAAAAGGAAACAAAACCCATTAAACACAAATTCAATAGCTTCACAATCAAGAAAGCAAACAACCCCCCCCCCCCCCAAACAAGTACCTGTTGTGGTGCTAATATTCGGCGGAAAATAGGCTGTTTAGAAATAAACAAGTCCCGCACAAGCTTTCTGCTGGTCATTTGGAGCCCTTTGTCCTTTTTTTTTTAACAAGAAATACAACTTTCCTTCTTCTTGCGTCTTAACCGACGAAGGTCTGTAGTAAGCTCTGTCTTCTTTTCCTACCCTAATAGGAGAAAAGGGGTTTGGGCCGCACGATAAGCACCAAAAAGAAACCACAATTTATTACTATATTTTTTCACAAATAATTATATACTCCTCCATTTTTTTTTTTTTTTTTTTAAACCCCTCCCAAATTAGGAGGGTCTATAGTGTTTCCACACTTCCCCTCCACGGTGACTCGAACCCAGGAGCTAATATACTCCTCCGTTTTAATTTACCTATCATAGTTGGACGTAACATGCAATCTAAGAAAGAAATAAAAAATTTATGCAAAATTTATAGTATTAAATATATTAATATATCATAATATTTGAAGTGGCTATAAAACTTTGATTGATAATAAGGAAATTATTTAATATTAAATTATTTTTAGTAAAAATAACTAGTACTTTTTTTAAAAAAAGAATAAAAATAGTGTCTTAGTCGAGGGAGTATAATTTCATGAGAAAATTTTAACAAATCGCAATTCAATTGATAAATTAGAGTAATTTCATAAATGACTATTGTTTAATGGCTATTTACTTGCTATCATATATATAATAACTTTCTGTGATTATTCTTCGGTTGTTATAATAATGTATTTGATGTATTCGAGATACTGTATTCATGAATATAGTAACAAAAATGTGCTAAAAAAACAGGGCAATCCAGTTGTCAGCCGCGTATTCACGTGTATTCATACCATATATTCATGAATACAATGTCATAATAGGTCTTTCTAGTTGTTTAATAACGGAAAGCTGCTAATTTAATGGGATACACTCCTAATATAACTCACATAAATCAATTATAACAAAAAACATTATCAATCCAATTAATGATAAGATTTATCAAACACTAAATACCAAAACAAAAACTTCGGAGTTTCGGTTCCTTTTTTTTTCCTGCTACAATTCGAATTTTTTTCCGGACATTGTTCGAGGTTCATAATAAACCTAGTATTTTTGTTCGATTATCTATATATGAATACATCATGTATTTATGTCGGACACTACCTGGAATAGTAACCTACTGCCTGTATATTTTATATAAATCTAGTGCTTATATTTTGTTGTATCTAATAATTGTGTTCAATGTATTCACGATATTTTATTTATTCCTAATATATAATATTACTTCTTTATTGAGTATATTTTATTGGTTGTATTTATTAATTTTCTATTTATATTGAGGATATTTTATTGTATTACACTGTATTGTTGTTTTAAATATAGATGAATACAGTTAGGTAAAGTACAGATACAATTATATTGGCTGCATAACTAATTGATGAATAACATCAAGATGATAGAACTAACAATGTATTTAAAATATTATTGTATGAACTCAATACATATAAATGCATCTAAATACAACAATCAAAAATTATTGTACAAAATAAAAAAAAAAATTGTATGTCTTATCGAATACATATAAATACATCTAAATACAAGAAGAGAAAATTATTGTACAAACTAAAGGACTATAATACATATAAATACATCTACAATTAGGGTCGATGTGTATTTTTATTCTCCTCTCGACTTCAATGGTTGTTGATGAACTTGCCAATACAGGTTCATCTTGAGCGATTTGCAAATTGAAAGATGGTCTTTCGAAATTGATTGCTTTAGTGAGTATTCTGCTAAAAACCTAACAAAGCTTTTATAGTATCGAAAGATGGTCATTCGAAATTGAGTGCTATTCTGCAGAATTAACAATGGTGGATATTTAAAAAGAATGTTTAAGAGTAAAAAAGAAAGCTTTAACCGGTCAAAACCTCCAAAACTTTAACATTTACCACAACTATTTTGGAGCAAAAAATATTGAAAATTGAGGGAGATAATGGTGCTGATAAAGGAGAGATCTTGGGAGAGAAATTTGGAGCAAAAAATACTGAAAACGGCCGTGGCAGCTGCTAGGCCTCCATGTCGCCTAGAGAGAGGATAGAGGAGAGGGAGATCGTGGAGAGAGAATTAAAATATTATGCGGTGATTTTGAGAGAGAATAAACTGAAAGAATGAGAGTGAAAAATATTAGATAACATATTTAATGACTAAATGGTAGAAAGTGACCAATAAGTACATATTTGGTATAAAATCTAAAAGGTAGCTACAAAAATAAAAATTAAAAGGATTTTATTTTTAATAAATAAGGCGTAAAACTTTAATATAGGAGATAAAATTTCCTAAATTATTCCTCCTATTTCGACATTCGAACGTCGGCTTTCATAAGGGGTTTGTATTATACTACTAAACTACACTCTCACTGTAACATTACACGCAGTTGGTTTTACAATATGAGACGCAGTTGGTTTTACAATATGAGATTCACCCTTGTATAATGTATGATTCTAATATATAAAGGAGACAAGCATTAAGTGATATTGAAAAATTTGAGTTATCCACAATCCGATTATAGTATAAAGAATGTTTTAAATGATTTCCTCTACTAATTAAGAAATAAAGAAATCATGCACTTTGATTCATTAACTAGTTATGTACAAAAATGTATTTAATTTTCAATCATAAAATTATATTCGTCGAAATTTTTTAAATACCTTATATTGGTGTACGAGCTTGTACGGCTTTTCCTAACCTAACGGAAGGCCTCGTAACCGATGATTTACTTTGCAGTAATCATCTAGACACCAATTATTAGTAAAGATATATTCTTAAAAGAATATAATAATACTGTAATTTCTTATAAATAAAATAAATTGCACCATGACAATTGATTTTTACCCACATTTTAAATTATTTAATTAATTAAGAACATGAAACCCAAAAATATTACCAATTGAAAGGAGCAATCTTTTTCAAGGGATTTCTTTCTTGGAAACCTCCAAAAATAATCGAAGTTTAAAGAACCAAAACTTTATAGAAAATAAACTTTTAGTATATAGTAGGTGATTATTATGCAATCTAGCTTTGTCACAACTGCAAAGAAAACATGCATTAACTAGTGTAAGTATTTCATGATATGTTAACTAACTACGTATGGTTTCCACCTTCCCACACGCCACGGGCAGCAAAAATCTTGTGTCCTCCATTGAGAGACAGCTCCTCCCATGATTTCCCACCTCTAACAAAACTCCCCAACCTCCCACATATACTATCCTATATATGTAATAGTACTATTTATTCTAACAACAAAAATAATAATTACGCCTCAATTTCAAGCAGTTGGGGTCCAATAATATATATATTTATAAGCTTACCTTAATTAATATTATATAAAATAAGTTAAATTAAAAAATACTACTAAAAGTTCTTTTTATGTATATATACTTACATAAAAAAAAGCAGTCCAATGCATTAATAAAAGACTGAACCACAAGAGTTTATCACAATCAGGCTTACCCTATATTTTTGCAAGGTTATTTCCATATTTACTTACATAAATTTTTTATTTCTTATAAATTAAAAGAGTATTGGAAAACATTGGATCTAAGATAAGAATATGGACATGAACAGCAATTAGATTAAATTAAAACTTAGTGAACATGTCATAACACTCTCTTTGCACATGCTCCTCACACTCAAGAAGTACAATCCTATCCTCCCCCAACACCCCCAAATATTTCTCATCTCTCTCACCAACCTTAACGTCTCTACCTTTGCCAACCGTTCACGAGACTTACATGCATTTCTTCATTCTTATTCTTATAAAACACAAGTCTTTTAACACTATTTCTCTTTTACTATACTATTAACTAAATTCTCACTCTCCATTTACCAAAGCCACCATATGGATGAGCCACCAAGTGATGGCATATCGGAGAACCGACGTAAGGGTCTTGGAAAGCGTGCTACTGGAGCCGTGGAGCCGCTAGCATCTGTAACACTTCCGGCTTCCACGGCTCCTTGCGGTGCATGCAAGTTCTTGAGAAGAAAATGCATTAGTGGGTGCATTTTTGCACCATATTATGGCTCCGACCAAGGCGCGGCTCGGTTTGCAGCCGTGCACAAGGTGTTCGGAGCCAGCAATGTGTCTAAGCTCTTGTTGCATATTCCGGCTAACCGGCGGCATGATGCGGTGGTCACTATAACTTATGAAGCTCAGGCTAGACTCTCAGATCCAGTTTATGGTTGTGTTTCAACCATTCTTGCTTTGCAACAACAGGTTCACTACTTTTAGATATATTATTTATGAATGTGCATAATTTATCATTCTAATTGTAACATTAATTATTCATATTTTGGTTTTTATTTCTATTAATTATAACAACACTTTAACTTTTGAAGTTACCTTTTTCCTGTGGAGAGTAACAAATTTTCAGTCTAGTTTTTTGGAAAGTTAGACTATTCCAATTTTTTAGTCTCTCTATATATATGTATATATGTAAACGGCTACTACTAATATAAGGCTTGCTTTAAGATAAGGTGAATGGATGAAGATAAAATGATCAAAGTTATTTTTTGAAGATCAGTGCAAAGTAAAATGATTTTTATGTAATAAAAGAAAAAATAATGACTTTTGGATAATGCGTACAAAATTGGATGACCATTCATAAAATTTACTCCACACATTTAAGAAACCGAATTCATACATTAGTAATAATAAAAATAATCTCCAAAAGAGCCAGACTATGAAAGGATTATTGAATTCTTGAATAATTTATAACTGCGAGATACAATGACTTAACTTATATACACAAATAGTGTAAATAAAATTATACATTGTCAATGATTTTCACCTGGTTGTAGAAGGTTGGTAACTTTCTTTAATTTCTACGAGCCTAAATTATCGGTTATGTTATAGGCCACTTTGATTTAATTTTGTAAAAAGCTATACATCTATCAATATAAAGATATTACACTGATAAAAAAATATGAACAAGTACGATTGCATGAATTTTGTAGGTGACATCTTTACAAGCAGAGCTAGCAGTAGTGCAAACACAACTAATAAACAACAGATATGCAGTGGAAAATGCTTTACAAACTTCACAACATCATCTTCAGCAGCAACAACTCCACCAAGAACATCAAATTGCAATTCTACGGCCAACTTACTCAAATAACTCTTCTGTTTCAAACAACAACCTCATCAACAACATTAACAGTGCCAATACTTTCAATTCCACTGCTTTTGATCAACTGCCTGATGATACATGTGCTACAACTGTCCCTAATAACTCTTTAACTTTTGATCCCATTCATCAAGATGATGATGAGGAGGAGGGAGAGAGTCATATTCCTATTGCTTTTACTAATCAAATGTTTCATTGAATGAGAGGTCCGTTAGAGAAAAGAAATTATTGAAGAAACAACAAGTTCTTTCGCTTGTTCTCTCCAAGGGAACAATTCGAACAAAAAAGAATACTCACACTCACCCGTTGAAGTCTTGTTAATATTTTATCAATAACTGAGATATTTTATCATGTCGATAAAAAGTTAACTATATATGCAATATATTAGTAAGGATTTTCATTGTTGAATTTAATTTTAAGCTTTCTGTTGTTTTACCGCGAAAATAATGAGGGGTGCAAAGTGAGAAGCATATTTCATGCTCATCTTCAAATAAAAGATGAAGGGAGCCTTAGCTTGAAGCAATGATTAAGTTATTTCTGTTGTTAACCTTAATCTATATTTGTAAATAATAATTATGGAGAAAAGAACGTTAGCGTATAAACGTGAATATAAATGAAACAAAAATTAATCGAGCCCACTGAATTCACAGTATTTCCTTACGGAATATGAGAGGAAATAATACAAAATATAGCCAATATTGAGCGGTCACAGAAGAGGAAATCAGATTTATGTTTCTGTCCGTCTTTTGTGTTGCGTTTCAACAATTTGCTCACCATTTGTTTATAGTGCAATTCCACTCATTTAGTAATTAGTGGGAATGGGATTTTTGTTTCTGTCCGTTTTTATGTTGCGTAATTAATGGAGGAATGGTGAGCCTTTTAATAAATGTTCACGGATTGGAAAAACAACCGTTACAAATACGGATAATATTACGTTAATATATATTCACTATTAACAAATAAATTTGGTCAAAAACCGAAGCCGAAGCCGAGCGACGATGGCGCGAGGCTTCCCTTCCTCCAACTCTTTAAGAGCTACATGAAGTGCATTTGTATATAAACCCTCCAACATCCTTTTCCTCTATCAATAAAGGGACAATATCTCATTAAAAAGAGAGAAAAACTCAAAATTTTTATTTCCTTTCATTTCTCATTCCCCTCTTTTTAATACCTTTCCATATTAAAAAGAAACTCAACAATCTTCGTGTAATTTATAAATCACGTGTTCAAAACGTGAAAAATTAACTACATCATATCCTCTTGGTGGGTCCCTTCCCCAAACGGGCTTCCTTTTTTTATTTTTTTATCTTCAAATAAAGATGCTTCATAGTTTTCCCCTTTTTGGGTTGGAGTGACGTATTTTTATTTTTCGATATGAATAACACAATGCACAATCGGTCGATCTAACTAAAAGATTTTAAATACAGAGTTCTTTCGCAAAATGGTAGGATGTATTTGCTTTGTAAACGTGAAAACAATGTAATTCTAGTGACTAACGATTTAAATAAAACCCTTTATCACTTTGATAATTTTAAAATACGGCTTATTGCACTTCTATGCATTTTTATTATCTAGAGTTTATTTATCTCTGATTTTGCTTCGCAAACCAATCAAACAGCCTCTGTAAGTCAAAAGTGAGAAGTAATTTAGGACTAAAAAAGTGTAACTATAAAGTTATTGGACCAAAACAGTATTCTCAAAAGAATAAACTTCTAACCTCTTTTACAAAAAAAATAATTTAAGAGGAGAAACTTTCTCGTTAGTTAGAGTTTGAGGCAAATTATTGCAGTTTATATTTCTATTATTTTGTCAATAATGTAAACAAGTTGGGTTCGCACTCAACATTTCATAATGACTAATGAGTAAATTATAATTTAGTATAAGTTATAATTTCAATTATGAAGTGGCAGACATATGACTGCTTACGTGGCATCCATCTAAACAATAACATATGGAGTACAGTACATGATAACTTAAAATTTCTTTTTTATTTTAAAACGGAGCATAGAAAGAGTCCAAATTATAATTTCTACCTAAACGTGACCTCTATTTCATCTGATAATCGCACGGATTAGCTTAAGGTTAGGGCTTTTTGATGATTGATGGAAAAATGAGATCTGTCGAATCCATAGTGGCGGAGCTACCACCGTCTTCTTCCGCAGGAGCGGTGGTCGGAGCAGGAGGCGACGGTAGTTGGTTGTACGGTTGGCTAGTAGAGTGTCACGGTTTATGGCATAATGTATTGATGATAGTGCCTTCAGCACTGTTTGTTGTATACTTGGCTTCCCAAGCCAAGAGAAGCTTCTCGAAGGTTTCCAATGGCAGATCGCATGTAGTCACTGCTCTCTATGCCATTCTCTGGCTCGTTAGCTTCTTCAATTTGGCCTGGTCCTCTCTTCAGGTACCTTTTTCTGTTGTGCGGTTTGTATGTTCAGTGTAATATGTTAAGTATCTAATTTATTAAATTTTTGGTTTTGAGAGGGGTACTTCCTGGAATAATGTTTGTACATGTTGAAAGTACTGTTTTTTATAGCTTGAGTCTAGTAAATGATAACAAAATGGAACCTTTTTTTTCTAGCTACAATTAGTGCCTAGTGAGTTGTTTCTGGCTATGATTAGAAAATTATTGTCCACAAACACGTGATTAGTTCTTGTGGAAATGTGCCAGTGATCATCTCTGCTATGCTAATTGTCAGAGAATAATATTACAGCTTTTTGATCACTTATTTATCATAGCCTCTTTTATCAGAATGTCTGTTCCTGCTTCCTTTAATGTGGAAAGATACAACTCCAGTAGTGGTGTTTCCAGTGGATTGATACGACAAAAACGAAGAAACAACAAGACAAAAAGTAGTAAATTCTGCATATGGGATCATGTAGAATTATTTATTACAAAACACTTTATATTGATGGCTGTTACCGTCCAATCTCTGTTTCCAGCATGGGCTACAAATCGTTTTGAAAGCATTTCCATACATTATTATTCCAAAGAAAACCTGAGAAATGAGAACTGATTGGATGCTGGTGCTGTGTATGATGTCCTTTTATATTTAGTATGACAACTTTTTGAGTTATTATTGGTCCTTAATGTGTTATATGCTTATCTTTATGGGATTGGCCCTGTAAGAGAGCTTCTTTTTTACTTTCTCTAATTGCTATCTAAGGCAACAAATGGCTAAAAGTATGAGTTCTTTTGGTTCTCGTGAAGAGGAAATCTCCATTTTAATACAATATCTATCATTTTTCAATTTTGCATTGATGCTTCTGGGTGTATGATGTGTAGTGGTTGTTACGCATTCGCTTAAAGATCTATCTGTATTAAGCTAAATTAATTTTTCTGTCTATCATTCTCTTCTTTAACCTACTCTTCCCACAGGCGTGGGAGTGTTCTCCAGCGAAACATTTTCTGTGGAGTGTCCTCTCCTTGTTCACAACATCCGGCATGCTATTTCTTGAAGTAAGCTTGATAGCCTTTCTACTTCAAGGGAACCATGCTAGTGGACGTGAGGCTCTAACACAGACCTTTCTTATCTCAGCACTTGCAGTTGGTCTAGATATGTTTCTCAAGGTATGACCTTGTTCTGTTTGAATCATTGAACTTTTGCTTGCCTATTGTTGCAGTTACCAAGTCCATCCAATGGCTTAATGTTAAGTTCACCGGCTTATATGGTATTTCTATTAGGATAATGCAAGGAGTAGAAAAAGAGAATTTAATGTTCAATTTTTATCACATAATAAGGAAAAAGTATGTGTCCAGTGTGGGAAAATAGAAAAGTTGCAGGGAAAGGGAAGAGGGGATGCGGAAATTGATATGTCCTGTATGAGGATATAGGAAAATTACAGGAGAGGGAAGAGGGGACACGGAAAACACTGAACGAGAGTATACCCGTTTAAGAAAAACAGGCCCCATGGTAAATGGGCAATAGCAGCAGACAAATATGTAATCTATTTAAGCATACTCTTCTCAGTTAAACATCTTATTTTAACTTTGTGTTTCATTTGTTAATTTGTTAAACCTTTGAAATTTACAAGTTAATTTCTTTTGTATTTCCTTCACTTCTTTTTTTTGTTTTTCTTCAGTAAAATTGAAGTTGAAAGCTATACTTTCTCTCTTGTAAAGTATTTACTTGGAGATTTTAAAAGCTTCAGGAAAATAACATCCTATGGCTCTATATTGAATGCCTAACTGTTTTTATTGGACTGTATTAGAAAATCTCCACTACACTGAAGGAAAGACATTGAACTTCTTATATAATGGAGTATTACTTATTTCTGCTTAAAGTAAGTGACTAACTTGTAAATCTCTCATTCCCCTTGTTAAGATAGATGGTCAACTTGCAGCATAGTGGTCGTGCTGGAGTTGATTATGTATGTACAGTCTGAGATGTAGGGAGTTCAAGATGCAATATACATTCGAAGATAGTCAAAAGTGGATAAAGAAAAAATTCAGTCAATCATGAAATACGAGATTTAGCTTAAGGATTATTGTCTATGTAGAGGCAATAAGCGACTAGGAAAAAGCTATAAGAAGCATTTCATAATATTCATCGTTTATTGATTTTTGTAACAGGTAAAGTGGTGTATTATAGCACAAAATTAGAATCCTATAAAGCTAGTGCCTGTTTAATTACAAAGTTCGAAACCCTTTTGTACGAGGACAAAACAGAAAGAAGGTTTACACCAGAATAAGCTCTTATCCTGTAGAGAATCTATGAAACCTAATGTACTATGTTCATCTTTAACAACTTGTAAGTTACACCAAAAAGCCAAAAGCCAAAAGCGATAAGCACTTGAATTTAATCGTAGGAGCACTCTTTGTTTTCCCTTCGAAGGATCTAGCATTTCTATCCTTCCATATACCCCAACACACACAACTTGGCATTGCTTCCCATACTTTTCTCACTAATTTCTTCAATCCTTCAACCCCAAGCTTGTCAGAATATCCTTCACAGTGAATGGCATTACAAAATGAACTTTAAATAGGTTGAGAAAAGGGCCCAAATATGTGTTGTCACAGGGCATTGTATAAAAAAAAAAAAAAAGATGGCTGCTGTTCTCCTCTGCACCGTTGCACAAAAAACATCTACTATCAATATCTAAACCTCTTCTTTGTTTGGTTTGAGTGAGACATGCATCATGTGAGTGAGACTAGCCACAGGAAACAGCTGACTTTATAGGGAGCCTTTGACTTCCATAACTGCTTCCGAGGCCAAAGTGTGTGGTTGTCCCCTTCATGTTCTTTATGCATTTGTTGGAAATGCCAAGAAACTTCAAAACAAGATATTCAATTTAAGGATGGTGTATATATTAGAGAGAATAAGCATAACTATATAAGAAACATATATTCATCCTTTCCTGCACTTGATCTCAGCCAAAAGGCCGAGAGAGGTATTCATTCTTTCCTATTATTTGCATGATAATTTATGTTGTTATCTGCAAACTTTGAACCTATATTCGTCAGCAGATGCAATGTTGTGGATTATAATGCGCGCAAGTCAAACTCTGCATTCTCCGAAAAAGTTCTACATAGCTTTACCCATTGGTGGGCAAGATGGATTTCTCTAGATCCTAAATCTAATGGATTTGGGATTTAAAAAATGAACTTACTACATGGAGTGCTTGAAAGAATGAAAACTCTATGTTTTCACATTCAAAGAGTCTTCTTACATTTTCTGTATATTTCGAGCTCACAAAAAGTTCTCGGTAGTGGTAGTGAAGATGACTGAATCTACTTTGCAATAGACTACTAGTTATTTAACAGAGAATTTTATGTACAGGAATCAATAGTTAGTTACTTAGTTGAGAAGAATTAATAGATCCTGTTACAAAATGGGCTCGAAGGCTCTATTAGAAAAAAGGCATCTATCTCCATTTTTGGTACTATTAGTATTTGCTGAATGTGTGTGATCATCTCATCTAAAAGTTTTAGCTGTTTGAGAGGAGAAATTTTTATTCATGTAATCATGTCTTAACACACCCAGCCTTATTCCTTTTTTTGGCCAAACATGTGGAGATACATTTTTCTTTATGATTGGTGGCGGCGAGATTTGAGACCAGGATTTTATTGCTTTCACTCCATGCTAAAGTGTGTGAGCACCTCATATGATAGCTTAAGTCGATAAAAAGGAGCCATTCTTCTTATTATTAATTATAAATATGTCGAACATCACTTTTCTTTTAAAGAAAGAAGAGGTATCTGGCACAAATTGAGTTTGAAAGTCAGAAGTTTCAGTGGCTTGTCATGTTGCTGGTTATATCCTCTTTGAGCTTTTGAATGACCTAATTCCCAATTAATTTTTCAGTTGCTTTTGAGTTGTTTAGCATTTATGTCCTATGAGGATCAGGCATTCATGTCAGCATTCAGCATCTCTGTGATGCTTCTTATGTGCCTCATCCGTGCTAAGAGTAGTAAGCCCTTTTTTGTGAATTATATTATACTAGAGGTATTGATGCGTGCTATTCATTCTTCTTCCAGGGGATCTACCTATTTGGATTTGGTATCCAGTTGTTTGATGTTAGCACCAACGGTTCGCAATGGGCCTTATGGGTTGTCCACAAGCTGCTGCTAACTGGAGTATATGGCCTCATCTTTTTTATGTATCGATCTAGATGGAGAGAAAGGTTGCCAGGTGAGTTTCATCTTATGATTTATGTGGTTTATTATGCGCTGACATCATTGCGTCCTTACTATTAATATCTTTCTCATTGCAGCAAGACCTGCATTCCAGAACTATATTTCCATCATGTTTTGCTTAAATGCGACCGCTTTGCTTGCATGTGCACTTGCAGCACATGGGGCTGGATTTGGATTATGGTATGCCATCTTTATGAATTCACATTATGATCTTTGTCATTTGATGTTTCTTTGTTCTCTAATGTGGTTAAAAAGGGCATTCATTTTTCCTAAAGATTATTTGAGGGAAATCCTTATCATATTGGAACCAATGTAGTATGAGTTCAGAGGTTGGGATATTACATGCAATTTGACAAGTGCAGCTAAATTGGGGGAAAGAGATAAAAAAGATACCTGGTGTAGCTTTTAAGTTCCTTAGCTGCATCTTTAATGCATCTCGGGAAGGGTATGACAAAAAATGTGATTTAGAACTGAAAAAAAGATTCTTTGTTTGTAAGTGGAGAAATCCGTTTTTGCTCGTTCCTGTTTCATCCAAACGGTTATATTCAACTGACATAAACCCAGTTTTATGCATGAAGTAGCTGTAACTTGAACAGAATGAGTGTCTTTTTCCATGCTATATTGATAACGATCTTGCAATCAGAAGTTGGTTAAAACCACTAAAATTGGTTTATGCTTAAGCTACTTTTATTTTACTCTGTGATCCTCATTTTGCATCACAGGTTGTACAATATCACGGTCATCTCTTACCACGCCATGTACCTTCCTCTTCTATATGTTACTTTTCTGGCGGACTTTTTCCAGGTATCATAAATTCATTATTCATCCTTACTGGTTTCCGATCTTTATGTCCTTGACCTGCAAAGCGCAAACGTAACTCTTAAACAAATATATCCAAATTCTTTCTACAGAGAGAGATTTGTAAAAGCTTACCTGCTTTGTCTAAATCATGTGTGCAGGAGGATGACTTGCATCTGGAGAATGTATACTACTCAGAAATGAAAGATGCTGGCTTCTTTGATGTCGATTGGGAGTAATAGAGCAAGTACTTCTGAATAATGAGGTGAATTTGATGTTGTAAATGTGTAAATATGTATTAGTAACATTTTAGAAAATTCAGAAAATCAAAATTTAATTTTCCTTCAAGTTAAGCAACTTCACAAGGATTCTACCACTACTCTCTCTATGCTAAATATTCTAGAGCAAAAGGATATACTAACATTTTGCATACGTGGAATAAGTTCCTAATTTATGCTGCCAACACTTATGTAGGATGACGTTCGTTGTTTATTTCGGTATTCAAAACTAACACCCAAAAATTTTGGAAAGAAGAAAAAAATTCCTTAGCACTTGCAGCATATTTTTATATCTTGAAATGGATTATATACTGTTCTCTCTCAACACTTTCTATATTTTATTTCCTTTGGACTGGATTGTGCATAGATAGATTTGTTAGATGATAACAGTGGGACGGGGCTTTTGCATTTATACTCAGTTTTGGGGTCACAATTGAACCTATATCCAGGTATTCATTTTACGATTGAAGTTATAAAAAAAATGCTTGAAGTGAAAAAATTGTACTTCAAATACACTTAAGGCCAAATAGGTCTGAAGGGCAATCAACAGTCTCATGGCTAATAAGTCTGAAGTGAAAAATTGCATTCAGATGTACTTAACGCCAAAAAGTTTGAAGTGCAGCAAACATTTTCATTCACTTAAGGATAACAAGTTTGAAGTGAAAATTGCACTTCAGATGCACTTAAGGTCAAATTGGTCTGAAGTGTAATCAATAGTTTCATGCACTAAAGGCCAATAAGTTTGAAGTGAAAAATTGCATACATGCTCTTGAAACAAACACCTTTCATTCACTTAAGGCCAATGAGTCTGAAGTGAAAATTACTTAGAAAAGAAAATTGGTTCTCGAATTATAATAATTCAATATACGATTTAATACCTAAATCTACTTTAAATGAGCTCAAATTTGAAACACGGCCTCCAAATATCATCATAAACATTTCCTATCATCAATTTATCAAAACAACAATAAATCTAATGAAACCATTTTGTGGTTAAGAAAAATAAGAAGAAGAAATCCTAAGCAATAGTAAAAAATAAAACGTCATAACAACTCACCATTGCAAAACATTATAAATTACCTTAAAATATATTCACAACCATCATATAAATTACCACCATATAAAATAAAATAAGGAGGAGGAGAAGGAGAATGAGAAAATGAAGAAGGAGGAGGAGAAAGATGTCTGTAGTTATTTAAAAAGCGGGTATAGGTTAAATTTTTTTTAAAAGATGGTATATGTTAAATGGGGGCGACCAAATAAAGCGTTTGTTCAATTTTTACCAGTGGGACCGTGTATTTACAATTCTGCAAGCTGGTTCATTTTTACGTCCTTCACGCAAATCGTTTACTATCTTGATCTGCACATACTGTGAAGCCAATGGTCCGGAATATGTTTCCTTCGGTAGTTAAGTTCCTGGAGTTTACTGATGTTTGCAGCCTATATTATTAGTAGCTAAGACAACTTACTAGGACAGACAATTCTTTCCATATTGTCATTCTTTATCCATAATTATTATGTGGTACTACTTCGAAAAGTTGCATGCAACCTTAAGATATATCCGAGTGTGAGACTTAACCAGAAGCTGATATTGAAGAGAGGACCAAATCCAGTCTAGGGAATCTAGTCTATGTCAAACAACGTGGACCGATCAAGGACATACTTTTTTTGAGTATATAATCCCGTTCGAGATTACAGTTAGAGGAAAAGCCGTTTAATTGGACTAATGGTTTTAGATAATTCATAACTATCACCCCATTTATACATTCACGTAAGCATCATATTACACGTGCCTAATTTGAGCATTTCTAAAGGATGCCAATATAGACCCACAAAAGTGTTATTCGTCCAAACTTAAGTTTTATTGCTTGAAATTTGATTTATAGTCGCTCAACTATCTCTACTGATACATTGTCTCATTCTTTCTTGTGTCGAGGGTCTATCGAAAACAGTATCTTTACTCTTCCGGAATAGGGGTAAGGTCTGCGTACACACTACCTTCCCCAAACCTCACATGTGGAATCTCACTATGTTGTTTTTGTAGTCGCTCAACTATCTTGAACAAATCTATCTTAACGAACACAAATTTTGCGAGGACAACCATAATTTTTTTTAACCTTTTAACTTATAGAAACATGTTGTCCATCTAGAGGTTTCGGGTTCAAAATTTGAGAACGAGTCCACTCTGGGTATGTCACAATAAAATCTCCCGTGTACAGTGGACTGTGGATTATGTTGAAGTTTGACAAATATTATCCCACATCGGTTGGGAAGTGAGTTTGGGGTGGATTTCCCCCTATAAAAGAAGGCCTAATGTTTAGGATTTAAACACACATCTCATTTGCCTTCTTATCTTCTTAAAGCATTTGTATTTCTCTATTTAGTATTATTTCACTTGTATTTTGGAGTGGAATAAAATATTGGTTGTGTCTCAGGAGTTGGCAAAATTAGCCGAGCCTCGTAAATTCTGGTGTTCCTTTTACTGTTGCTTTATTGTCTTATTTATTATTTAGTGGCCTGCCATAATTTTTGGTATAGTAGTTGTGACTCATTCACACTATATACATTTGGCTTCCGCAACAATTGGTATCAGAGCCAAGGTATTATCTCGGTATGCTCTGTGGTTGCAACGTAGTCTAATCTTCCACATCAGAAAAGATTTATCTTGGTAACTGAGTCAAGGTTCTGTCTTAGTATGCTCTGTGGTTGCAGCTTAGTCTGATCTTCCACATCAGAAAGGAAATAATCTTGATTTGTGTCGTCAGCTATTAAATAATATTTATGTCAAAGATGTGAGACAATAAACAAGAAGAATCTACATCAAGTGTTAGCAATACGTCATCATTGGCATCTTCGCTTATGACAAGAATTGTGTCAAATGCGAAATTTGCGGTAGAAATTTTTGACGGGTCCGGACATTTTGGGATGTGGCAAGGCGAGGTTCTAGATGTCCTTTTTCAACAAGGGCTAGATCTGGCCATTGAAGAAAATAGACCAAATGCTATTGGAGAAGAAGATTGATGAATTATCAACCGTGTTGCTTGCGGTACCATTCGATCCTACCTTACTAGAGAGCAGAAATATCCATACACAAAGGAAACTTCTGCAAGTAAATTATGGAAAGCACTAGATGATAAATTTTTGAAGAAAAATAGTCAAAATAAATTGTACATGAAGACAAGACTGTTTCACTTCACCTATGTTCCTGGTACCACGATGAATGCACATATCACCAGTTTCACTAAGTTGGTCACAGATTTGCGAAATATGGATACAACTTATGATGATGATGGTGACTTGGCCTTGATGTTGTTGGCATTACTTCCTGACGAGTACGCGCAACTTGAAACAACTCTACTTCATGGAAATGACGAAGTTTCTCTCGAAGAAGTTTGTTTGGCTTTGTACAGCTATAAACAAAGAAAGCGAGAAAAATAGAAGGGCGGAGAAGGAGAAGCACTGTTCGTGAGGGGTCGTCCTCAAAATCAAACGAGGACAAGGAAAGGAAGATCTAAGTCAAGATCTAAACCCAACAAAGATGAATGTGCCTTTTGTCGAGAAAAGGGGCACTGGAAGAAAGACTGTCCGAAGTTGAATAATAAGGCCAAGCATAACAATGAAAAGGCCATTATGGATTCAAATGTAGCTGATTGTGATGATTCGGATTTCTCATTAGTTACAACGGAGCCGTCAACGTCATCAAACATATGGTTGATGGACTCGGCTTGTAGCTATCATATATGTCTCAATAGGGATTGGTTTGTGGACTTTCAAGAAGGAGAATATGGAGTCGCCAAACAGCGGATAACAACCCTCTTACCTCATATGGAATTGGTTCAATACGATTAAGGAACCATGATGGAATGATTAGAACATTAGCATATGTTCGATATGTACCAGGTTTGAAGAAAAATCTCATCTCTGTGGGAGCCCTCGAATCAAAAGGTTTCAAAATTATTGCAGAAAATAGAGTGATGAGAGTATGCTCCGGTGAGCTAGTGGTAATGAAGGCCAATCGGAAGAACAATAACATGTACTGTTATCTCGGTAGTACAGTTATTGGGACAGCGACAGTGATGTCCAGTGACAACAAAGAGACAGAAGCAACCAGGCTATGGCACATGCGCTTGGGACATGCTGGAGGAAAATCTTTGAAAACTCTATCAGATAAAGGATTGTTGAAAGGGGTAAAGACTTGCAATTTGGAATTTTGCGAGCATTGTGTCAAAGGGAAACATATAAGGGTTAAATTTGGTACAGCAATCCATAATACTAAAGGCATTTTGGATTATGTACACTCTGATGTTTGGGGTCCTTCCAAAACACCTTCTATTTTGTAACATTTGTTGATGATTTTTCTCGAAGAGTATGGGTGTATACAATGAAGAGCAAAGATGAAGTGCTGGGAATCTTTCTCAAATGGAAGACGATGGTGGAGAATCAAACAGGCAGGAGGATCAAGTGTATTCGCACAGACAATGGAGGTGAATACAAAAATGATCATTTCAATAAGGTCTGTGAAAATGATGGCATCGTCCGACACTTCACTGTCAGACATACACCACAACAAAATGGAGTGGCAGAACGCATGAACCGGACCTTGTTGGAGAAGGTACGGTGTATGTTGTCCAATGCTGGCTTGGGCAAAGAATTTTGGACTGAGGCAATTAAATATGCATGCCACCTCATTAATCGCTTACCATCTGCTGCTATTGATGGCAAGACACCATTTGAAAAATGGTATGGAAAGCCTACTGTAGATTACAACTCTTTGCACGTGTTTGGCTCAACTGCATATTATCATGTGACAGAGTCAAAATTGGATCCAAGGGCAAAGAAGGCTATTTTTATAGGGATTACTTCTGGAGTCAAAGGATATCGCTTATGGTGTCCTTTGACAAAGAAAGTAATATTCAGCAGGGATGTTACCTTCGATGAATCTGCTATGGTAAACAAGGTAACAAATAAAGATACCAAACAAGATGATGGTGCTTCTAAGCAGGTGGAGTTTGAGGAAAAATTTATTTTTCCTACACAAGAAGCAGGGGAGGAAACAAATGAAGATTATCCTCTGGAAGGAGAGCCAGTAGAGGAGATTCCAACTTAGGAATCTCAACAACAACTTGAATCAATAGCAACCAACATGCCAAAAAGGAAAATAACGAAACCTGTTCGTCTCATAGAGATAATTGCTTGTGCAATCGCAATTGTAGCTGATGATGTTCCTACCACTTATAAAGACACAATCCAAAGTTCAGAAGAAGATAAGTGGAGGATTTCCATGAATGATGAATTACAGTCCCTTCATCAGAATCATACATGGAGATTGGCCAATCTCCCGAAGGAAAAGAAAGCAATTGGGTGCAAATGGGTATTTGCAAAGAAAAAAGGATTTCCTAACCAAGTAGATGTTCGCTACAAAGCAAGATTGGTGGCCAAAGGATATGCTCAAAAGGAGGGAATTGATTACAATGAAGTATTTTCTCCAGTTGTAAAACATTCCTCCATTCAAATTATGTTGGCTTTGGTACCACAATTGGATTTGGAACTAGTTCAGATGGATGTAAAAACTGCGTTTTTACATGGACACTTGGAGGAGGAAATCTACATGACTCAGCCAGAAGGATTCAAAGTTTCTGGGAAGGAAAATATGGTTTGCAAACTTGAAAAATCATTGTATGGATTGAAACAATCTTCTAGACAATGGTATAAGCGATTTGACAGTTTATGTTGCAGCAAGGGTACAAGAGGAGAAAATACGATCATTGTGTGTATTTGCGCAAACTTAAAGATGGTTCCTTTATATATCTTCTCCTATGTGTTGATGATATGTTGATAGCTTCCAAAAATTCGGAAGAAATTGATAAGTTGAAGATTCAACTAAAGAAGGAGTTCGAGATGAATGATTTGGGTGAGGCGAAGAAAATTCTTGTCATGGAGATAATAAGAGATAGACGTTCAAAGAAACTCTGTTTATCTCAGAAAGGATATTTGAAGAGAGTACTACAACATTTTGGCATAGATGACAAGACTAAGCCACTTAGTACTCCACTTGCTCTCCATTAAACAAGCGGATACAGAATTACTTAGGGATTTCGTTGATAGGTGTCAACGAGAACGAATGACTTTGCCATGGGTACCAGATAATTGGGCTGCCATAGCTTTCACAGACGACCTGAATGAGAAAAGTTCCGAGGCTACGAGAAAGCTGAAGGAAAGCCTTCGTGAATTTCCTGCTACTACATGGAACGACGTTTATAACAGGTACAACACAAAACTCGGAATTGAAGAAGATACTGTGTGTTCCCATGATGAAAGGAGCCGGTCCCGTAGGTCCAAAACCGAAAAAAGAACAAGTAGGAGCAGGTACAATCCATATCTGGACCCTGCAGGAAGAGATTCAAGAACGAAGCAAGAAAGTCAGCGATATGATCAAAAATCAAGGGGTAGAGACTTAGGTTCCTCTTCTAGATTTAGAAATGATAGAAACAGGCAGGACCCATATGATGATGATGGGAGTTCAAAAGCAAAGTTTGGTGGATATAATTTCAACATTACCACCTCAGAGCTCGTAGCTGTTTTGCAAGGAATGGGAGATAAAGTACAGTGGCCGAAAGAGATGCGTTCAAGTCCAAATAAATGTAATCCAGACCATTGGTGTGAATTTCATAACAATCATGGTCATAAGACGTTGGAATGTCGATTTCTACAAAGTGAAGTAGACCATTTATTAAAACAGGGTTATCTCACTGAATTATTTAGTGAGAAAGGAAAGCAGTCTTACATGAAAAATAGACAAGAACTGCCGAAACCCCCGTCACCTAAGAGAACCGTGAATGTTATAAATGGGGGAGAAGGTATATATGAGGTGACGTATCCATCTTCCAACAAAGTCTTCAAACTCTCAACTATGCCCGAGATACGCGAACGCCAGCCGAGGGAAGGAGAAATTATTGCTTACGACGATGCAGACATGGCAGGAGTCATCTCCCCTCACAACGACGCACTGGTAATATCGTTACTTATACACGATATTAAAATAAAAAGAGTATTGATTGATCCAGGAAGTTCAACAAACATCATCCTACTAAGAGTGTTACGGGAGATGCAAATGGAGGGCAAGATGATCCCAAAGGCGCATACTTTATCAAGATTCAATAACTCCAGCATAGTAACTAAATGAGAGGTAAATTTAGTAACTTTTATAGAAGGTATAGAAAAAGATACCAAATTTCAGGTAGTAGATCTGGAGATGGCATACAATTTAATCATGGGAAGATCATGGATCCACGAGATGGGTTCTGTTCCATCGACCTTGCATCAAATCATGAAGTTCCCAATACCATGGGTAATTCGTCAAGTTTATGGGGAACAATATGCACCTCGTAGTGCCAAATAGAGAAGTTAAAAGTTAGGAGGTAAGTCAACTTGGAAGGCACGTGATATCCTTTTAGTAAAGGCTACGGTAAGCACCCTCTAAGATCAACCTGTCAATTTCTTACATACGTCACATTTTGATTCTTAAGCATGATATTTATAATCGTGATTCTTGAAATAAATCGGTTTATGGAATGAAAACACAGGTTCATGCAACACCTAAGAAGAAAAAACGCCGTATATGATTTTTGCCTCAGTCATCACTAGAAGGTATATTCTAAGGTAGATATATTCGATTATAGTATATCTCAAGCAACATATAGCCAATTTGTGCAGAACTCTTCAACTGACACGTGAAAAGCCTTTCTGGTCATATACTAGAGTTTTTGTAGAAAGTTTCTAGCCTTTACTGGAAATTATAATGCCTATCGTTTGTCGTGATTTTACTAACAGTTTTAGATGCTAGGGACAAATCCTAACCCGTACCAAATGATGAGATACAACCTGCATGGCAAAATAGAATACTCATAAATTCTAGGCCTAAGGTTACACAGATCTGATGGAAATGCATACGGGTAGGCAGTCTACATCTGAAAGCTATGTTTTCGAATCCTGTGTATGTTTTGTTTCAGGGAAAGGGCCAGCTTACGAGTAACAACCAAAACACTCAAGGCCTCATTCCTACAACACCTGCACACTTGGGGACTGCACAGTACAGATAGCTTCGTGCGAGAAAGTATACGCGGGACCATAAAAAGATACGGGAATTAAAAAAAAAAAAGACCGGTGCAAAAGATAGCTTCGTGCAAAAAAGTGGACGTGGGACCATGAAAGAGATACGGGAGTTCAAAGGAAAGCTAAAAGCTATGAATAGCTATGTTTTACTCTGCAAAAAATATTTTTCAATGTTGTAGATACTTTTCAAGTCCTTTCTAAAGATAGGACCATGGCTACATGCTAAAACAAGTTGTAAAGAAAAAACCTTGTGTATTTTTTATTAAAAAATCTGTTGCACGGAAAACAGTTGCGAGAAAGTCATAGACGTACTACAACGCATGTATTATTCAAAATTTGCTCAAGTTAATAAATAAAAACTTGTCCAAATTACTTTACACAAACATGTGCTTCCTATTTCTTTCATTGTATAGCACCATTTATGAAGTTGAGACGTCTTCTTCATTAAGTGCCAATAAATAAAAGGGCCCTCTTTTATAATCCTCGTGTTGACAAGTCCACGAGTAGAATCATCAAGCATTTTCTAAAAAGATAAAAATGCAAATCCTCGTGTTGACAAGTCCACGAGTGAATCGATAAAGCATTTTCAAAAGGACAAAAATGCAAAATTATTCCATAAGTCCTAAGTACGAAAATAGGCAAGAATAAAATATAAAGAGGTATTAATTAATCTCTAAAATATAAAGGGTTCAAACAAAAAATCCTTACAAAATAAGAAGATTATACAAATATCCCATAAACTCGGGAATGATTCAAAAATTGGAAATCTTAACTCGCTCCTGAGGAAGTAGACCTCTCCGACGCTGTTAAGTTAACCACAGTCAAGTCATCGGGAGGAGAAGAAGATTGTTGGTTCATCTCAATAGTGCTCAAAAACCTTGGTTAACTCAGACTTCAAGTCGAAACCCTCTTGGCTAGCCTCCATTAAGGCATCCCGACGAGAATTCAGGAATGCCCAGCTCACCTCCGCATCAAAACTCTCCTCAAGGAGGGCATAATCCTTCTTACATGAGGTAAGTTCATCCTTTAACAATTGATTTTCATTCAAAGCGGAGTTAAAGGAGACTTCCAGGTAGGCACGAGATTCTTCCAAGGCACGTGCCTTATTAGAGGAAGTTTGCAAATCGTCGTGAGCCTGAGATAAGGTTTGCACTAGCTCTCCCGCATACTGTTCTTTCTTCTTCAAGAGAACCTTAAGCTCCCTAATCTCCTCGCTGTACCTAGACAATTGTTCAGAAAAAGAACATTCTTGATGTTCTTTTTCTTTCTCCACCTCGCCGAGGGAAGCCTTAACCCCGTCCAATTCAGAAGCCAAAGTTCGATAAAAAGAAAATATCAATTTGTGTTTTTCCCAAATCTAATTTGCAAATGATAAAAAGAAAATATCAATTTTCATAAACTAAATCAGATTGTTTAAGTTGTCGGGCTACCTTTCAACTTGTTTGGATGATTGTAACTTATTGTATTGTATCATATTATATTATTATTTTAAATACGATGAGTAAAATTGTCACGTGATAATCGTAAAGTCAATTAAAAATACATTAGATGAAAGTGATTTGAATACCATGTAACTTTTCTCATTTCCAAAACATATTATTTAGATGGATTTAAGAGAAAGATCATTAGCATTTCATTTTTACACCAATTAAATAAAAAGCAAACATATGTGTTGAATATAAAATTTTACTATTATTTAACTATAACTAAAGCATATATTTTTTCCGTTTAATTTATAAATATCATGAATAAGTTTTTGCATTACGTATTCTAAAAAGTTAAAAAGAGGAAAGAGAATCGGCAAAAACTTATTTGAATATTTATACCAACTTAATATATAAATAAATAATATATATTTATAAATATAATAATTACTAAACTATAATTAACTGATACATAATTTTAACCACGATAAATTAAAATAAATACTTATATGATACGAATAGATTTTACTGCACAAAATCTATCTCCGGAGTAGGGCCAGGTCTGCACCTTATCTGCTCCAACGTGATAAGCAAAATGGCAAGAATAAATGGGACTTGATAAGACAATGACAATTACGCTTGTAATAACTAGACTATATAGATAGAATATAGATAAGAGCAAAGACATTTCGTGTTGAACTCTCTAACTAAACTAGGATTTTGTTAGCACCACTAACAATAACCCAGTGAAATCCTATCAATGGGATCTGAGAAAGGTAGTATGTACGCAAACCTTAACTATATTTCGACGAATAGAGAGACGGTTTCCAATAAATTCTTGATCTAAGAAGACAATATATATATATATATATATATATATGAGTACCATCAATAAACCTTAGAAAGAAATAACAACATAACAAGAATATAGACGAAAAGCAAAACAATAACAATAGATAAAGTCCAACACTAGGAGGAACAAATTAAAAGAGTAATGTGAACTCAATATTAACCACTAGAAGACAAGATCCTAATAGACTAGCCTCGCTCTGGCATGCCGTAAGAATATGCATAACTACCTCCTACCTACAACCCTAAAGCTCGGCTTTCACAACTTCCTATATAGGGCCTTGTCTTTAGTAATTTGAAGTCTCACCCTGCCTAATCACCTCTCTCCAAAACTTCTTAGGCCTCCCTCAACCTCCCTAATATTTGTTAGAACTATGGATTTTGTTAAAAAGGAAAAACCATAGTTAGAAAAAAGAATTGAATTGAAAATTTGTGGAATAGTTCATTGCTAGAGTGTTATATTGTATGCAATATTTGATTTTTATTTAATTGAGTGAACAGTATGCTATTAGTACGTTTAGGGATTGTTTGTTGGGCAGATCTAAGGAAGGCCGATGCTTCCATGAGACTTTCAAACTTTATGATATTTATACATGCTACATTGTTTTTGTGTTTGCGGGGCAAATTTCAATAATAATACCATATTCGGTAAAATCTACAAGTGATGATCGAAGATAATAGTATATACATAAGCTTTACTGTTATCTTAGGAGGATAAAAATGTTGTTTCAAATAAATTCTCTACTCAAGAAAAAAGAAAAGAGACAATAAAGCAAACAAACTCAACAATAAGGGTCAGAAAGGTATAACAACAAACTAAGAGCCAGAAATAGATGCAAGATAGCGAAGCAAATTTCGTATAAAAAAAAAAGTAAAAAAAGTGGTATAATAAATTGTAATATTTTATTTTAAATAAATAAAGGAATCTGCCTAATATATCTAATTTAAAAGATGTTTTAAAAAAATATTAAAAATGTTGGTTTTAAGGAGCTTGATAGCATGTTCTTAAATTTGATGAATTTTAGAAAGTCTGAAGTGACGGATAGACTATTAAAATTTTAAACCTCATTGATGAATATAACTGGAATTCTTTATGCTCTCATCACCTAAAAAAAGTTCGATATGCTATAGTTCAACTTGAATCAGAAGCTTCGATGGTTAATCTTCATTATAATTTCGAAATTGAATCAGAGTTAAATAGATTGATATATAATTATGTTTTTTCATTATACTTCCACAGTCACCACTAACAAATAATTTGGTTCGACCATAATAAATTTTTGATCTGCCTCTTAACAACACAAACAAATAATTTGGCTCAAACACAATTGATTTTGATTTTTGATCTCCACTTTGGTTATGAACTTGAATACTTCAACACTTTATTTTTCGCACCTATTTCTTATAGCTTCTTCATGACTCAAAGAAGATAGTTGTGTTTTAGACAAACTGGTCCATTTAATTTGTTTACTTCCTTTGGTTTGTCAACCAAACGAATTAGACCCGTGACAAAACGACATTTGCTTAACTAGAAGTTAGAGCACGTCACTTTAATACCTTTTTCATTGATTTAATCATTTACTTTGACATGACACGAGACACCTCATGTTGTTTGATTGGTAGAATAAAGGATAATGCTCTCGGGATAAATTGCAGGTTATAAGTATTACTAGTGGGAATGGCCCGTGCTGAGCCCGGGCCCAAACTTGATAAATTAAACAGCTTATATTAATTTTTAACGAAAATAAATTACGTTCAGCTTATATTATTTTTTAATGAAAATAAATTACGTTCTATAGGAAACAATACCAAATCAGATGAAACTAACTGTTATAACCAATTGAAACAGTGATGTGTCAAATAATGAATTAAGTTTCTTCATAGTTCACAGATTAATATAATGAAATTAGGAAAAGACATGCCAACCAAGGCCATTTATATCTCGATTCTCAAAATCCAGATGTGTTTATATTCTATGTAAACAGAACATGAGCTCAAATCAGTGAACAGTCATTAATTCGCAACTGAAACAAAATATGTTTATTCATAGAAATTCGCATGAAAATGATAAGAGCAAATACCTTTATAGCAATGGTAAGATCTTAAAAGTAACAAAATAGAAGCAGAGAATCAGCTGCAGTAGCTTCCGTTTACCTCTTGAAATTTAACGGCTCACTGCTCGACGTTCAAATTAATAAAAGAAGAAAGCCAAATACACACTAAAGTCAGTAGATGGGAGCTCAACAACAGCAGAGCCGACACACGCAGATTCCGTTTTTGAAAGACGAAATCACACTCGGACACACATAAATCCCAACATTATGGTCTGTAGGATGTAGTGAGCCATTATCCTTTAGATAGGAGTAAGTTTCTTTCGATTCAGTCTTAGAAAGTTAGATGTAGCAGAGTGAAAGAAAACAAATTCAAGCCAAAAAAGTGGTCATATTTACTGCCAGTCTTCCAACCCACTATTTACATCAGTTACAACACCAATATGTTTTACCGGCTAACAAAACTATAAATGCACATGCCAGTAAGTTACAAAAAGTGAACTTT
Organism: Nicotiana noctiflora; assembly: GCA_032618575.1. NCBI lineage: Eukaryota > Viridiplantae > Streptophyta > Magnoliopsida > Solanales > Solanaceae > Nicotiana > Nicotiana noctiflora. The sequence goes on from JASVEL010006705.1 coordinate 35,321, forward strand.
GTTGTACATATTTTCTGCAATATTGGAAACAGAACGACGTCAGTAACTACAAATGGTAACATTTTCTGGTAGCTAAAAAGTACGGGTTGTTCTTTGTATTACCTGTCAAGCAGAAGCTGGCGATCTTCATACACGAATTTACATAACAAGATAAGACGTATATACATGCATTTTACAGAGTCGTAACATCCTGTGAGCAAAACAGACGTAAGATCTATAATGATGCCTTTTTTCGTCAGCAAAAAAATGCTATCAGTAAACCATAATTTATATTGGAAAATGCATGAATATACAGGCAGTTGACAAAGTAAAAGTGCAAGGTAGAAAGTGTAAATCAATCCAAGCACAAGAATATCGTACAATAGCTGCACATATAAATTAGTATTACTTTATAAGTATTTTAAAAACAAAAGAATGTCAATAGTGGCAGTTGACAAAGTAATTTGGTAGAAAAAAAGAGATGTTGTTATTTGTTGTATCTGTTACAGACAAGTTTGCGAGTTTGCAACTCGTATGTACATTGCTTCAAATGACGTATATACAGGCAGCCTAGAAAGAAGAGGGTGCATGTAAGAGCAGATGAGAAATATATAAGTGTTGGAACCTTATGCTATTTTTTTATTAAAGTACACCAGTAGTTTATATTGAAAAGCATATTGTATAATAGGAGAAAATTCAGAACGTAACTGAATTTAAAGTACACCAGTAGTTTATATTGAAAAGCATATTGTATAATAGGAGAAAATTCAGTACGTAACTGAAACATAGAGATGCTGTAGAATAACATTATAAGTAAATTTTTGTTAGACATAAAGAATGTAAGTACTCTCTATTAACAAAAGGACTTAGAGAAGGCTTTTTCATGCATAAACAATAAAATATTACTGAAATTTGATGAAAGATGATGTGCTCAAAATTTATCAAACAGTAATTCATGAACATTAGTAAGATCCTAAGTAATGGTAAGGACGATTTCTTCGAAAAAGTAATAACTTTTTTGTTTACTCACCAACTTCATTCTGTTTCTTCTTATTATTCTCTTTATAGTTTCACTTTCAGCTTGTATATTTTTATTTCTCTTGTACTATTAAGAACATAAGCCGAGCAAATGGATGAAGTTTTGAATTTTCAAACAGTACCGTTAATTGCTGTTGTAATAGGTAGTGCAGTAGTTGCTCGACCAAAAGAGGAAATCTTCTAATTTTTTCTCACCTTTGTCGGGTGCTTCCATCATTGTTATGTGTAGTTTTCTTTTAGTTTTGATTGAGTTAGTTATTCTGGATATTAAAAGGAGTAATGATAAAGTAGAGATAGAGTTTATTAACCTTCATTTTTTTGTGGGGGGGCTCTCCAGCTCAGTTTGTTGCCTCTTGGTAGAAGAACTGCCTTGTGTATTTAACTCGTTCTTCAGCTCTTCTCTAGGTGACACTTCTTCTATATTCGAGTGGCTGCTTTCTCCGCTTTCTAACTCTTTCTTCGGTTCATTCCCTACTGCAACATTTTCCAATTTAGTGTTGCTGCTTTCTCCAATTTCTTCGGAAGCAGCTGGTGCGGGCAACCGAAATAAATCTTCCTTGACAAAGTAGGACACAACGAACAACCTCATATCAGAAGTTCTAGAAAATGTTTTTCGCAGTTGTATGTTGAAGAGTTTATGGGTAAGACGTTGTCGAACATGTTCAAGAGGCAGTGGTTGTTTCTGCAAGAGAGAAAAACATGAATTTAACATACAGAAATGGTGGTCAAAAGTAATAATATTTTTTTTTAGCCTATAAAGTACCTGGGATGCAAAAGAAATTAAAATACACCTTACTTTTTAGTTCATTTAAAGTAAAGGTTTTACCAATCTGTGTATTAAGGAAGACAGAAAGAAGTAAGAGTACACTTGCTTTCACAGTATCATAATTGTAATAAAATTTCACCAGTTGCCATCAACAACATACCTTTACGGAGATTATTTCACAGATTTGAAGAGCACATGTCCGAGGATTACAACTTATTACCTAATATTCACAAAAGAGACATACGATACATGGTTGTAAACCACATTAATGATATATTGCACTCTATGGGTGGCGACATAAATGAATATCATCTAATTCCAGAAACAATAAGGTCTTCTATAATTGCAAAAGACACAAAAGAGGTGTATTATGAAAGGACCATCATTGTAACTGAAGAGGATATACAACTACACAAAAAGTTGAATCAAGATCAACTCAAAGCGTACAATGTAATTACAGAGAGAATTTTTTCAAACAAAGCAGGAGCATTCTTTATTGATGGTCCGGGGGGAACTGGAAAAACCTTCTTATATCGTGCGTTGTTGGCAACTATACGATCTAAAGGATATGTAGCATTGGAAACTGCCACTTCCGGTGTAGCTGCATCTATACTTCCTGGTGGACGAACTGCACATTCACGTTTTAAAATTCCAATAAATATTAACGAGAATGTCACATGCAACATTAGCAAGCAAAGCTCACTAGCATGTTTGATTCAGGATGCAATATTAATCATATGGGATGAAGTATCTATGGCGAAAAAAAGAACGATCGAATTGCTTGATTTACTTTTAAAAGACCTAATGGATTCAACGATACTATTTGGTGGAAAAGTTGTAGTTTTTGGGTGTGACTTTAGACAAACACTTTCAGTAGTTCGAAACGGGGAAAAAGAAGATTTCATTAATGAAAGTTTACTATATTCTCATATCTGGGAAGAACTTGAAAGGTTACGATTATTTGAAAATATGAGAGCAAAAGATGATCCTTCATTCTGTAATTATTTGTTGAGAGTAGGAAATGGAAAAGAAAAAGTGACCTCAACAAATAAGATTGAAATTCCAGCATCCTTTATCGTTCCTTATACAACTGAAGAGGAATCTTTGGATAAATTGTTTACAATAACTTATCCAGATTTGCATACATTTTTTTCTTCCTCGTCATGCGCAAGCTCTCGTGTTATCCTAACAACTAAAAATGATTTCGTTGATGAGATTAACGACATGCTTGTTGCTCGATTTCCAGAAGAAGCAAAAACTTTTGTTGGCATTGATGAAACCATTGAATCTACTAATCAATCATAGTATGAGGATTTGCTACATAGTTTAAATTCACCTGGTCTGCCGCCATACAAACTAACGTTGAAAAAGAATTGCCCAATTATATTACTACGAAATTTAAATCCGTGTGAGGGTTTATGTAACGGTACACGTTTGACTTGCTACGACTTTAAGTCACATGTCATTAGTGCCAATATTTCGGTGGGTGACTTGAAAAATACAAATGTATTTATTCCAAGAATACCCTTACTATCATCCCAAGATGAAAAAATGCCTGTCCCATTCAAAAGGACACAGTTTCCCGTAAGATTATGCTTCGCCATGGCAATAAATAAAGCACAAGGTCAGACATTAGATTTTTGCTGGAATTTATTTGCGAGAACCTGTTTTTTCACATGGTCAACTTTATGTTGCTTTGTCTATAGCAAAGAGTTCGAACTGTGTGAAAGTGCTAATTCGACCCACTATACCAGGTAGTTATGAGGATCACTATACAGAAAATATTGTGTACAATGAAATTATTGAAAAAGCTATTTTATGAGAATATTGCAATATCCTAGCTAAAAAAATTATAAAGAAGCCAATACAACATACTGGTACGCAATCTGGTTCGTACCAATCAGAGTGCATTCATTGAAGTGATGCAAACTAGACAGGATATCTTCTTTGTACATGATTGTTTTGACCCAAGACAAAACAATGAGCAGGAATATTGGCTAACATGGTCATACAGAGACACTTAGGTACATATCTTATACATGTTGCTAATACTAATAAGTAATATGCACAAAAGTTACACTTTTCTAAAGTATACAAGAGCTAAGAAACATATGCCCATCGTCGTAGAAAATGATTCTTATATGTTATTTTTGTAGTGTAAGAAGATCCCAAAAATATTTTTAGACAAGCAATACTTTCATATTTTTTAAAAAAAGTTAAATGATGACACAATGTGGGTGTTTACTGCAGTAACACTACCATAGTGCCAGATTTGTGATAATTGTCATGACGTGTAGTTTATAAAGACATAGCATCTTAACAGTTCCTTTATTTAATTATTCTGTCATTATCTATAGTTATCTTACAGTAAATGATGATTTATTATTTTTGTTCTTCTTCTTCGTTTCCACTGCAGAGTGTGCAGAACATATGGAGTACAGACTAAACATTGACAAAATCACTCCACAAACAAAAGAGTGGATCTCAAAAGTACAAGTGATTGAGAAACCTCGGCCAAGGAAAAGTAAAGATGGAAAGATCCGATTCCAGATTGCCGTTGTCCAAGATGAAAATGTAATTTTCTTTCTACCATGCTATTTCTTGTTCTACTGTCTGAAATATAATTACAATCACCATTATTTTTTTAATATAAACAAAAGAAAGAAACTTATCAACTTAAGTTATTATACAATTAATTATTTCTCCTGGCACAAATTTTATGTTAAGAAGTAAAAATTAGAAAATCTCTCTGGCGTCAGATTTTACGAATCTGCCATTCACTCCTGCTTCATATTTTCTTACCCATCTTCTTCGGATTAAAAATGTTGGTGCCAAACTTTTGGGTTTTTGTTTTCAATTAATTACGCCCATCCTTTTACTTCTTGGTTTGTCTAAAAGGATATTTTCACATTACTTTTTGCATTTGGCCTGGTAGAATTTTTTTTTATTTACATATAATTTTTTTTGGTACTAACAAGACTATTTTTTTTGTTGGCTGAATTTTACACATCCCTGGGAACTTCCAGTTTGGATTTTAGGAAGCCTTTTTGAAGATAATTACTACATACGTGATCATAACTTTCAAATTTTTGCACCAATTAATATATTGAGCAAAAATATAGATCTAAAGAAATACCATTACAGCTGCTCCATGTCTGTATGTTCAGTTGTTCGTCCGTGTTGTAACCATATAACATGTAGAACAATAATTATCTCTTCCGGGACTTATTTTGATTCCACCTGAGTATACTTGATTGCTGTGCATATGTATATATATATATAGGAAAATATATACTAGCAAATTCATATCTGCTGATTTTAACATGCTTCTTATTAAATCGGGTTTAACTTAAAACATCTTTTATTGTTTTAATTTCTTTTTTGCATTGTAAGTAGGACTCATAATTTGGACAGTCAGATATTGATACAGCTGGTACCTGCAGATATAAATGGCCTTGGTTAGCATGTCTTTTCCTAATTTCATTATATTAATCTGTGAACTATGAAGAAACTTAATTCATTATTTGACACATCACTGTTTCAATTGGTTATAACAGTTAGTTTCATCTGATTTGGTATTGTTTCCTATAGAACGTAATTTATTTTCATTAAAAATTAATATAAGTTGAACGTAATTTATTTTCGTTAAAAATTAATATAAGCTGTTTAATTTATCAAGTTTGGGCCCGGGCTCAACACAGGCCATTCCCACTAGTTTAAGAAAGAATCTCTTAAAGCTGTTAAAGTTTTACTAATATATATTAAAAAAGATAAACAAAGAAGAAGAGTACATAAACATTTAAATTAATAGAGTTAAAAACAATGTTAATGATTTGCCGGTAGTACACGTAGTTTATGTTGGACCACGTCACTTTAATTGTTATACTATTCTTTGGCGTCTTACTTTACTAGTTGGGTTAGCCCGGGCGGTGCCCGGGCCCAATCATCGCAGCTAATTTCAAATATTTTAGTAATGGTGAAACACATAAATAGCCCCCTCCAAGTTATTCACAACGGTCCTTTAAATAACTTAAGAGACCTATTTATCAAATGGACACCTCAAGCTGAAGCCTTTCAAAATTGTGTTTATTTTTTTTCTTTTTTAATGTAACTGGTGGAGCCCACTTGTCCCCTTCTTCTCTAAAATTTTCTTCCATAATCTCAACATCACACTTCAACGTTAAAAGGAAGTCCCAACATAATTAAAGTTAGAAAACCATCAGAATTCTGTTCGGCAAAAAATTTCCGTTCAATCCACTGTGGCCGTCGAAGTTTGTCACTGGATGGCTGGCAGTCACTTCTCTCTCCTCCCTCGTCCCCTATCGTCTGCCTCTGCTTTGCCATCAAACCTGGTCGGATCAGCCAGAAAAGAAAAAAAAAGGGAAACACCAACGACCAATAATTAAATCGGTTGTTCCAGTTTGAAACCTTCATATTTGCCCAAATCTGACTAAAAAGGTAGATGAGGGGTGTTAACAGTACACCGATGACCACAATAAAATGTATAGGATACTGTTAGCTTATCTTTTTATTTTTGAAAAAAAAAAGTATAATAGTCTATCATACAGTAATATATATGTCATACAATCAATAAGTACATGATCATTTGCACAAAGCTAACAGTACACCGACGACCACATTTACGGCGGTGTCATCTTTTTAATACTCGCGAGTGTAGTTCACCCATTAAATCTGTCACACATTGGGTGTGCATAAAACAAATTAAAAAATAGCTTGAGGTATCTACTTGATTAATAGGTCTGTTGAAGTATTCAAATGACTGTTGTGGACAATTTGGAGAGGCTATTTACATATTTCGCCTTTAGTAATTGCCTAAGATGATTTTACGGTTTACTAATTTTCGAATTCTTTGTTATTGTTCTTTGCAAATACAAAATTGAGACATGAAAAGTAATACTATTGTAAATAAAGGTATTGTGACAATAACGATTGGAACAATTTAGGTTGGAATCACTAAATTAGCTTATTTTGATATATTTTTTTAAAGTGCTTTTCGAAGAAGTACTTATGGAGAAAAGTAGTTTGTGTTTGACTAATCAATCTAAAAACTATTTTTGAGTAATAATTTGTGTATTGCTAAGTTTTTCAAAAAATGCTTTGAAGTATCATATTATAAATAAGGACATGAAAAGATTTGCTTAATAGTTATGTAAGTAAATAAATATGTTAAATTTTTTATTAAAGACAATAATTAAGTTTTTATTTCATTTTGTTTAAGTAAAACAGAAATTAATGACGAATCTATATATATTTACGTAGTTACAAATATGAATTCATCCTAAGTATACTTGCAGTAATGTATTTCTTTATAAATGAAAATTTAAACTTCACGTATGTTCCTTTTGGTGAGTATCAACTGTTACTACATATTTATATTAAACAACTAAGGCAATCGTTGGGGAAGTAACATAGAAATATAATATGGCAACAACTATGTTAGAATTGAAATATTCACATGAAGTTTACTCACCCTGTTAAAGTCCCGTATTTACTTTACCAGATATTGTGTTCGTTAAAAATTATATTATTATTAAGAACAATAGCATAAAATTTAAAGAAATAAATTATTTCAACAATAACAAATTATTACTCTTCTCATATATGATAAAAAGAAAGCGAATATTAAATATCGGTTAATACAATAATAATATATATAACAAAAAATTTATTCTCTAATTATATAAGCACCTTTTATTTAGTAAATATTTTATTATTGGGTAGATCATATCGCCACGTAATATAAAAATTGTCCCTTATTAAAGCAATAAAAATCTATTAGAATCAAACAAGCCCGATTTTAATTTAATTTTATTAATTGGCACTCACGAGCAATATTAATCATGTTAACCAATAAGCTAGATAAATTAGTTAGTCAATTCAATTAAAAAATACAATATGATTGTTAGATAGACCATAACCTAAATCATTTTCATCGCATTGATAACATAAAAATCTGTTATTTCTTTTTTCAGAGTTTATTATTTGTTTTCTTTTTATTTTAATTAGTTTAGAATCAAATACTTTTTTTTAAATTCTTGTTTACATAATTAAAATAATCTAATTTAATTAATTATTAATCACAAGTTTTTGTAGGTTCAATATCTTACTATAAAAGACATAGCTAAAATAAAATAAAGGAAATACTTTAGGTGCTCTCTATTTGGAACCTTAGAGGAAAAGAATTGACGACGTGTTATGTTTTTGGCATTTCCACCAGGTGTCACTTAGCCTTCCCTCCCTTTTCTTTGTTGCGATCCAAAGTTCCGAGGAACATAAACCATTATCAAACACTGCAATTAATGGTATTTCTCTTCAATCAATTGACTACAATGTTAGCTAAAGAATAAAATATAAAGTTGACAAACCCCATTGTATGATCTATAAGAAATATTGCATATTGAGTAAAACTTATTATACCTATTGCTAAACATTGTATTTACTTGAATTTCAATTAGCAAAATAGAACAGTTAGATCCAGTCTTACACTACTTAAGGAAAAAAGAAGAAATTGAATGGTCCTAGGTAATTTTCTAAATAGTACTTACGTAATCCTTGAGTTTGTATTTGTTTTTATCGGTATTTGTTTTAAATTGTTGGTCTAATTTAGACATTATAAATAAATTTTGTGATAATTTGTTACTAAACTTTCTGTAAGACCTGAAAATATGAATGACACATTCTCATAAATTCCCATTTCGAGGGTATTTGGCTTTATTTTTCTCAATTATCACAAGCTGTGAAGATTGTATCATTTCTTGTAAATGCATGAACTTCTTTTAGAGTATCTTTTTACTCAATTTTATGTAAATGTGAAACAACTATAGGTTACCTAGTGTCGTAATTCTTGCTGTTGCATATGCAATCTCTCTTTCTTCTTGTTATGCTTAGAAAGACAAATATTTTATAGTAGCAAATCAAAATATAAACAACCATCAATCACCATAATATAAACAATAGTATTATTTTAAATATATAAGTTATGTTAATTACAAAGAATGTAAAAGTATACCAATACAATTTTTCTCACATTTTGATCATTGTCAAAATATCTTAGGCAAGTTACACATTTGGCCGGTCGTCCAAAAATAATTATATTTGCTAGTCAAATACACAAAAAAAATTAATTATGTATAAATATGTATATTATACCTCAATATAGAGAAAATATATATTTGGCGGCTAGTACTTTTTAGAGTAGCTATATTATGTAATTTTTTTAAATACTTTTTGAGTATTTTTTTCTTTTTTTCTTTCCAGCTGATAAATTTATTTTATTATTTCGTTTTCCTTCTCTTCAATTTTTTTACAAATTAGGCTTCTTTTTTATCCTCTTTATTTCTCTTTACTCACATTGTAGAACAAATCTTGGATGTAGTGTGGATTTCATTTGATTTCTTCTCGTATAAAAAGCCTAAATTATATCAAGAGACCTTCTTGAACACATCTTTATGTGCTTTTTATTTAATTAGACTCTACATTTAAACGTCTTAGCTTTACAAGATATAACCCATGGAAAAACTAAGAATTTAAAAACATAAGCAAAACTATAGTTGGGCTAGCAGGTTACAGATGTAAATGTAGAGTTATGAGAATAGCTTTAGGTAGGGTCCATTTCTATGGTAAGTACGTATGCAATAGGCGTGCCGTGAAAAATGTGATGGGGCCCATATTTTATACATACATGCGAAATAAAATTGAAAAAACAATAAGAACTTAACATGTGCATCTGCTAGGCATGCATGTCGATCATGCATGAATCGACCAGCTTCAAGTGAAAGCCAAGCATATGAATGGTCATTTATGCATGAGGAGAAAAGTGTGGTCATAAGTCTCTCTGATTTGGTAGCAAAACTATAGTTGGGCTAGCAGGTTACAGATGTAAATGTAGAGTTATGAGAATAGCTTTAGGTAGGGTCCATTTCTATGGTAAGTACGTATGCAATAGGCGTGCCGTGAAAAATGTGATGGGGCCCATATTTTATACATACATGCGAAATAAAATTGAAAAAACAATAAGAACTTAACATGTGCATCTGCTAGGCATGCATGTCGATCATGCATGAATCGACCAGCTTCAAGTGAAAGCCAAGCAGATGAATGGTCATTTATGCATGAGGAGAAAAGTGTGGTCATAAGTCTCTCTGATTTGGTAGCAAAACTATAGTTGGGCTAGCAGGTTACAGATGTAAATGTAGAGTTATGAGAATAGCTTTAGGTAGGGTCCATTTCTATGGTAAGTACGTATGCAATAGGCGTGCCGTGAAAAATGTGATGGGGCCCATATTTTATACATACATGCGAAATAAAATTGAAAAAACAATAAGAACTTAACATGTGCATCTGCTAGGCATGCATGTCGATCATGCATGAATCGACCAGCTTCAAGTGAAAGCCAAGCAGATGAATGGTCATTTATGCATGAGGAGAAAAGTGTGGTCATAAGTCTCTCTGATTTGGTAAGTTTCCCTCCTCTCTTGTATGAGGAAAAAGAAGGAATAAACTTTAAAGCCATATAAGACGTCGCTGGCAAGAAGGAAAAGAAAATAGACTACATTTTAATTAGGGAAGCCTGCTAATGGATACACAAAATAGTACTTGTACCGCATATAAGAGTAACATAGATGGAAAAATAAAAAGGTACAATTGCTAACCCAGTAAAACAAATGCAGAGCAAATGAAAATATGTGGGTCCTATGGCCAGAATTTCAAGATGCTTTAAACAGAGTGCGTGGCAATGAAAATGAAGTGGGCCCTATACAATAAGTAAAACTTATCCATGTTTTTTGTCCAAGAAGGCAATAATTCTCACGTGAAGCTATCATGTACAATACCTTTAATGCACATAAACACTATATTTCCAAGAATACCCTCGCAGTAAAGCATGTTTGACGGAAAAGACAATAATTACCCGTGTGTGCATTTGCCAGGCATGCACGTTGATGATACAGGCTCTTCACTGCCCCTTCTAATATAAGAGAATTACTAAATCGTTACTTTCAAGATCTTTGAATTTCTAGAACTATGATATTAATAATGCTCCTTTAGCAGGCGTTCGTCATTAATTAGAACAATAATGAAAATGACTAATGATAATGATAATATTAATAATTCTCTTGTGGCATTAAATAAATAAATTATAAGAACAATCTATATGACTAATATCCATACGTTTTTTGTGATAATACTTTATCTATCCCCAAACTTTGCATTTTGACTCCATATTTTTACCTAATCCAATCTTACGTTTTCTTCTCAAACTTCTTTTTGTATTTTTCTTCTATTTTTTCCCCAAAGATGAGAAAAGTTCCCTTTAAAAGCAGAAAAATAAATAAATAAATTGTAGGGTCATTGTCTTAACTCTCCCAACACCCAGATCAGCCATGAACTTGATGTTTTAATGGTAAGTAGTTGGTAGTTCACACTTATTGAACAATTCCACAATATTGAGTAATTAAATTACTACCTAAGGTCGATTGGAAACAGTCTATTTGTCCTCTCGGGTAGAGGTAAGACCTGTCTACATATTACCATCTCCAGACCCCACCTTGTGGGAATATACTGGGTTGTTGTTATTGTAAATTACTACCTAAAAGTATTGTATACTAATATACTCTCTCAGTTAACTTTTAGTTGTCAAGTATTTTAAAAATAAATTTTAATTTTATTTGTCATTTTTTGCATATCAAGGAAAAAATAATTTATTTTTTCTATTTTGCACTTAGTATTAATTACTCATTCCCAATTATTTTTCAAATTTATTAAGACTATACCACCAATTAATATGAGTATCATGGTAAATTATATACTTTATTTACTAGTAATTCTTAAGGGGTTTACAAAGTTAATGGAGGACAAATAAAAATTAAAATATAGAGAGTAAATTTTTGAAGCAAAAAAAGTAATGTAAACCAATCGATATAGTAGTAAAAGGTGGTTGTTTGTTGTGTTAGTTTCTATGAATAGAATTATTAGTTCCTATTGCATAATGGTAACATCTAAGAGATTCAACTATATAGTATGCTTTTGTACTTTTCTCAACCTACTTTCAAACCTACAATTCATGTTCCTCCTCCAAACTTAAACTTTATTTCTTTCTTCAATCTTGACCATACACGAACAAAGATGAAAGAATTGGATTATATGTTTCAAAGAAAGCAAAAAAAGAGCAAAATAGTTGGCTTAAAGTTCAAACAATAGAAAAATTCAAGGGACAAGTGACCATCGAATTAACAAGGACACAACCACACACATGCTGACATTGTACTACTGACCAATGTTTTTCAAGGTAATTACCACAAGTAATTAATACTACAATTTTCTAACAACAAATGATAGTAACTTTTTAATAGGCCAACATTATGAATGAAACTAACACTTGGATATGATGAGCATATGACAAATCCTGCAGATAGTTCACTTTATAATTATACGGGTCAAAATTTAATCAAGGACATCTTGCCTGGAAGAGGGCAATTGTAATGACCCAAAATTTCCAAGGATGGTGATAGCGTCGGACATTACTGTCACGCAAGCCAACACCAAAAAACTAGTAATTTCTCATTTTAATATTTTCAAATCATTCCCTTTTAAACATTAAACAATTAATAAAGAATTTTATTGAATAAATAATGACGTCTTTAACAAACTTAAATATTGAATAATCCATTTAGTCATCTCAGAACCCGGTGTCACAAGTGCATGAGCAATTTCTAGGGAATAATGTAATACAATAACCGTTCGGAATATAAATTGGACAGTAAAGGAAATACAATACAATACTCTAAAGGATACTATATTGGTTGCGAGCCGTCTCGAGAAATGCAGCTCATCCCAGTCTCCATATCAACCATGCCGCTGCGCCAAATTAAGCCATTAGATGAACATGTGCATGTGCGACAAAAATGCACAACAAGTATAACATGAGTACAAAAATGACGTGTACCCAGTAAGTATCCCGCCTAACCTTGAAGAGGTAGTGACGAGAGGTCGACTTTGACACTTACTAGTGGTCCAATGATATCAAATACAGTAAAGAAGTGAATAAATATGAAGCAAAGTAAACATATGAAATAAACATGTATAAAATAGGTGATACAGTTCCCTTCTTTAACATTATACTCAAGCTCTCAACTAGCATGCTCCCTCCGTAACCGGAGCACATATATAAAGGTATAGTGGCTTTCATAAAATGGTTGTCATAATTCAAAACATGGAAAAATCCTCATGTACACTGGCTTTTAGCCAAATGTTAAGCACGAGTTCTATAAGAATGATATATATATATATATATATATATATATATATATATATATATATATAGATAGGAAATGTCGAGGCGTACGACCCGATCCAACATAAATGTAAAATATGCACTGCCGAGGGCCGTACGGAGCGAACCATATATGGATCTATTTTGTTGCTCGCGAATCATACATGCAATGCATTCCCCGCTTGCGAATCATACATGCAACGCGGTCAAATATAAACTTAAGAAAATATCCCGTTCGCGAATCATACCTGTGACGCGGTCACATACAAGGTTAATATTTAAAATCATATCTCTTTCTTAATTCTTTTCAAAATATTGGAAATTTTACTTGGAACATTTTAAGGAATTTACCCCGCTTACGAAACGTACATGCGACGTGGTTACACATAGATTTCTTGAGCTATTATAATATTTCTCAACTATTTCGAAAATACGAAATTTAGTGAAAACTTTTAAAATCTTAAATTCCTCAATTCAACCCTAATCTTGTTTCTTCTCAAGGCAAACAATAGCATAATTTAACAACAAGATCAGCAAGGCATGATGTAAGCCTAAAACTACCCAGACATAAGCATGATAGTAGCTACTTACGGACTCTCATCACCTCGTGCATACGTAGCACCCTCAAATAGTAGAACATATTCAATCATCTCACCTATGGGGACAATTCCCTCTTACTAAGTTAGAAGGAGACTTACCTCGCTCCGAAGTTCCATAACCGACATTACACGCCCTTCCGAAGGCCTAAATCGATGCACAACGCTCCAAAGCCAACCAATAATTATGCAAACCCATAAATTTATGATCAATTACTCATAATAATCCAATTTATAATAATTTATAACACCGATCAAAAAGTTAACAAAATCGCCCCCAAGCCCACGTGCCCGAATTCCAATTTTTTTGAAGATAAAGTCTACTTATAAGCCAACTATTCTCGGAATAAAAAGTCCTTGCATCGGACGCAAAAGTCGCATTTGCAACCTCTAGCTCGCATTTGCGACAAAGGTATCGCAATTGCGAAGCCCAGCTTCCCCCCTGCCATGGTCGCATTTGCGACAAATGCCTCGCAAATGCGAATAGGACATCCTCGCAAAAGCGATAACTCCCTCACAAATGCGATCTCCCCTCAGCAGCCCCAGATCCGCAAATGCGAACCTATCTTCGCAAATAAGGTGGTCGAATTTGCGACCCATGCATCGCAAATGCGATCGTACCAGAACCAACAATCAAATTTTCTTCACCATATACTCCGAAGCTACTCCGGAACTCACCCAAACCCCCGTGGCTCCAAACCAAACACCCGCACAAGTCATAAACATAACACAGACTTGCTCAAGACCTTAATTACATCAAACAACGCTTAAATTACGAATCACAACCCATTTCAAACTTGATGAACTTAAGAAATTCAAACTTCTTAATTCGATACCGAAACCTATCAAATCCTGTCCATTTGACCTCAAATTATGCACACCAGTCATATTTGATAGTACAGACCTACACCAACTTCTGGAATCAGAATCCGACCCCGATATCAAAAAGTCCACTTCCGGTCAAACTTCTCAAAAACCTCCAAATTTCTAACTTTAGCCAAACTCACCATACGGAGCTTTTTCCAGACTCAAAATCCCAAATGGACATTGATAACACTGAAATTTACTTCAATCCAAATTTATGAATTACAAAATGTCAACTTCCACAACAGACACCGAAACTCTCCCGGGTCATCCAAAACCCGATCCGGACATACAGCCAAGTCCAAATCATCATACGAACATGTTGGAAGATTCATATCCTAATTTCGAGGCCGTTTACTCAAAAATCACACTTTAGTCAATTCTTCCAACTTACAACTTCCGAAATGAGAATTTTCTTTCCGAATCAACTCCGAACATCCCAAAATTCAATTTTGAACACGCATGCAAGTCATTATACCTGAAGTGAAGCTACTCAAGGCCTCAAACAGCTGAACGACATGCTAGAGCTCAAAATGACTAGTCGGTTCATTACATTCTCTCCCACTTAAACATACGTTCGTCCTCGAACGTGCTAAGAACTGCGTTGAAGTTGTTAGAAATTACTGTTTAATAGCTTGTGAACCTACTCGTGCTACCACGACTTAGTTGAGAACATTAACTCGATCAAATACGAAGATATTCTCTTTCATTTAGGCAAATAAGCCTTAGAGAAAAAATTGCAACATCCAAAATTCTCTACTAGGCATGCTTCCAACATACGAACACCGTATCAATCACCACATGATGCACCGATACATGATTGCATACCTTTGCTGAATTCACAATGTGCACTTCATAACTCACATGGCCATAATAACATCCTTTGATAATAACAGACGAAATTCCACGAATCCGATGCTCCCAATGCACCTCATGACATAAATATAGGTCTTGTACCAACTTTTGCAATACCTCCACGACGGAAGAGATGTGTGGAAACTCATAACCAACTGCTGAGTTAACAAGTCATTGAGACTATTCTCCTAACAGGAACCATTATCTCATTATGAACCAAATAACGATATTTGCTCTTTAATATACTTCATATAATCCGATCACACAGATACTAGATCCAATAATCTTGTCTCACTCAGTACGAACTGCTCAGGCAACAAGCCGCACTTGACATGACCAAAAGTCTCATATGACATGATGTGCTAATAGGCTACCATCTCGGACATGATACATAAGGAAAACGAACTCTAGAAGGGACTACTCAACTCACACAAATAATATGACCTTTCCGAAAGAAAATGGGAAATGAAACACACAAAAATTAGAAAATAGAAAACTATACTCATCATCATATTGTTACGGCGTGCAACCTAATCCAAGCAACATACCCGTGTTGACGTGCCACCCGATCCACACAAAAAATTCATATAAGGAGATACATACCGAGCTAAATTGCTCATTACTACATAATATCGAATATCGGTCACAAGCACGGTAAATGCATAATACTATCACTAGGGAGACAGATAGCGCCATAAGCTATAAAACTCAAGCACAACTGAGGTGCGATTTATGATTTAAATCACCAGAGTCGTCTGCTCATATAACGCCATCGCTACGCAGGACCTCAACACCCAAGAATTTTATCAAGCCATTTAATAACTCACATGGCATGATAAACCATTATAGGAAATAGTCGATGACAAAAATAGCATCTAACGCCTGAATACTCCTATGTAAGGTATACTATGCTGAAATGAACACATCCAACCTGATGTAGAGCCCGTATTCACATTTAATTCCATCGGAAGGCCACAAGCCAATTCCGATCGCATCGAACTAGGCTAATACCCTTCCAAGGGTCCATAATAACCCATCTTTTCCCATATCATACAAGAACAACCATTATTGACGGGATAATCTTCCACAGTCCAAAACCACTAAATCGAGTGCCCTCCTGGCATAAATTATCAAATTACAATATCACCACAATCTTCATATTTGGTTTATTTCTTCAATCAATTGAGTGACTACATGCCACACTTATACAATCTTTCCGTGGGGCATGCTACCACAACATTTCGTAACAGATAACAAGTCTGCACATCTATACCACCAGCCTCACTAACGCTGAAAAGCGATCAAGAATCCATAACCAGGATGCAGAGCCTATTGCATAAAACATTGGTTCTCTAGTGACGCTGAAGACAATGCCAACTTACTCTAAGCATTTCAATCCCTTTCATGATCATCCAAGCTCGTGACATTCTTGTCAATACCAAACCATAACCTTGATCCCCACTTTCAAATTCCATACCACTCACTTCACCTAACATGCCAATGTGAAATAGTACAATAATTTCATTATAACTTCTTAACCACTAATAGGGTAAACACTTCATCATAAAAGAAACTTTTTACTTAACTCATTCCAAGAGAAACATAGCAACACCCGAGTAAATTCTAATAACCTTAGAACATGCAAATCCTCCATAACCTTTTCGGGATCCTCCTACGCATAACATGCCTTAATACTTTAATATTTCCAAATAAGATCAATTAAGGTGGCCATCAATCCTCACACGTACCACCACAAATCACATGCATAATCTAGTCACGCTGGAGGAACTGATCACTGCCATCATCATGCCAATTCAATCATTGCTAATAGACCTGACTTCTTCTAACGTATCCTTAACTTGCCTTAGAAGTAACAGTATCTCTAGTCGACACATAACTACTCAATCCCCACTCATCCTGAGTGGCCTTGCATCACGATACCATGTTGTATCAAATCCCACGCCATCTCATACCTTCCTTGTACTAATATACACATCTTCTACTGCTACACTCATTCTAATAACCCCCTATACGAATCTGGAGTCATTTTCTTTCATTCCCCCCAAATGTTACACTACAAGCAGAAGATATCATAGAACATTCCAAGCCTTTTTTCATAATTTGCTGCAAAAGCTCGATTCTTAACCATACTTATGGGCTCAAATCATTAGGCACCACACTTTAACTTTTGAATATGCTAAGAATGTTGTTGACAGTCACCCACTCCGACTTGGTCCCGAATATAATCAACTCCAAGACTCTTCTAGCATATGAACACCCCTCGCCGAAGCACCCGGCCGAATCACTTCCTTGAAACTCGAATACATACAAAGCATAAATCATAAACCTTCCTCAAGTCCGAACATAAACGATAAGGCCAATTATAGCACGCATTCTTAAATTTTTTTGCTCAAATCACTACTGATGACCCTCTTCCTTAGTCATAATATCCCGTAAATATACTAATCACCAAAAATCTCATAAAAAGATGACCATTCCATCCAATCATAGGCGGTTGGACTCTTCTACTTAGATTGAAGCTATTATTACACCACCATGGGACCTACCAAGGTCCTTTATCTTTTACTGACATGATCTTGCGCAATCATACCGCCAAATTCCTTGAAATCCTTCCGCTATCATTTCATGAACACTCTGAATCTCTAAAAATATCTACATATTCTACCTCTTACTGGATAGCCAGTAAATCCTTCGTAGAAAATTTGCCAACCATGCAACCTTTGACCTGCTCATATGGGATCCCACTTGTGAAGATCATGCTGATATCTCCCAATGATGCTGCACTGCTCAACTACTGCGGAATCAACAACCCATCCTAAGTCGATGCTCACTCACTAACTGCACAATCCCATTCAATACTCATGTACATTAACTAAAGGTGTGACAATTCATTCCCGTTCGAAGTCATGTTGTATTCTTCTTCGTATCAAGCAACTCCTTTCTGTTGCACCCAATCTCCCGCTGTAAAATATCCAATATTTCAAATTAAGCCTGTAAACCCAATCACTGTCCACCAATATTCCGAAATCATTCCAACAGTCTTTAAGGTATGTAGTTATCTTACCACTAAACCCATATGCTACTATACCACTCTCCCACTTTGGTCAAACTCACTTTTAAGAAACTACTCGACCTTCGCTTATTACACCCGACCTTCTAGGAATTTAACCATTGCATGATATTCCCACATGTCCTTCCTCATCCTTTGATTCCTAGTTGTTGCCTTAAATCAATATCTATCTCTGCCTTACTTGAACCAACATATCGCTACTACTTGAAATCTTTCCGAAGATCATCTTTCTCGAGCCGTCAGCGTTAGAAACACTTTTCGATCCCGAACTACCGCAAACCACGATCTCTGATAGCTGCTTCCCCGATACTATTTCACGATACCCTGCCCAAAGGTGAATTGAGGAAGATCATAACACCGACAAACTTAACACATTCAATCGAAGATGGCGATACCACGTCCCAAATGTAAAATCCACCACACTTAAAAACACCAAGTATCGCTACTCTATCAACCCAAACCTGATCATTTATAGTCTAATTGAATTTTCTTCACTAGAAATACAATACTAAATCTCTGAAGCGTGCATTAAGAAAACTTCCTTCCAAGTCATTTACTACCCCGAAACATGGGCATTCATCCCACCATCACATCAATACTATGCGATAATCGTTCGTGAGTATCATAGCAACCTGTGCATAGCCCCAAATCTCTTAAAAGTATAACTACTGAGCTGAAATGACAAAATGTCCTTCCGCAATGCAACAATAATAGCCCAATCAACTATGAAGGGAGAACATCTCGCTCCAAATTTGTAGTACCATTAAAATTCCTCAATTCCTAATTTATAATAAGAGCTTCCCATCGCGTAAGATTGAGTAGGAAGGAAACAAAGACATAAGTCTCAAAGGACTCAAGTCGCACGATGAGGAATCAAGTAGGGAAGTGCTCCTAACGATCCTTGAGCCTCCCAGAGATAAGTACAGATGTCTCCGTACCGATCCGAAGACTCTACTAGACTCGCTCATGACTCGTGAGACCTAAGAAAACCTAGAGGTCTGATACCATATTATTACGATCCAAAATCCACTAAGGATCATGATGGCGCCGGACACTACTACCAGGCAAGCCTACACCAAATAACTAGTAATTTCTCGTTTCAATAGTTTGAAATCATTCCCTTTTAAACATTAAACAATTAATATAGAATTCCACTGAATAAATAATGATGTCTTTAACAAACTTAAATATTGAATAATCCCTTAGTCAACCCATAACTTGGTGTCACAAGTACATGAGCAATTTCTAGGAAACAACATAATATAATAACCGTTCGGAACACAAATTGGACAGTAAAAAAATACAATACACTACTCTGAAGGAGAGTATGCTGATTGCAGGCCGTCCCGAGAAATGTAGCTCATCCCAGTCTCCATATCAACCATGTCGTTGCGCCAAATTAAGCCATTAGACGAACATGTGCCAGTGCGACAAAAATGCACAACAAGTGTAGCATGAGTGCAAAAATAACGTGTACCCAGTAAGTATCCCGCCTAACCTCGAAAAGGTAGTGATGAGAGGTCGACTTTTACACTTACTAGTGGTCTAATGATATCAAATACAGTAAAGAAGTTAACAAATATGAAGCAAAGAAAACATATCAAATAAACATGTATAAAATACTTGATACAATTCCATTCTTTACAATTATACTCAAGCTCTCAACTAGCATATTTCCTCCATAACCGAAGCATATATATAAAGGTACAGTGGCTTTCATAAAATGGTTGTCGTAATTCAAATCAAGAAAAGATCCTGAGATACACTGGCTTTTAGTCAAATGTTAAGCATGAGTTCCATAAGAATGATGTGAGTGTGTATATATATATGTACGAAATGTCAAGGCGTATGGCCCGATCCAACATAAATGTAAAATGTACACTGCCGAGGGTCAAATGGCTCAAACCATAGATGCATCTATTTCCCTGCTCAAGAATCATATATGCGACGTGGTCAAATATAAACTCAAGAAAATACCCCGCTCGTGAATCATACCTGTGATGCGGTCACATACAAGGTTACTATTAAAAATCATGTCTCTTTCTTAATTTATATCAAAATATTAGAAATTCAACTTGGAACTTTTTAAGGAGTTTACCTCGCTCGCGAAACGTACATGCGACGCGGTTACACATAGATTTTTTGAGTTATTATAATATTTATCAATTCTTTCAAAAATATGAAATTTAATGGAAACTTTTAAAATCTTAAATTCCTCAATTCGAACCCCTTTCAACACAATTATTACGCAACCTTAATCTTATTTCTTCTCATGGCAAACAATAACATAAATTAACAACAAGATCAACAAGGAATGATGTAAACCTAAAACTACCCGGACATAAGCATGATAGTAGCTACGCATGGACTCTCGTCACCTCGTGCATACATATCCCCCCACAAATAGTAGCACATATTCAATCATCTCACCTATGAGGACAATTCCCTCTTGAAAAATTAGAAAGGAGACTTACCTCGCTTCGAAGTTCTATAACCGATATTCCATGCCCTTCCGAAGGTCTAATCCGATGCACAACGCTCCAAAGCCAGCCAATAATTACACAAACCCATTAATTTATGATCAATAATAATCCAATTTATAATAATTTTTAACCCCGATCGAAAAGTTGACAAAATCGTCCACGGACCCACATGCCCGAATTTTGAAATTTTTCGAAGATAAAGTTTACCCATAACCTCATGAAGTCAAACATAATTTATTCTCAATTCCACGCCCAAAATCGTGGCCAAAATCCAATAATATTAATTTTTAGATTTTTCTTCAAATTTCTACAATTTTATGCGTTTAAATCGATATATAATCCTTGCATTTAACCCATAACTAGAAGAAATCACTTACCTCATGATAATGGAAGCCCTTCTCAAATGCTCTCAAAAATTGCCTAATACCAAGTGGGAAATAAGAGAAATGGGCTAAGTCTCGGAATAAAAAGCCCTTGCACCAGACGTAGAAGTCGCATTTGCGACCTATGGCTCGCAATTGCGATGGTCGCATTTTGAGACAAAGGTACCGCAAATGCAAAGCCCAGCTTCCCCCTGCGATGGTCGCATTTACGACAAAATGCCTTGCAAATGAAAAGAGGATAGCATTGCAAATGCAATCTTACCTCAGCAGCCCCAGATCCGCAAATGTGAGCCTACCTTCATAAATGTGGTGGTCGCATTTGCGACCTATGCATCGTAAATACGATCGCACTAGATTCAGCAATTAAATTTTCTTCACAAATACTCTGAAGCTACTTCAGAACTTATTCGAGCCCTCGAGGCTCCAAACCAAACACCTGCACTTGTCATAAATATAACACAAACTTTCTCGAGGCCTCAAATTACATCTAACAATGCTAAAATCATGAACCAAAATCTAATTCAAACTTGATGAACTTGAGAAATTCAAACTTCTTCATTTGATGTCGAAACCAATCAAATAAGAATATGTTGTTTCAATGAGATGTTCAGTAAATCCTTTTAATGACAAAATTTGCATATAAGCTCAAACATTTTATACTCATAAAGTTATATTGTAAAATGAGATGCAATGTAGCTGACGAGCATTTCAATGAAGACACAAGATACCAAATTGGCGTAAATCTGACTGAAAGAATTTTTCTGAATATATAGCTCGCTAATAGTACGATAGAGAATTGCATAAGCTTGATCATCTAGTTTTACCGCACATGTTTAGTTTGCACGAATTAAAGATCAAAATATAAAATTTAGTTACATAAATATTTGTTCCATACCAGTTAAGAAGTCCCTCAACTTGAGGATATGGTGGATTTATCAGTATGACCGAGTTGTACCTTGTTGATAATGATAATCCTATATGATACATTATATTAGTAAAGAATTCATAACAAATCTCTTGTATCATGGAAAAAAGTGTAAGTTTTTGCATACCAGCATAGTTGGTTCGGGCAATTCGTTTTGCTACAATTATTGGATATTCAACAACCTGTGCAGCTAGGACACTTCCATCAACATCGGCAAAGTCTTCCCACAACGTAAGGATAATAGGCCGCACACTAGAATAGAAGGAATAGACGGTAAATAACAGTAACTCCCAAAAAATTCCCATAGTAATAATGTCACCAAGAATTTTGCATGATACTGTAAGTAGAATTTTGCATAATTAGAGGTATTGAGTATTGAATTTTAAATAAGAAAAAACATGAATCGTCTTTCCTAGAGCTTCTGAGCGATTATCAATACCAAGTCGATGGCAATTAAAGCAAAGGATTAATTGGCAGTGTAACTTTTGAGCAAACCACTTAGAGCAACAACGGCGTAGTGTGATACCAGTAGTTGAGGAAGCCATTTACAGAGAATGTAAATTCATCTTTCAACATTATAAAGCATAATTTAAATTTTAAAAAAAAATGTACCGAGTAGAAAGGATGTAGATAGTCATAAAATGCTCTCATTTCTGTTTCAGATGAAAAGACAATACAAACAATCTCTTTTTTTCAGTTCCACTTTCTCATTTCTGTTTAATCTAACTGTATTATTTCATTCTGTGATGCATTTATTTTCTATGACTGAGATGGAGTTAGTAGTACTCATTTTCTTGTTGTTTGAGCAAGTTAAAATGTTATAATACTGCTATTATTTATGGATAAGATGTTAGTAACCACAAGCTGACCAACAAATGTATAACCATAGAAGTAAAAGAAAATATTGTGGGAGTACTTCTAATAGCCTTATTTGGTATGAAAATATTAATGGTAAACCTCACTATCATCATTCCTAAGGAAAGAGCAAAATGACATTGTAGTACAGTATGTGGCTATATAGTTATGCCCAACTCTTTTTGGAAGCTGTAGCGAAAGTAGTAAGGTAAATAGAACACCAACAGACTTACCTGGTATCCATTACGACGATTTCACGGCATTTGTTATTGTTAGCGCCAGCGTACTTTACTGAGCCACATTTCACCACAACGGCAATTATGTCTGTTTAATAAAATTGCAAGTGGCATATAATTTAGACCAATGTGTACAGTCCTAGAATGTAAGTATACAAATTAATTTAATTGTGAAAGGGTAGTATGCATAAAGTAACAGTTACCAAATTCTGTATTTCGCTGTTGGTCTTGCAGATGTGCAAAGGGTATAGTATTCAACGCCGTCGGAGGCGGGAGCGGTGGGTCTTGTAAGTTGTCATCTTTCACCTCTTCAACAACAGTATATCTATCAATAGCCCATTCAAAACGGTTGATAGGTACACCGTATGGTAAAGGAACTCTGACTTTTGCAGTAGATATCAAGTAAGTGGAAAACGGGGTGAGCTTGTCAGCATATTTTTCGATATCTTCCCCGTACAAAACAGCAGCCACTTTCTCTTCCTGTATTTTTATAAAGGGATGATTTAGTTACCAGATTCCACAGAAATGTATGCATATAAACTTAAGACAGACATACAAATATAGAGTACTGAATAGATGACAAGAAAGTTGATGCATTTTCATGAGAATGGGAATATATGGATAGAAGAAAGAACAATTCTCTTTGCCTTTCCTTTTGTCATTTCCATAATATTTTTACGGAACTGTAGATAAGCATAATGACAAAAAAATCACAATTTAGACAGTTTAACATCGTGCTCTTTCTTGGAGCTCATAGAAAATGAAATAATGTATCTAAAAGCAATATCCAAAGCAAATCTATAAAAAGCCCAAAAAAAATCGAAGAAAAAAACATCGTCATGCACAAGTAGCTGAAATATTTAAACTTTAAATATTTTATCAGTTGTGAAAATTCAGAAGAACATTACAACTGTATTCCTCTATTTTATTTTCTTTCCATTAAATAACATAAAGCACAATCTGCTTAGAACCTCAACAAACTTTAAGGAGGCATCCAATTGTATTGATTTGTCATCTTAACTGTAGATGTGTAATTGGGAGATACTTTTGACCACTTTTTTCTCAATAATAGATCTCATGCGTCAGTATATTTATATTCATGTATTCATCGTGTATACCTACAAATATTTTATAGTCTTGGTCATTCTTCTAACAACTTGAGAATCATTGCAGGAAGTAGCGAGAGCATCTTCCATTTCTATTTTCAATATTCGCAGTAAGTGAGAAACAATACAATTAGCACAGGTGAAGACAATAATGTGTAGAGAGGTGGAGTATTTAATATTGAAATTGCAAGAGTACCTAGTATTGAAATTGGTAGTAAGCCATATCATATAGTCATCTGGAAATATGATAGTATCTAATTAGTTAAAAAATTTCATTAAACATGTTATTAGTCAAAGTGAAGAACCATTAGAAAAATCAATGGATGTCTTGTAACTACACTGAGAAGTTTCTGAAATAACTTTTCTCCTCTTTTGTTGTATTTGTTTTTTCTGGAAAACATCCCTTTTGAGCGAACTCAAGGGAATATCTACAAATTAAGGGAAATTGAATTTGAATCGCTCATACACCACGTGTAACCAACATAGTAACAATATGATGTCTACAACTAACAAATGAATAGGGATAAATTTGAAAAAGAGAGAAAAAGAACCAATGACGTTCACCTGAACAAAACGAATCAGCAAGTAAGAAATATCTAAGGGCATTCCTAAAAAATAACTGAAAAATTAACCTTTGAACCAGAATCTATAAAGACAATATTATATGCCAAATAGCTACAATAACATGAATACTTGATGATATCAGTAATGATTGTGCTCCAATCGGGAATTATGAGGTAGTTATTTGTTTGATTAGTATTTCTTTGAATCTGGAAGTGACATCAAAACGTAAGCCTACCATTTGAAATGTTCTCAAGGTCTATGAACTCAATGTGAATATATGGCACAACTGAATGCTTCAGCACAAAAATAAAAATGAACAAAGTAATTAGACAGAAATAATACTAAAAGCATTTTGAATAGATTATAAAGCTTAATATAGTTTAATTTTGTAAATTGATAATTCCTCTCCAGTTTCACCGAACCCTACCAGCTGTATCAATATCTGACTGTCCAAATTATGAGTCCTACTTACAATGCGAAAAAGAAATTAAAACAATCAAAGATGTTTTAAGTTAAACCCGATTTAATAAGAAGCATGTTAAAATCAGCAGATATGAATTTGCTAGTATATATTTTCCTATAGCACAACAATCAAGTATACTCAGGTGGAATCAAAATAAGTCCCGGAAGAGATAATTATTGTTCAACATATTATATGGTTACAACACGGACGAACAACTAAACATACAGACATGGAGCAGCTGTAATGGTATTTCTTTAGATCTATATTTTTGCTCAATATATTAATTGGTGCAAAAATTTGAAAGTTATGATCACGTATGTAGTAATTATCTTCAAAAAGGCTTCCTAAAATCCAAACTGGAAGTTCCCGGGATGTGTAAAATTCAGCCAAAAAAAATAGTCTTGTTAGTACCAAAAAAAAATTATATGTAAATAAAAAAAAAATTCTACCAGGTCAAATGCAAAAAGTAATGCGAAAATATCCTTTTAGACAAACCAAGAAGTAAAAGGACGGGCGTAATTAATTGAAAACAGAAACCCAAAAGTTTGGCACCAACATTTTTAATCCGAAGAAGATGGGTAAGAAAATATGAAGCAGGAGTGAATGGTAGATTCGTAAAATTTGACGCAAGAGAGATTTTCTAATTTTTACTTCTTAACATAAAATTTGTGCCAGGAGAAATAATTAATTGTATAATAACTTAAGTTGATAAGTTTCTTTCTTTTGTTTATATTAAAAAAATAATGGTGATTGTAATTATATTTCAGACAGTAGAACAAGAAATAGCATGGTAGAAAGAAAATTACATTTTCGTCTTGGACAACGGCAATCTGGAATCGGATCTTTCCATCTTTACTTTTCCTTGGCCGAGGTTTCTCAATCACTTGTACTTTTGAGATCCACTCTTTTGTTTGTGGAGTGATTTTGTCAATGTTTAGTCTGTACTCCATATGTTCTGCACACTCTGCAGTGGAAACAAAGAAGAAGAACAAAAATAATAAATCATCATTTACTGTAAGATAACTATAGATAATGACAGAATAATTAAATAGAGGAACTGTTAAGATGCTATGTCTTTATAAACTACACGTCATGACAATTATCACAAATCTGGCACTATGGTAGTGTTACTGCAGTAAACACCCACATTGTGTCATCATTTAACTTTTTTTTAAAATATGAAAGTATTGCTTGTCTAAAAATATTTTTGGGATCTTCTTACACTACAAAAATAACATATAGGAATCATTTTCTACGACGATGGGCATATGTTTTTTAGCTCTTGTATACTATAGAGAAGTATAACTTTTGTGCATATTACTTATTAGTATTAGCAACATGTACAAGATCTGTACCTAAGTGTCTCTGTATGACCATGTTAGCCAATATTCCTGCCCATTGTTTTGTCTTAGGTCAAAACAATCATGTACAAAGAAGATATCCTGTCTAGTTTGCATCACTTCAATGAATGCACTCTGATTGGTACGAACCAGATTGCGTACCAGCAGTATGTTGTATTGGCTTCTTTATAAATTTTTTAGCTAGGTTATTGCAATATTCTCATAAAATAGCTTTTTCAATAATTTCATTGTACACAATATTTTCTGTATAGTGATCCTCATAACTACCTGGTATAGCGGGTCGAATTAGCACTTTCACACAGTTCGAACTTTTTGCTCTAGACAAAGCAACATAAAGTTGACCATGTGAAAAAACAGGTTCTCGCAAATAAATTCCAACAAAATCCAATGTCTGACCTTGTGCTTTATTTATTGTCATAGCGAAGCATAATCTTACGGGAAATTGTGTCCTTTTGAATGGGACAGGCATTTTTTCATCTTGGGATGATAGTAAGGGTATTCTTGGAATAAATACATGTGTATTTTTCAAGTCACCCACCGAAATATTGGCACTAATGACATGTGACTTAAAGTCGTAGCAAGTCAAACGTGTACCGTTACATAAACCCTCACATGGATTTAAATTTCGTAGTAATATAATTGGACAATTCTTTTTCAATGTTAGTTTGTATGGCGGCAGACCAGGTGAATTTAAACTATGTAGCAAATCCTCATACTGTGATTGATTAGTAGATTCAATGGTTTCATCAATGCCAACAAAAGTTTTTGCTTCTTCTGGAAATCGAGCAACAAGCATGTCGTTAATCTCATCAACGAAATCATTTTTAGTTGTTAGAATAACACGAGAGCTTGCGCATGACGAGGAAGAAAAAAATGTATGCAAATCTGGATAAGTTATTGTAAACAATTTATCCAAAGATTCCTCTTCAGTTGTATAAGGAACGATAAAGGATGCTGGAATTTCAATCTTATTTGTTGAGGTCACTTTTTCTTTTCCATTTCCTACTCTCAACAAATAATTACAGAATGAAGGATCATCTTTTGCTCTCATATTTTCAAATAATCGTAACCTTTCAAGTTCTTCCCAGATATGAGAATATAGTAAACTTTCATTAATGAAATCTTCTTTTTCCCCGTTTCGAACTACTGGAAGTGTTTGTCTAAAGTCACCCCCAAAAACTACAACTTTTCCACCAAATAGTATCGTTGAATCCATTAGGTCTTTTAAAAGTAAATCAAGCAATTCGATCGTTCTTTTTTTCGCCATAGATACTTCATCCCATATGATTAATTTTGCATCCTGAATCAAACATGCTAGTGAGCTTTGCTTGCTAATGTTGCATGTGACATTCTCGTTAATATTTATTGGAATTTTAAAACGTGAATGTGCAGTTCGTCCACCAGGAAGTATAGATGCAGCTACACCGGAAGTGGCAGTTGCCAATGCTACATATCCTTTAGATCGTATAGTTGCCAACAACGCACGATATAAGAAGGTTTTTCCAGTTCCCCCCGGACCATCAATAAAGAATGCTCCTGCTTTGTTTGAAAAAATTCTCTCTGTAATTACATTGTACGCTTTGAGTTGATCTTGATTCAACTTTTTGTGTAGTTGTATATCCTCTTCAGTTACAATAATGGTCCTTTCATAGTACACCTCTTTTGCGTCTTTTGCAATTGTAGAAGACCTTATTGTTTCTGGAATTAGATGATATTCATTTATGTCGCCACCCATAGAGTGCAATATATCATTAATGTGGTTTACAACCATGTATCGTATGTCTCTTTTGTGAATATTAGGTAATAAGTTGTAATCCTCGGACATGTGCTCTTCAAATTGCTCCCAAAGTTGTCTCGGGTTAGTCGGATTGCAGTAAATCAATAATGTAGCAAATAAACGTCTCAAACTGTATGGCATTTGATAACTTGCTGCTTCAGACATGCATTCTGTCAAGCTATTATCACTCTGTAGTAATCCGCGCTTTTCCGCAGATTCTCTAAAGCTACTGCAGCGTTCTCCTTTAACAGTTAGTAAATCCCTATATGATTTTGGTCCTCTAATATTCATTAGTAATATCCTAAGGTAGTATCGCTCGCCTTCTGTTGGATGACATGTTACCACACGACCAATACCACGCCGTTTTTTCCGGCGTGTCCACATTTTCTCTGTTGCAGACCAAACAAAATGTTCGGGGAATTGTCGGTATAGTAGATTGAGTTCTCCAGCATCTGTGTTTGTTCTATTCATTTCAAAAAATTGAGTTAACATAGTCTGCTTAATCATCGGATTATTTGCAAGCGTATCTATGTTTGCATTGCTTTTAAATGAAACAAATTGTTGTCCTTTAAGGTGAAGCTGGAGAGGGCATACAGTCGGGTACATTTCACTAATGGAGAAACCGTATAATCGCCACATAGCTTCTGGAGGCGAAACCCATCTAGCTGACTGATATTCTTTTATCTCGTCTATTACTTCTGCATTCGTGTCCTTATTGTGTACAGAAAATGCAATCTTATCATGTCCTTTACATATATACTTGTAAAGATACTTAACAACCTTAATATCAGAACATATCTCAACATTCACATGGCAGTCAAATTTCCCAAGCAAAAAAGGATTATATGGAACAACCCATGAATTATCCAAGTAATGTTCTCTTATTTTTACTATCACCCCTGTATTGCGTCTTCTATAAATTGGATAAGATTCTGTTCCTTTTGATGTCTGCTCCGCAAAGCTTTTTGGGTATTTGAATTTACAATAACCTTTTTTCTTCATAAAAGAATTTGTTGGGTTTAGATTACCGCACGGACCATGCATCATGTGTTTAAGAACAAGTGAATATAAATCTGGTTCTGCTTTTTCATCAGGTATTTCTGCACTAATAATGTTATCGTAGGCTTCTGGAGTAAATAGTTTGTATTCATTAGTTAATATTATAAGAAAATGAGCGTGAGGTAAACCTCGCTTTTGGAACTCTACAGTATACATAAAAGCTGCAACTTTCCCAAAGATATTTCGTTTTAGTATATCCTTTTTGAATTCTTCTATTTTTGCTCGGAATACTCGACTGATCAAATCAGGCCTGTTATGTGCCTCATCAGTTGAGATTAAATGTTCCTTTATTTCTATCCAAGAAGGATTACATGTCATTGTTATAAATAAATCAGGTTTACCGAAATGCTGCACGAGTGCAATAGCATCCATGTACCGTTGACGCATATCCCGGGGCCCTCCAATAAAAGAACTTGGAAGGAAAGTCTGCTTCCCAATGTTAGAAGCATCGCGTTCCCCTAATCGCAAAATGTCAAGAAGTCCTTCTAGCATAGCCATTCTGAACAAATCTTGATTGAATACTGCAAAATCCAACCTTTGTGTTTCAAGTTTAATGTACTCATCAACTGAATACTGCTGAAATATTCTTCCTGTGTGCAATATTTCATCGTCATCATCGTTTCTCATTTGTAATTTGTAACAGTAGTATTCACGGACTGAAACTGTATCCCTTCGTCGCTGTCCTTTTTTTAGAATTTCAGCTTCCATTTCAAGATATCCATCAAGGGAGGTAACATTTTGTATGCTTGGTACCTCTTCATGTTGCGCAATTCTTGCGTATGCGGGGCAATTTGCTGGGAGCTTTTTAATACCACAATGCCATCCACTTTGTCCTAACGGGAATAATAGTGGATATTGCAATGCGTCGTAACAACCGTAGTAGTAATTTACTATTTGTGTTCGATCAGTGTGGGGATAAATTTGAATATGTGGTGCATTAAAGGCTGCCTCGGCATTTTCCTCTGTCCATATTGCTGCAATTTCAGATGAAGTTGGCAAATTGTACACTCTTTGGTCCAAGTTTATGTCACATTTGAGAGCTATGTGGAAATCTCGTAGGTTCGGTATATGTACCAAAGAGCGTAAAAACATTGAGTATGGGTTTACTGATAATATATCTATCAATTCCTTCACTACCGATTCATGCACTCTTTCGGAACATGCCATCCTATGTGTCAGTTCATTGCTATTATCATAGAAATATAATTGTATGTTTCTTGGTTTGTCATCTGTAGGGTGCAAATTATTTATCCAATGGTACATCTTTCCTTGAACTCTAAAGGTGTAAATACCGGAGTTTCTTTTTGCTAAATCTTTGTCATACTTTACACCAAGTGACGTGAATGCAAAAAGATTATTGTATGTTCTAATATATGTTCGAAAGTGCTTAGACATCACAGTATTTCCAACGTATAAATTACGCAATTTCACAGGCATTTGATGGGAAGTTAACTTTACTGTCCCGGTACGACAGCAGAATGCAGAAGGTTCGTATTCAAATCTTTTCGCTGAGCAATATTTGCAGATTGGAACTTTCTGAAGCGAAACATAGTTTGAACGCAACTGACTGATGTTTGGAGTAAACTTTGTGGTTGTTGTAGCAGCTGTATATTCGAAATGGATCATTAAAAGTAAGGCAAAGCAGAAGCAGTCACGACTATTAATAGGAGACAAAAAAATTGAACAGACCTTTGGGTGGTGTAACTATCTTGGAAACTTTGCTATGTATTTCATTGGATACAACTAACGTTGAACCTAAAATGAAGGTAGCTGGCCTTTAGATGGAACTAAATAGCGCTAGCTATTTTAAAAGCGACAAAAGAAAGCATACCCACCTTTCTCATAAACAGAAAATGGTTGTGTTTCATCTCTTTTTTTACCGGCCATATTTCCAATCAAGGGATCACTAGATGTATTATCTGAAAGCGTATGTCTCTTTGACTCTTGGTATTTTAGTCGGCGTTGTAGCAATAACTTTTGCTTTTTATCTATTGTCATCTCTTTGTATTTTTCACGTCGACTGACATTTTTATCTGTCTCTGAGAGGGGACGTTTATTTTTTTGTTTATGATCCATCACAGTCGTAGTTTTTATCTCCTAAATAAAGCCGTGCACACTGTCAGACAACCCTTTAGCAAGATAAAGATATCAATTTCTATTAGTAAATACGTAGAAGCACAAAAAGGTATTGGAGTCTAACCGACGTAACACCTGCTGTGAGCATCAACAGCGGCTATTGTCAAACAATATTGCAGATAAATACAATACCCAAAAAAATGGTGCACAATATTAACAGGTAGCAGTAGAGCGAGCAGGAGAAATAGAGAATGTGCTAACAAGAGCAGGCGTTTGCAAATGTATAAAGATAAGATAGTTGGTTACCTGTGAGCACGTCGATGAACTTTTTTTGGTCGCACCAAATGTAACACAAGCGTCAACAATTCTACAAAGATAGGAAAAAGTTGAATCATGGTCAGTTTAATGTTGTAGAAACTCCATAACCTTATCATGTGAGTATATTTAATCAAAAGTCCTTTTTTTTGTCCAATTCATTTTTTTGTTAGAAATCTGACCAAGCAGAACACTTTACACTCTACGTCAGAAGTTAGGTAATATGTACCAAAAATTAGTATAAATTAATATATGTAACTATAGAATGCGAACCGACCTGTTAAAGGCCCTGGCAAGACCTAATCTTTTTCCGCAAATACTACTAAAAGTTTCTCCTGATTGTTTTCTCTACTATTTCCTTCTCACGCTATCCGTGTCATATTAACATGGAAAGTATGTAAATAACAATAGTATGTCTTAATGAAAACATATGTTTAGATAGCTGGTACATCCATAAAAGTTTTCCCTGGTTGTTTTATATATTGGTACCCTTTGGAAGCATATGGAGTTCCTAAAGCACCAATTAGCGACGCAAAGCGCACAACCTGGGCTTCACAGAGCTTAAGAACCTAAGTGTGCTTTAACTGAGCCTTTAACTATACTGTATTTCTTGTATGTTTCTCTTTTTGTGAGTATATGATTTTAATCTCGGACGACGTATTAAACTGTTGGGCTTTATTGAACTAAGAATCAGACTTCCAGTTCAGTGAATATAATTTACCAACAACCCTCTGTTTCTGAAGAGGGCAACCTTTAAGACACACATTGTTTAATACATCAATAAAAGTTTCCCCTGGTTGTTTTATATATTGGTGCCCTTTGGAAGTATATGGAGTTCGTTCGAAAGGTTATTTCAATTCCTTACTGAGAATCGAATATGTTTTATCTATTATGAACCAAAATGGAAGAAAAACATAATATAGCAGTGTTAGTGTTCATTTAGGAAGAAATTCCTATGAGATTACAACAGGTTAAAACATAGCTGTGATAGTAAAATAATTTAGAGGAAGAGGAGACTAAAAGTCTTTCCAATTAACAAGTTACGGACTTGAGTAACTCTGATTTTCTTATTGCTATTAAAACCACCTAGGGAAAACAGAGCAAATTAAAAAAAAAATCGAGGGAGTAAAAAATGATGTAATTAAGGAGCAACCTTGGTTAAAGTGGGTCTGGCCTCGTGCTCGTGATCGTGATCGCATATTAGCAGGAAGTAATTTAGTTAGCACATTAAAGATTATATGAAAGAGCTACAGTAATTTATTTTTCAGCTCATAAATCACACAAACTTTCAGACAGAACTCCGGAGGGATTCTTCTAATTATATAAATACAGTTATTATCTCTGTTTCTTCATAGACCACTGACTTTGCTCATCACAGAGTCAGCAACAGTTAACAGGATAGTTTTTATCCCTGTACCTTTTGTAACTGGTAATTAATAGACATCAAAGAGCTGAAAAATTCAACAAGTTATCTAGTGTAATCTTAAAATTAAACATCAGACAGAGTAATAACCTGTGATAAAAAGAGCAGAAAAACGAATTACTGAAGCGAAGCGACAAATATCAACAGAAAACGCAAGCAAAATACAGTGTATTCCAGAATTTATTCAACTATCATAGCTAAACACCTCTGCAAACTGTCCAATATAACCTTAAAAGAAAACATCAGATTTGCTAGAAACAAGGGCATCCAAGTAATCTAACCTGAAGAGATAATGTTTAACCCCCAAAATATATTGTTGATCCCCATGAAAAGCTGAAGAGATAATCTTTAACACCAAAATCAAAAGCAAGAGAATGTTGATTATACACGTATGAGCTGCGTATGTAGAGAGAGAGAAAGAGAAGGGGAACCGAATAGTCACAAATTGTAGGCGTACAGTCAGTGTAGATGATGGTGAAAGGACAAATGGAAATAATGTAGAGGAGCTTCCGTCAATGTGAATTTACATCAAAACCAATTCACTTCACTCTTTGAAAGGCACTTCCAGCGAGGGTAGTTTGGTTATTTCATATGCAAATGTGTAAAGCCACTGCTTGCTATGTTTGACTTCTACTGACATTTTCGGTGACTGTGTCTTTTTGTTTCTCTATGTTTCCTTCTTCCATTTTGAACAATTACACATTTAATAAGCATTCCCAAATCAACTATGATTGCCTTTTTATGTATATTGAAAGAAGGCTAAATGTTTGTTGAATTTACAAAAGTGTACAAGTACATGTATTGTAATAAAATATAAAAGGAGGGGCAAAATGAAACTTACACCTAGACTACCAAGACCTGCTTATTGTCTCTTCTAAATAGAAGGAATATTTAGTCTCACAAATTATATTTAATATATATTATTAAAAGGAGAGGACAAAGTGATAACCTATAAAAAATTACATGGCATAATTAGTTACTATTTTTGAATATAAATATCTATATTTAGTTAATAACTAGTTACTATATATATATATATATATATATATTCAAATTGGGCGGGAGTAGTTTCAAGTTGGAGTCTTAAAATGAAAAAACAAAAACAAAAAAGCTATAATAAAAAAAATAAAAAAAAAGATGAAAAACTACCCATTCAAATCGAGGGGTAATTTCAAGTTAGAGTTTTAAAAAAAAGTTTAAAATAAAAAAGTAAATTAAAAAAATAATAAACTACCAATATAAATTAGAAAGTAGTTTCAAGTTGGAGTTTTAAAAATATTTTAAAATAAAATACATATGAAATAATCAATAAAAAAATCCACATGGCACAAATAGTTAATAACAAAAAAATTAATTATTAAAAATTAAAAAAGAAATTAACTACTCAAATATGGGTGAGCGTTGATTTAATTTCTTTATTTTATTTTTTGAAAATAATTTTCGTTTTTCTTTTTCAAAATAAAAAGTGTATTTATTCATTAAAATTCAAACAATATATTGATAAAAATATAATAAAATTTAAAATAAAAAAATATTTTCAAGAGTAATAAAATATATATTTTCTATTATATTACAAAAAACTTAAAAGGAAAATATTAAACAATTAATATGCTAATAATTTATATTAACTATATAATTATACTAAATATTAGATAATATAATAAACAAAAATACATAACAAAAAAGTTATTTGATGAATATATAAGTCCCTTTAATTTGATAAAAATTTTATTTATTAAAATTTAAACAATATCTATTCTATTTATATTGAATAGGAGAAGCAAATCATTATGATAATTCCAAATATAACATCAAAAAAATAACAGCGTGATAAAGTTTAGGACAAAGCTCTAAGTTGGAGAATAAAAAATTATTTACAAAAATATTAATAAAACAAGACACAGCGAAATTAACTACTCAAACATTTATAATAAAGATAAATACATAAAAAAGTTATTCGATGACTTCATAATTTCCTGTACTTAATCGAGAATTAATCCATTAAATTCAGATAATATTATTGAGAACAACAATAGAACAAAATTTTAAATAAATTATTTCAAGAGTAAAAAATATTTATCTTTTATTATATTACAAAAATAAAGTAGCAGAGAAAAATATTAAATAAAGTAATATGTTAATAAAAATTTCTATTAGCAATGTAATAATACTAAATATTGGATGATATAATAAAGAAAAATACAAAACAAAAATGTTATTCGTTGCATGTATAAGTCCTTTTAGTTTAATAGAGATGTTATTCACTAAAATTTAGATAATATTAGTAAGAACAACAGAATAAAATTCAAAAAAAAAAATATTCAACTGTAATAAATTATATATCTTCTCTTATATTACAAAAATAAAGCGAGCAGATAAAAATAGTAAATAAAGTAATACTCATACAACAACAACATACCCATTAATATCCCATGCTATGGGGTATGGAGTAAATAAAGTAATATAATATAGAAATTTCTATTAACAATGTAATAATACTAAATGAATAATGTAACAAAGAAAAATATAGAACAAAAAAGTTATTCTTTGACTGTATAATTATCTTTAATTTAATAAAATTTTTATTATTAGGTATATCGTATTGACAAATAACATGATAATTTAAATTATTAAAGCAATATGGTTTAATAAAATTAATAAGTTTGATCATAATTTAATTTAATCAATATTTTTTTAATATTTATCACGCATGGCACGAATAAGATAACTAATTTTGTACTAAATAGCGAATTAATTATCACATGCAGAGGATGAACATGGGATATCCATGTCTATCCCATCCATGGACAAATGACCGCTTACAGTTTACATATGGCATAATATCATTTTGATATTATATTTGAATTGACACACAATGTGTCATTTAACAAGTGACATGAGCTTGAATTTATGGATGAAGTGGCATTAAGGGGCCTAAGCCAATAAATAAATTCATAAATGATTTGACCCAAAGAACTCTTTTAACTTATGGTCTTATGGATGTAAATGTTTTTGAACCACATTCTTGGAATCAAATTTTTTAGTTTTATTAAATTAAATTTAAGTATTTACTGAATGATAAATCTTTTTTTATATATGAGTACCTATGAATTAAATCTTCTCAAGTGCCCGCCTAAAAAGCCATTCAACGGTCAGCACGTTAAGGAAACCTAAAAGTTTCACGCATTTGATTATTAGTTATTACAAAAGAAAAACCTAAAATTATATACGCCGTATATATAGAGAGTAAAAGGAAAAGAGAAAGTCACGTTAATCCCGGATTTTTCTGTTTCTCTTTCTAGAAGTTTCACGCTTCTCCGATCCTCCAACCTCTCTCTCTGTTTGCTCTGATTTTTTTCTCCATTTTTCTTTCGCAGCGAAAACTCAAAGCAGAGATATTAAGATTTTATTTCGCGGTTTTATCTTGGAGAATTTTCTGGCTTCAGATAGTTGTCAGGATTAGCTTTTGTCTGCTCTGTTTCTGCCCTTTCTGCATGCAATTGCATTCGTGAGTATATTAACTTCCAAAACCCTGGATATTGCATTTTTTTTTCATAATTAATATTGTCTTTTATCTGAAAATCGTTTTGAAGCCATTTAATTTCGTGGAAATTGATTTAACATTGTCGTGTTTGACAAATAAAATTCAGAAAACAAATGGAAACAAGCTGCGGTGAATTTTAGAAACATGAACATTTTCATATAGTTTTCTTTGGTTTTTTTTCTCTCTCTCTCTCTCTCTCTCGTGATACTAGTTTTTTATTTGTTCATTTTGCTCATCATTGTTGCCGGAAACTAAACTTAGAGAGAATTACGCAGGATTTTCCATAAATGAAAGATCTCGGTGAGGATTTAAAATTGGACTACAGGTGATCATTACTTGCTAATTTGACATAGGAAATCCCCCCCCCCCAAATAAAAAGAGAGGCAAACAGTAGAAAATTATGAAAACGTGAGAAGGTTATCTCTTTTTTTGTTTTTGCACTTCGTTGGAAATTCGTTAGATTGAACTGCGCAGACCTTTCAGAACCGCACTTTTTTCTTCGTTAAATTTGTCTTTAACAGAAGCTTTTAAGTATTTTTTTTCCTTTGTAATTATAGGTGAAAGGCACTGTAAGCTTTTCTCTTAGCACTGGTAAGAATCTTAATGGTCTTGTTTTCTGTTTGCTGAAAAGCTGCAGAAAATTTTCTGAAACACGAAGATTTTATTTTTCCATTTAAACTGTTTTTAGTGGAAGCTGTTTACTTTTTAAGAAAGTCCTTTAGGCTTAAGATCAAAATTGGAATCGTGGTTTAGTTGATGTTATTCCATACACATTAAGTTTGATGTTCCCCAAGAGTCTTGTTAGAAACATGTGTAGGTATAACCATATAAGCATGAGTGTTGGAGAACCTCTATTGTCTTAAGAAATTACTAATTATTGAAATAATGGGCCCGAATTAAGTAAAAGAGGACCCTAACTAGTTTGAATTGAGACATGACTGATTGATTGATTGATTAAATTGATTTTGTATGGAAGCCTTTCATTTGCATGGGTGAGATTTAGTTAGAAATGGAGAATGTTAAATTATATTATTTGTCTGGTTAATGAGAATTATTCTCTTTTGCTCCCTTTGTTCAAAGTAATAATGTTTTACTTGACGAAATTAGATTTTGATTTATGTGGGACATTCTATTTCATTGCATATAATATGCATAAGTTTTTGTTTTTATCTAGGACAGAGTAAGTATGAAGGGAGCAAATTTTGATGAAACCTGGCTATGTTGAAGCAAAGTTGGTGAACTGGAGTGGTTGTAGTAACTAATAGAAAGTGGCACAAAGATGGCGTCTGAGCTGGCTTCTATGTTTCCAAAGCTGGGCTCTCTTGGTACTTCAGATCATGGTTCTGTTGTATCCATCAACCTCTTTGTGGCACTCCTTTGCGCTTGCATTGTCATTGGTCATCTGCTGGAGGAGAACCGCTGGATAAATGAGTCTATTACCGCCCTCATAATTGTGAGTGTAACTCCTTTTGTTTTACGTAGGGGTTTCCATGGGAAGGCACGTAATGCTGATGGTGAAAAAATATTAAAAGTTGAAGTATCCGTGTTGCCTTTGAATGTGTTTCTTCTTTTTTCTGTCTTTTATTATCTTCCCTTCAAGCCTTTTTTCTTTCATTTCTTTTGTTTCAATTCTTTGAATGGGGCTCAGAAATGTGATTCAAATTGTCAGTTTGTCATTTATTTTTCTAACATTCTCTGATTTGCTTGTATTGCTTACAGTTATTTTCATGTTTGATAATTGCAGGGCTTGGGTGTAGGAGTTGTTATCTTGCTCATAAGTGGGGGAAAGAGCTCACATCTTCTGGTCTTCAGTGAAGATCTCTTTTTCATATATTTACTTCCTCCAATCATATTTAATGCAGGGTAAAAATGTCATTATCTTCTATTTTACTGTTTTTTTGGGCGCTTCATTGGATGTTCCGAAGGTGGTTTTTCAAGAGCTTTCTACTTCATATATTCTCTCACTTATTTAAGTTTGCCTTCTGGATGTGATTTGTCAACTTACAAGGAGTCATAAAGAATATTTGTGTGTCTCACTGTTATGGAGTATAATCTGATGAGATATCTATCCAGATGGCTATTCCTGACAATATGGAAGGATACCATTTAGGCAAGCTAAGTTGTCTGAATAAAGATATAAACTATGGCAATGCAGTGTAAACCAATACTAATATGGAGCGATTATTAGCAATAATGGAACCTTAAGCATTACTTGAATGGTGATGACGTTGAACACTGCATCATTGGGTGAAGATGATGAAATAATGGAAATAAGAACATTTGCAGTTTCGAACATTCATCGAAGCAGTTCCTGGATATCATATAGGAGCTTGTTGATTTTCTGGCTAGCATGCTGACAAAATCGAGCTTGTGAGCTCAAAATTGAAGAGCTTCCATGGCGGAAGTTCTTAGATGAAGAAGAAGACAATTAAGAGGAAAAAAACAGTTAAGAAAATATCATTGCATTGAATGATTGCCGTGTAAGAGTATTGTGTAAGTATTTATACACTTTGTTATACAATGACTAAAATACCCTTAATACTAAAGAATACAATAGCTAATAAGAAAATAAAGATACAAATACAAAGATACAAATACAATTAAATACTATATTCAATACCCCCCCTCAAGTTGGAGGTGAGGCCTTCACAGCCAACTTGCCTAGTACAGCAGAGTGTTTAATTCCTGTAAGAGCTTTGGTAAGAATATCAACCAATTGATCATTAGTTCTCACATGATGAAGTGAAATCAACCCTTCTTGCAATTTATTGCGCACAAAGTGACAACCAACTTCAATGTGTTTTGTTCTTTCGTGGAAAACTGGATTGTGAGCAATGTGAATTGCTGATTGACTGTCACAAAACACCTGAATTGGAAGCAACTGAGTGAGAGTCAGCTCTGTGAATAACCTGTTTAGCCATGTTAGTTCCCCAACCACTTTTCTGATGGATCTGTACTCTGCCTCAGCTGATGATAAGGAGATAGTTTCTTGTTTCTTAGATTTCCAACTAATTGGGCTATCTCCCACTAGAACTATGTAACCAGTAACAGATTTTCTAGAATCTGGGCAAGAAGCCCAGTCTGAGTCACAGTATGCTCTAATTGAGCAGTCAGGATTATTAGAAATGAAAATCCCAAGACTAGGAGCACCTTTGATATATCTGAGAAGGTGAAAGACTGCAGTTAAGTGTGAATCTCTTGGTGCCTGCATAAATTGACTCAAATGCTGTACACTGTATGCTATATCCAGTCTAGTATTTGTTAGAAAGTTGAGTTTGCCTACTAGTTTCCTGTAGTAAGTAGGATCAGGCAAAATGTTTCCTTCATGTGCAAGAGGTGAAGAAACACTACTGTAATTGAATACCTGATACTCTTTTAGTAAATCCGAAGTAAACTTTCTTTGTGTTATGATAACTCCATCTTGTTTATAAAGAGCCTCCAGTCCTAAGAAGTAATGTAGTTTTCCCAGATCCTTAATCCTGAATTGCTGATCAAGGAACAACTTCAAATGTTCAATTTCCTCTGAATCATTTCCAGTTATAAGTATGTCATCAACATACACCGCTACAAATACAGTAGAAGTAGAAGATCTTTTACAAAAAAGGGAGTGATCATTTTCAGAGTGCTTATAACCCTTTGAAGACAGTGTTTCAACTAATTTTGAGTACCACTGTCTGCCACCTTGTTTCAAGCCATACAATGATTTATTTAACTTGCACACTGTTTTACCTGAAGCTGATTTGTCAACTAAGAGACCAGGTGGGACTTCCATGTAGACTTCTTCATGTAAATCACCATGAAGAAAAGCATTGTTTACATCTAATTGAAAAATGTCCCATCTCTTTTTGACAGCCACTGTAATTAGGGCCCTGACAATTGTTATCTTTACAACTGGGGAAAAGGTTTCATTGTAATCAATTCCAGCTTGTTGAGTATAGCCTTTTACTACTAATCTGGCTTTAAACCTCTCAACACTACCATCAGCCTTGTGTTTAACTTTATAGACCCATCTACAACCTATTGCTTGTTTACCAGGTGGTAAGGGAACAAGTTCCCAAGTATTATTAGCATGTAGAGCCTCAAATTCTGCTGTCATGGCTTGTTGCCAAACAGGATTGATGGCTGCCTCTTCATATGAAGATGGTTCACTTTCATGACAAATGTTTGATAACAAACATTGACTTTCAGACAACAGAATATCAAGAGCAATGTAATGATGGCAGTGTTATCAAAGGCGCGCTTAAAGCGCGCTTAAGCCCTGAAGCGAGGCTCAAAACATGTTGAGCGTTTCGCCTCGCTTTATGGGCGCTTTAGTATAGCATCAAGGCTCTAAGCCATTTTATTCCTTGCCAATAAGTGTAATTATGAAAAGACAACATTAAACAATTGTTGTTCACTTTATCGTACTTTATTTTTCAATTTCTTTGTCAATATATTTGTTATTCATGCTTGTAATTATTAGTCTTGTACTACATATACATATTTTTACTTTTTCTCCCGTTGCGCCTTTTTTCATTAAAGCCCACGCTTTATTTGCGCTTTGCGCTTAAAGCCCCAACGAACCTTAGAGCTTTTTTGCACTTTTCGCCTTTGATAACACTGAATGATGGTTAGAAAACAGAGCATTTAATGAAGGATTGCAATTTGATGGATTAGAAGGCTGGGTGATACTCTTGGGCAATTGATAGATATAATCCTTAAGATAACTTGGGGCTTGATGAACTCTGGAGGATTTTCTTGTGGTTGGTGTGTGTAACAGTTCATGTAAAGAAGAAAAATGTGAATTATCATTATCAGGAGGTGCAGGGTTATTAGGTGAAGTAGAGAAATGTGGAACAGTGTTAGTGTTATTAGGTGATGTAGGGTGAAGTTCTGTTTCTGGAGGTGTGATGTTTTCAGAACCTTGTGAATTGTTATTAGGACAATCAGAAAAATCAAATCTACTGCTTTTAGAGGAATCAGAGAAAGAAGAATAATCAGGAGTAGAAACTATTTTAAGAATAGTAGGAAAAGAATTACCAGCATTCAATGAAAAAGGAAAAATGTGTTCATGAAAGATGACATTTCTAGATATGTGAATTTTCTTAGTCACTAGACTTAGTACCTTGTATCCTTTTGTCCCAAAAGGGTATCCTTTTGTCCCAAAAGGGTATCCAACAAAGATATGAGGGTTAGTTCTAGGTTCAAATTTGTCTCTATTGACTTTGGGTATAGTAGGGTAACAAAGACATCCAAAACTCTTCAAATGGGTGTAATTAGGTTTCCTTTGGTACAGAATTTCATAAGGGCACTTGTTGTAGGTTGTTGGCAATCTGTTAATTATATAAGTAGCAGTCAAGATACATTCTCCCCAGTATCTAATAGGAAGTTTAGATTGGAACAAAAGAGCTCTGGCAGTTTCCAAGAGATATTTGTGCTTTCTTTCTACTACACCATTTTGTTGTGGTGTGTAAGGGCATGTTTTTTCTGGTGTAATATTCCCTTTGTTTGATAGAAAGAAATGGCTTCATGACTGATGAACTCCAAACCATTATCAGATCTAATGGTTTTGATAGAAGTATTAAATTGGTTTTCAATCATCACTACAAAGGCTTTAATGGCTTGTAGAGCATTGCTCTTACAACTTAACAAATGTGTCCAAGTGGATCTACTGAAATCATCCACAAGAGTAAGGAAATATT
The DNA here is from genome assembly GCA_032618575.1 of Nicotiana noctiflora. NCBI lineage: Eukaryota > Viridiplantae > Streptophyta > Magnoliopsida > Solanales > Solanaceae > Nicotiana > Nicotiana noctiflora. Next base: position 78,051 of record JASVEL010006705.1, read on the forward strand.
TGTGATTATCATGAGTAGTTACATGGTAAGGTCCCCATATATCTATATGGACTAATTCAAACAGTTTTGATGTGACAGTGGTTCTTTGAGGAAATGTAAGGCTGATTTGTCTTTCCATAGGGCATATGGGACAGAAAAATGGTTGTTTGGGTGCAAACTTGGTTGGAATTGATGACATACCCTTCATTTTAACAAAAGGAACATGACCAAGTCTATTATGCCAGAGAAAATTCACATCATATTTATTAAGAGCATAAGAAGAATCACTTTTGTTATTGGAATTTGAGGAACATACAGACTGAAAAACATTGTCTGAATGATTATGACTATCTACCTTTGGAACAGAAAAACAATTACAATGTGAAACTGAAGCAACAGTAGGTAAGAAAGTAGATTTATTACTCTTCAGACACCTGGAACAGAGATAATATAGTCCTTCTTTGATGTTACCAATTACCTGAGGCCTCTTCAGTGAAGGGGCCTGCAAGAGACAAAGTACATCATTGAACATTACTAGGGCTTTAAGATGGGTAGCAAGGGAATGGACTGAAATTAAGTTGAATTTAAAAGATGGAACATAAAGGACTCTATATAGGACAATGCCGGAAGACAAAACCACATCTCCAAATTCAAGAACTTTCACCCTATAACCATTTGGTAGGCTTATTAATAAAGGATAAGGTAGTTTAGTGATGTTAGTAAGTGCTTTTTTGTTAAAGGTCATATGGTTGGATGCTCCTGAATCTATAATCCAAAGGTCATTTTTTGATTCAAAACATTTGCATGAAGGCTTATCAAAATCAATAGATGAGGTGCAGACAACAATACCTGCAAAGTTTGCACTGCAAGTAGGATCATTGTTGCCAGAAGAGCTTCCCACTTGAAAATGCTGCAGTAAGGTCATTATTTGCCCATATTGCTCCTTAGTTAAGCTAACATTCTGATTTTCATTTTGAATATCCTGACTTCCTCCACCATCATGAGCTGTATCATTCATAGCAGCATGTGCATTTGCCACAGATCCTCTTCCTTTGTTGAACCTGTACTTGCTTGTTTGATTATTCCCCTGACTGTATGACTTTGTATTGTTCCTATTGTAATTCTGGTTGCTGTATGAATTGCCTTGAGGATATCCATGTAGTTTGTAGCATTTCTCTTTTGTGTGGCCTAGTCACAGAATGACCGACCCTTATTTCCATTATTGACTGTGTAGTTTGTTCTGAAATTTCTGGTTCCAAAAGAGTTTTGAAGCTGCTGTGGACTTGTACTTACATTCAATGAAGTAGAACTTAGATTGAGTTGATTGTTAGGTTTAAATTCTCTTTGTTTCTCCTCTTGAACTAAGAGAGAAAAGGCTTGAGCCATAGAAGGTAAGGGATTCATCATAAGAATGCTTCCTCGCACTATAGTATATATCTCATTCAGGCCCATTAAAAATTGAATGAGTCTTCGATCTTGTTCTGCCTTATGCATTGTTTCTTTTGCTCCACATACACAGTTGCAACTGCATTGAGACTTAGTACTCAAAGTGTTCAGTTCTTCCCATAGTCTTTTCATACGCGTATAATATGTAATAATGTCTAGGGAGCCCTGTGTAAGATCGTTGATTTCCTTTTGGATCTGATACAATTTTGCTCCATTTGTTTGGTCATAGCGATCTTCTAGCTCTCTCCATAGCTCAGCTGAATTGTTCACATATTCCACACTGTCAGAGATATCTTTTGCTAAGGAATTCAGAATCCATGATGTCACCATATCATCACATCTTTCCCATTGACGAGCTTGAAGAGAATCAGCACTAGGTTTCACAAAATCTCCTTTTATAAACCCTAGTTTGTTTTTCACTGATAGAGCTCGTAAAACACTTCTCCTCCACGAGCGATATCCAATTCCGTCAAGGAGATGGAACCAGAACCATCCCAGGACTATCAGAAGGATGAATATAGAGAGGATTACTGGAATCGGTGACGGATTGATTGATTGTGTCTGCGTTAGGAATCGTTTCTTCAATTTGATCAATAGCCATACATGCAACTCCAAAAATTGACGATATTACGTATTATTCACCAATTGAGACTCGAAACTGTTGTCGATCTTCGAAATAAAGTTGAAAATTGGTTGAAATAGCAAATTGATTGAAATATGAGTTAAAGGATAAAAGAAAAACTTCTGAGAAGATGAACGGGACTTGGATTTATGAGCTGTGCTCTGATACCATGACAAAATCGAGCTTGTGAGCTCAAAATTGAAGAGCTTCCATGGCGGAAGTTCTAAGAAGAAGACAATTAAGAGGAAAAAAATAGTTAAGAAAATATCATTGCATTGAATGATTGCCGTGTAAGAGTATTGTGTAAGTATTTATACACTTTGTTATACAATGACTAAAATACCCTTAATACTAAAGAATACAATAGCTAATAAGAAAAAGAAGATACAAATACAAAGATACAAATACAATTAAATATTATATTCAATACATGCATATCCTCAGGTCTTTATCCACTAAGCTATGGTCTCCTTTGATTATACATAAATGAAGCCAGGAGTGCTGTAACTAAGAAGTTCCCATTATTTTGTAGCAAGGACTAACCTGTACTGATAAGTCTTTGATCGTGACATGAAAAGATTTATTCTATGTCATTTTTAAAAATAAGAAAAGATAAGGGGAAAAAGCCCCCTAGCTGAGACAAGAGAATCCTCTTGTCCTTTCATTTCGCGTATCCGGGGATCGTGTCTGCAGTGTCGAATCTGTAGGTTATACTTGCAGTTTCTGGTTAGTACGTAAATAAGAATAATCAGGAGGATAATTTCATCTTGTTCCATATCTCTGTTATTGATCTTTGATGTGCCTATATGGTGCGAGAATTGATCCAAAAATTTGATTATTACATAATGTAACTCTTCTCTCTTACAGATTTCAGGTAAAAAAGAAGCAATTTTTCGTGAACTTCATTACTATAATGCTGTTCGGAGCCATTGGTACACTGATCTCATGTGCTATTATATCATTAGGTATATTCGAAACATTGTTTCCACTTTCCATCACATGCTTCAACACTATTGCAAAAGCTCATTTTGTTTATTGGTTAGATAGGTCCTCAACTAGAAAATTATTCTGCAACTGTTTTATCTTGGTTAGTTGCCCTCTAGTTTAACTTTTATTTGCTTAAATTCTCTATCTACTTCAGTGAAAAAGGAGGATTCCATGTATGTTTGATCTGTACCTTGTCAATAAATTGATGCTTCTTGTGGTTTTATCATAATAACTGCTAAATGTACTTAATTTCAAGAGTAGAAATTACTCCCAAGCCAAAATTTATGTTTTTTCAGTCTGCTTTGAGATATGCTCTCTCCATGTTGTACCTAATCTCTTCTTATTTCACAAGGTCTTCCCTGCGAGTCATGACTTGATGAGGGATGAAATTGTAACGAGTTTAATGATCTGTAGTGTCTTTTTTCTCTAAAACATGTCGTTTGTCAATGTTCTTGTTCTTCAAGTGGAAATTTTTGCATAATTGATTTTCATATACTTCTCCACATATCAAGCCGCTTACATAGCATGCATGATGTCTTGTCCATGTCCTTGAAAGTGATGGTGAATAAACATTTATACTCCAGATATTCTGATGGTAAGGGAGAAGAAGGTGATTTCAAGATGTCTCGAATTTGCTTACCTTCTCTCGATCAAGCAATGTTGCAAAGCTGCTCTATTCATATTGAGTGGGACTAGGGTAATTGTGTTTGATGTCTGCAGTTCTAAGTATTTTAGTATATTCACATAGATTTTTTGCTGCAGACACGCTACTGTATCCTTGTTTTTGGTAATGAATTCATCCCTGTTATATTGTAATCTTTGAATAGAATTTTGATATTGTAGTATGTGATAGTTTCTCTCAAGCTTCGACAATTAATATTTTCTTATATTTTTTCTATGTCATGTGTGAAGGTGCCATTACATTCTTTAAGAAGTTGGACATTGGATTTCTAGATATTGGGGATTATCTCGGTATAACTCGAATCATTGTTCTGTTTATCTGTTGCTGGTTACTTCTGTTTCTACCTTTGACTGCTCTTATTCTGTCTCATGATTTTGTTAGCAATTGGAGCAATATTTGCTGCCACAGACTCCGTCTGCACGTTGCAGGTACAGATGCAGTGACCTCAACATATGCTAATGACCCAATAGTATGCCCTGAAGTACAAGTTTTTGCTGCTGCAGGTCCTACATCAGGATGAGACACCCCTCCTTTACAGTCTTGTATTTGGAGAAGGAGTTGTAAATGATGCTACATCGGTGGTGCTTTTCAATGCTATTCAAAACTTTGACCTTTCGAGTGTGAATCCCAGTATTGCCCTTCATTTCATTGGCAACTTCTTATATCTGTTCCTTGCTAGCACTTTACTGGGAGCAGCAGTAAGCTTCTCTCTCTCTTTGTGTGTGCGTGTTTGGGGAAAATGCTTTGTCCATGATGCTTTATTTAAATCTTTGATATTGACTTCTACTTAGGCTTTACCCCTCTAGTTAACATCTTATTCTTACTGCAGACTGGTCTTCTTAGTGCTTACATTATCAAGAAGCTGTATTTTGGCAGGTAATGCCTCAATTAAGGGTTTATGGCAGCACATCATTTCTGTTTCTTATAAAACTGTAACCGGATCATATAAAAGTTTAACACGTTTCATTAGAGTTTCTTATTTAGTGAAAATTTGCCTAGTTCCTCTCTAACTTATTGGGAAAAAAACTTCTTGACCCAATTTTCTTTACTTTTCTTCGTTTTCTTATTTGCAATAATAGTAATGACTAGTTACTTTTACCGTCTCCAGGCACTCCACAGATCGCGAGGTTGCACTTATGTTGCTCATGGCTTACTTATCATACATGTTGGCTGAAGTAAGATCTTAGTTTTAGCTCATTGGCACTTGTATCCAATATACATGTTTCTGATATTAGTTACTAAATCATTCATCCTTTGCAGCTATTCTATTTGAGTGGGATTCTCACTGTATTTTTCTGTGGTATTGTAATGTCCCATTACACTTGGCACAATGTGACTGAGAGTTCAAGAGTCACTACAAGGTACGATTTTCCTACTTTTCTGCCATGAGGTTTTCCAATTTACTCTGCCTGGGCAGAGTTTTTTGCACTTCTTATTACAATTACAACATGGAATAAATATATTTCATCTACAACCTGCAACCTATTCTGAAGGTCATACCACAGAAGCCTTACAAATACTAAAAGTAATAAGCTGTCTGATTAGCTTTTACAGACAGAAAAACTCATCTACGTAGCTTATGCATGCAAACAATCATTTATATATTATCACATGACACAATATTAAGCTATTACCTGTACTTAAGAAGTGACATTTTTGTCCGCATAATTCGAGTTAATGTTATCATTTTATGTTTCTGTAGGCATGCTTTTGCAACTTTGTCATTTCTTGCCGAGACTTTCCTCTTCCTCTATGTCGGTATGGATGCCCTGGATATCGAGAAGTGGAAATTTGTTAGTGATAGGTACGCTGAAGGAGGGTAGGAGAGATATTAGTGTTCTCTTACAGTGTTAATCTCCTCCCTTTTGACTTATTGTCAAACAGTCAGTAGTCTTCATCTGGTGCTTCTGTCATTTCTTGCAGTCCTGGATTATCCGTTGCAGTAAGTTCGATACTGATGGGACTGATCTTGCTAGGGAGAGCTGCCTTTGTTTTTCCATTATCATTATTATCCAACTTGATGAAGAAATCCTCGGAGGAAAAAATTACCTTTAGGCAGCAAGTAAGCAGTGGCTTCATCAAATTCTCTCTTATTATCCATTTCATACGGAGATTGGTTACTAACTTTGTTTTGTAGGTGATAATATGGTGGGCAGGTTTGATGAGAGGCGCAGTGTCCATGGCACTGGCATATAATAAGGTAAAAATGCTGATCATATACTAGGCCATCATGGTGACTCTTCTGGAACTATCAGCTCTTATATGCACACTTTCATTATTCTTATTTTCACATCCTTGTATTTGTTAATGTCATGAATCATGGTCATTTAATGATGCAGTTCACTCGTTTGGGTCACACTCAATTGCAAGACAATGCAATAATGATTACCAGCACCATTACCATTGTTCTTTTCAGCACAGTGGTATGCACCTCCTGCCTCTGCCTTATATTCTTTCTCGCTAGAACCTTGTTCATACATAATTATCCAACTATCCATTCATGCATGAAATCCAAAATGGTAAAACTTTTTTTTTTTTTCTTTTTTTCTTTTTTCAGGTATTTGGTTTATTGACAAAACCTCTTATAAGTCTCCTGCTGCCACCACAGAGGCAGTTAAGTACAGTGTCATCAGATGCAAATACTCCAAAGTCTCTTACAGCGCCACTTCTAGGCAGTCAAGAGGGTTCTGAAGTGGATTTAAATGGTCAAGATCTTCCTCACCCACCCAGTTTGAGGATGCTACTTTCTGCGCCAACTCATAAGGTGCATAGGTACTGGCGCAAGTTTGATGATTCATTCATGCGCCCCGTGTTTGGTGGTCGGGGGTTTACTCCTGTTGCCCCTGGTTCTCCAACGGAACAGGAACCATGATGATTTGTACGAGAAAAAATAAATTGTTAGTTAGCGTGGGCAAAGGGACCTCTGCTGGATCATTAAAACTTACTGTTGTCCAGATTGCTGACAGCATTATGAGCTTCAACCAGGTCCGATGCTTTTGGTGCTGCTGTTGCTTACACTGCTTTAGCAAACTCTACACGCATCAAAGTCTGCTGTTTTGGGGTGGAGGGTTAGCAAGGGTGAAATTCTAGTTGACCAGGGGGAGCATGTTTGTAAGTTAGTCCTGAAAATGCTTTGGTAGATGGTGATATTTTTGTTCAAGCATGTTGTAAATTTTGACTGCTGAATTATTTCCCGTTTGTTGTTCCTTATGTATAGATTTCTGGTGTTTCATGGTCGTATTACATTCCAAATTTGTGAACATTCTATGAACTTCAGAAAGAAATAATAGTCGGAAAGCATGAGAATAGTATAGCACGGGAGCTTAGTTAGCTGTACTTACATGTGAAATTTGTGTGTATTACAATCCCCCTATATTGGAGGCGCGGAAAGTAGTTTTCCCTCTACGTTCAGTTCCGCAGTTTTATCCGGAGAAAGAGACATGAAGGAAAATGTTTTCCATGGAAAATATTTTCCTAGAAAATGTTTTCATGGAAAATGAGTGATTTTATCACTTATTTTCTTTTGTTTGGTTGGTAGGTGGAAAACATTTTCCGGAAAATATTTTCTATGTTTGGTTAGAGAGTAAAAAATAGTTTTTTTAGAAAAATATTTTTTTTGCAACTTTCCTACCCTCCCCTCCCACCTCCCCAACCCCTCCCCTTCCCGAAGTCTCTAAAAATTGACACAATCTAAAGGAACTTATGTGATGCTTTACTTTTTAACGCAAAAATCGCGTATTTTCGACTCGGTAAATTTATAATTTCTAAACCCGTAAACTTCCGAACTCATAATTTTGGAACTTGTAAAATATTGAGTCTTTAAATGATAAATAATAAAATTAAAAACTGAAAAATATATTTTAAAATTTTTTCGGGGAGGGGGGTGGCTGGGGAGGGGGGTGGCAGTAAATCGAAAAAAAATAAAAATTTAAATTACAAAAAAAAAGTAATTTTTTTTTGTGCGGGAGGGGGGTGTTGGGGGTGGGGGAGGGTAGGGGTGGGGGTGGGTGGTGCAGAAAAATAAGAAAATAGAAATTCAAAACATTATAGGAAAAAAAATTAAGGTAAAAGAAATTTTTTTTTGCGGGGTGGGGTGGAGGGGTAGTAGGGTGGATGGTAACGGAAAAACTGAAATTTTTCTAAAAAAATACTGTTTTTTGGAGAGGGGTGAGGTGGGTTGGTGAGGGTGAGAATGATTGAGAAGGAGCTTTGGAAAATGTTTTCCCTTCTTTTGATAAGGAAAACATTTTCCTCCAATTGGAGGAAAATGAATTGATAAGGAAAATGTTTTCCAAAACATTTAAGCCAACCAAACATAGGAAAATTGGAAAACATTTTCAGAAAATGTTTTCCTTCATACCAAACACACCCTAATATCATTTGTTTTTCTAAAATTAAGATAACTTAATCTGAATACATATCTGAGTATGAAGATGTTTATTAAAAATTAAGATATCTGAATTCGAATACATATCTGAATATTAATATGTGTATTAAGATCTAAATACTAAATGATTAAGATTTTGTTTTTTAACATCTGCATATACAAAATTTATCTTTAAAATTAATAAACATAAAATTTAAATAATATACTAATTAATTTAATGGTAGTGGTTTCAAGTAGTTGTTAGTGGCGATTAATAGCGATGTTAATTACGATTGAAGGTGATGGTGGTGAATAATGATAGTTAATCATAATGGGTGGTGGTGGTTGTGATAGAGTAAGGTGATGGTAGTTTCTAATGACGCGCAGTGCCGACTTTGATTATTGATGGCGATGGAGTGGTTGATTGTGGTAGTTGAGGTGGGTGAGTGTGTAGTTATTGTTGAGGATGATGGTGGTGGGTGGTCAGGGATGGTGGTAGTGATGGCGGCTATGGTTGAGGATGGTGGTGGTAGTGGTAATAGTTGACAATGATAGGTGGTGACTAGTGGTGGTATTTAGTAATGAATGTAGATAATAACATCTTAATGAAATTCAGTTTTTGTTATAGATCATAATCAATACATATTCATACCCATTAAGCAGTTGTGAAGTTAAAAGAACAAACACATTTGCGTGTACCAATTGAAGTATTTTGAGAAATTGAGATATCAGTATCAGGAAACAATATTCTGAATTTCTTCATTCGAAGTGAATTCTTAGTTTTTTTCTGGATTCTTTCTAGATTCAAAGACTAACCACAAAATCACAAAGAAAATAGATTCATTAGTCTGATACCTTGTATAAAACCGTTTTTCCGCTTTCTATCGCACGCTTCAACTATTTGTTTATATAGTGTGTGAAGTCTAACTAATGGATTAATGATTAATGTACACAATCTGAATGATTAATATAAAGGCTTCCATAAGTGCAAACAATAATTTTACAAATTTTTTAGTGTTTACTCTTCTGGTAGAATTTCATCTTCTAATGTGTGTTTGAATTGGGGGACTAACTCATCTAAAAACATGTTTGGATATTATCTAGTAGTTTCAAGATTGTGAAATTTCTCTAGATATTCCAAAAACTTTTTTGGTTAAAATATATTAATTAACTAATTATAATTGGGTAAACTGAGAGGAATTGTTAAGAAGACCCCCCTTAATACTTGAATTGGTCGACTCATCTCCCAATCTTTTTTTTTAATTTCATTTTGATTGGAAAATGGTTATATGAGTGGGTTAGGGTGGATGGGGCAATATTTTAAAATTTGTGGGTCATATATAAAGTTTAAAAAATATTACCTCTCTCATTTTTCCGCCCGATTTGTCTCTCATCTCTCTACTCTCTCCGCTCTCTTCTCTTTATCACTCAACCCTGTCGACCAAGGTGATTTCCGGCGTGAAGGGACAAGAATCAAACTTCGATTTTTGGTGTTATTGTCTATATAAACTCACGAGGCACTATATTAAAGCCCAGAACACGCCAATTTTTGTAAATCCTAAATTCTTCTTTTTCCATTTTTTACATTTTGACTTCGGATTTTGTAAAGTGATTCATTCATGTGCATGTTCAAGATCGATTAGGTTGTGAATAATCATATCTTATATGGCATGTGTGGTTATATTTGCTTCTTGGACTACCTCTGTGCTCTGTATTTTATAATTTTGTCATAACTCCCGACCTAATGTTTATTGATAAACCTGCGATCAATTGTTTTCTGGCCGTAGATGTTTGCTGAATTTGGGGCTTTTATTTCTTATTCTGATCATAAATTTAAAATTATTAAATGTAACATTCCATATTTGTATGTCGATACATGAGGAGGAAATCAGCTGCTAAGAAGCATATCCCTTTGACAAAGCCTTCAAATCCTTCAGAGCCTTCAAAGCCTTCAAACAAGAAAGAAAATGCAGAAAAAGAAGTCGCCAAGTAAAGCAATTGATGAGCCTACAAAAACTGCTATTAGAAAATGAAATATAGATACTTCTAAAGCTTCCCCTAGTAAAGGAAATGCTGAGATTTTTAAGCGTGATAGGAGAAAAAAGAACAAGAGCCATCAAAGTCTAAAGTAAAAAAAAAGAACAAGATCAAAGTCTAGATTAGTTGACGAGGACATAGTTGTTAGTAAAAAACTCGATTTCAAAGAGGTTACCACTAGAGGGTGTTGATCAGGAGGACGATGAAGAATACTTGGAGATAAATGCAATATAAACTCAAATAAAAGAATTAGTTTCTGAAAAGATAATTATTGAAGAAGAAAATGACAGTGATGGTGAAGCTTTAGGTGTGGAGCATGATGAAAATGGTGATGATGATGCTCAGGAGGTTGATAAAGATGCTGAAGAAGAAAAAGAAGAAGATGTACTAGAAGAAGAAGAAGAAGTAGCAGAAGAAGATGATGAACAACTTGAACATCATGAAGATGGAATGGAAAGTGAGACATGCAGCAATTGAAAGCGACCAGGATGCTCTGTCAAGTCCTATGTTTGTAAGGGCGATCGACGCATCCAAATACAAATTCAGGACTTTTCTAAGATAGCATAGACGTTTCCCGGTCAAGATAAATGTGAGGCATATGATCAATGTATTCCATGAATTCAAGGATAAACTTAGAACAATCAAATTCATGGAAACGTTTAATAGTAGTTGTTTTGGTCAGTTTGCAAAATATTCAAAGCACTGGACAGTTCAATGGACAGCTTTTCCATTCCCTGCTGATTCGCCGAATTTATTATGCGAAGAAGCACGAGTTGTGATTTTTAGTTGGAGACAAGCTTGTTCACTTTGGATTGAAGAAACTTGCTATGGTGACTAGATTGAACAGTGGTGCCAAACCTAGTAAAGAAGCTAAGAAGAAAGTGATGGATGATGGTCAAACATTCTATGACAAAGTTTTCCAGTCTGGCAGGAAAAGGGTGGATGCAGAGTTGCTTTGAAACAATTGGAGTCCAAGAGGTTTGGCACAATTGAGAAGTTTAAGATTGCATTGGTATAGTTTATCTATTTAGTCTTATTTGCAAGGGATAACATAGCGTGCGTCGATAAGAAATGGATTCATATGGCTAGTAATCTGGATTTTTCCAAGAAATATGCATGGGGCAACAAGTGTTTTGAGCTTACAATTGAGTACTTAAAGAAGGGCATATTTCCAATGTACTAATTATATGTGACCAACAACAACAACAACAACCCAGTATATTCCCACAAGGTGGGGTCTGGGGAGGGTAATATGTAGACAGGCCTTACCTCTACCCGAGAGGGCGGAGAGGCTGTTTCCAATCGATCCTCGGCGTATGGAAAAAAGGCAAACAAAAACAAAAACAAAAACCGCATTAGTTACTCCAGCATACACCTCATAAAAATTATCTAAACATAAGATGCCTATGTACCATAAAGAAATAGGCATGCAATGATATCAAAACAGTAACTACCAGAAATGACTACCAAAAGAGAACACAAACTAATCATCTATGGGCGGCCCTACCACGCCTCACACCCCGGGAAAGGAGTATGAAAAATCTAGAAGCCCCTATCCTACAACCCTGATACTAGACCTCCAGACTTTCCTATCAAGGGTCATGTCCTCGGAAATCCGCATCCTGGCCATGTCCTGTCTAATTACCTCTCCCCGGTATCTCTTGGGCCTCCCTCTGCCTCGCCTCACACCGACCACCGCTAGCCGCTCACAACTCCTCACCGGGGCGTCGGGGCTTCTCCTCCGCACATGCCCGAACCACCGAAGTCTCGCCTCTCGCATCTTCTCATCCACTGGGGCCACCCCCACCTTCTCCCGAATAACATCGTTTCTAATCTTATCTAACCTGGTGAGCCCGCACATCCACCTAAGCATCCTCATCTCCGCCACCATCATTCTCTGAACGTGAGATTTCTTCATCGGCCAACACCCCGTCCCATACAGCATGGCCGGTCTAACCACAACTCTATAAAACTTCCCCTTGAGTTTCTGTGGCACTTTCTTATCACACAAGACTCCTGATGCAAGCCTCCACTTCGACCACCCCGCCGCTATACGGTGAGTGACATCCCCGTCTATCTCTCCGTCCCCCTGGATCACCGATCCAAGGTATCTGAAACTATCCTTCTTGGCTATGGCCCGAGATCCAATCATCACGCTCCCTCCCACTTCGCTCGACTCAGCGCTAAACTTGCACTCCAGGTATTCTGTCTTAGACCTGCTTAGTTTAAACCCCTTAGACTCGAGAGTCCGTCTCCATTCCTCTAGCCTCTCGTTAACACCGACCCTCGTCTCGTCTACCAGGACTATGTCATCAGCAAATAGCATACACCAAGGAACATCCCCTCGAATATGCCGCGTCAAAGCATCCATCACCAAGGCAAACAAGAGGGGGCTAAGCGCAGATCCTTGATGGAGCCCCATAACCACCGGGAAATGGTCCGAGTCGCCACCCACTGTCCTAACCCTGGACTTAGCTCCATCGTACATGTCCTTGATTAGTCTGATGTAGGCTTCCGGCACGCTCTTAGCCTCCAGGCACCTCCATAGTACCTCCCTAGGGACCTTGTCATACGCCTTCTCCAAGTCGATAAACACCATGTGCAGGTCCTTCTTCATATCCCTAAACTGTTCCACCAATCTCCTGACAAGGTGGATAGCTTCTGTAGTGGACCGGCCCGGCATAAAACCGAACTGGTTCACGGAAATAGATGTCGACTCCATCACTCTGGCCTCGATCACCCGCTCCCAGACCTTCGTGGTGTGGCTTATTAATTTGATGCCCCTATAGTTGTCGCAACACTGGATATCCCCTTTGTTCTTATACAAGGGCACCACTGTACTCCACCTCCACTCCTCTGGCATCCTTTTGGACCTGAAGATCGCATTGAACAACCTGGTGAGCCACTCCACTCCCGGCTTACCCATGCATTTCCAGAACTCCACCGGGATCCGGTCGCTCGACCTCTACTCATCCTATGCAAAGCCCCCACGACCTCTTCCACCCTAATGCGCCTGCAGTACCCTAAGTCTCTATGACGCTCCGAATGCCCCAGCTCCCCTAGTTCTATGGTTTGGTCCCCCTCCTCGTTGAGAAGGTCTCGGAAGTACGCCTGCCATCTCTGTTTGACTTGAGACTCCCCCACCAAGACTCTACCATCTTCATCCTTGATGCACCTAACCTGGTCGAGGTCCCGCGCCTTCCTTTCCCTTACTTTGGCTAACCGGAATAACTTCTTGTCCCCGCCTTTCTCCCCCAATTCCTCGTACATGCGACCAAAAGCCACGTTTTTAGCCTCCGTGACAACCAATTTCGCTTCCTTCCTTGCCACCTTATAGCTCTCTCTGTTCACCCGCCTTTCTTCTTCGCTTGTGCTCCCTGCCAACTTCGCAAAAGCAGCTTTCTTTACCTCTACTTTTCCTCGCACTACGTCATTCCACCACCAGTCGCCCTGATGTCTGCCTAGATAGACTTTGGTTACCCCAAGTACATCCCGCGCTGCCTCCCTAACCAGATTCGCCGTCTCTGACCACATTGCGTCTGCTACCCCAGAACTTCTCCAAGCTCCACCCTCGACTAACCTTCTCTCCAGCTCCTGGGCTTTCTCTTTAGTCAAAGCACCCCATCTAATTCGCGGTTGGCCCCGAGCACCCCTCTGCTTCTTCTTCACCCAGATTCCGACATCCATCACTAGGAGTCTATGAAGGGTTGAAAGGGATTCTCCCGGAATAACCTTGCAGTCCCTGCACAGACCTCTATCGCTCCTTCTAAGAAGAAGGTAATCGATTTGAGTCCTCGCCGTCGAACTTTTGAAGGTGACCAAGTGCTCCTCCCTATTCTGAAATGACGAGTTAGCAATCAGAAGCTCGGAAGCCCTAGCGAACTCCAACAGCGCAGAGCCTCCTCCGTTCCTAACCCCGAGGCCAAAGCCACCATGCACCTCACCATAACCACTAGCATCTGCCCCAATATGGCCATTAAAGTCCCCTCCAATGACCAACTTCTCGGATTGGGGAATACTACGCACCAACTCATCCAAGTCGTCCCAAAAACGCTTCTTGATCTCCTCATCTAAGCCCGCATGCGGTGCGTAGGCGCTGATGACGTTGAGGACGCAACCCACGATAACCAACTTAATAGACATCAACCTATCGTTCGCTCGCCTAACCTCCACCACGGACTCCCTAAGGTCCTTATCCACCAGGATGCCCACTCCATTCTTGCCCCTCACGACCCCAGAGTACCACAACTTAAACTCGTCAACATCCCGCGCCTTCGTCCCTTTCCACCTAGTCTCCTGAACACAGGCTATGTTGATCCTTCTTTTCTGAAGAATCTTCGCCAACTCAACGGACTTACCCGTCAGAGTACCTATGTTCCACGACCCGATCCTTAACCTATGTGCGTCCGCTACCCTCTTCCCACCCTTACCTCCCGCCCTACCCGCAGAACCGCTCCCTGCCCCACTACTCACCCCCGCCACCGCCCCCACCCCCCAGGACATGACCTTGCACTTACATCCCCCGTTGCGGCCACTATCCCTCCAGCTGACTATGGAGAATAATGATGCACCCACGCACAAAAGGGAGATACGAAAATGATGCACTAGATAGAAACAGAGTAAACCTCACAAAAAATGATAGCAAAAGTACGGGAAAGGTGCACAAGTTAAACAACAGGAGGGAGGTACCAACTCCCAGTGGAAAAAAAACCTAAAGGTAGGCTGTGGTGCGCCCGGGGTCAAGTGTTGCTTCCCCTTGCACGTCTTGGCTGGTGTTGCTTAGCTCTTCATTCCTAACGCTGCAAAGTCGCCTTGTCGCCTGTCCTGAGATTTATCAGGACGGGTAATTTTGTTGCGTCCCGTCGAAAACCTGCACAAACACAAAGCCAACCACACAAAAAGGCGGGGGAACGGGTGGGGGGTTGGGGCTGCCGGTGACTCGCCGGAGTTAGGGAGAGGGATGGGGAGAAATAGAGGTTGGGGGGAGGGGGGCTGGGCGGGGGGGGGGGGGAGAGAAGACAGGTGGGGGGGAGAGAAGAGAGGGAGAGAGATGAGAGGTGAGGTGGGGAGGGGAGAGGGGGCTGGGCGGGGGCTGGGGGCTGGGGGTGGGAGGGGAGGGGGAGAGAAGACAGAGAAGAGAGAGAAGATAGGCGGGGGTGGGGGTGGGGGTGGGGGTGATCTTACCTGGATGGCTGGTTGCCGGAGGGGGGGAGGGGGGAGGAAAGCTGCTGGGGAAAATGACCGTTGCCGACAATGGGGGAGAGAGACGACGAGAGTATTCTATTCACTTTAATTGAGAGCCCGCGCTTCTAGTAGAAAGAAAATAGACAAGATACAGAAAGATAATATCTCTAGTAAAAAGTCCAAGTTGGCTAGTTATGCCCTGTAGTATTATTATGTTATTTACTATAGACAAAAATTAATGCTTTTAGGTCCATTAAAAATGTAGGCATGGGAATACGAAGCAATTCCGCTATTTGATAGATGAGGACCATGCAGGATGTGCAATGCTCAGCCAAGTGATACAGACGTGCGCGAAGAGTTAAAGAAATTAGATAAGATGTTGAAGATCCTTGGGGAGATGCAAAATCAGAATAAGATCCCTTCTAAAGTAGTTGAGTCACCTTTGTACAAAGTTATAAGTTTCAAGGCAGATGGATGAATGCTCCAATTTCTACAAGCAAGATGAGGAAGCTGAAACAGAACAAGAAGAAGGAACCAAAGGTAGACGTACTCAAACAATTTTCAAAGGAAGATAAGAAACTATTCTATAAATGGTTTGACAAGAAGAAGAAGTTTCCCAAAAACTTCTTGACTGGCAGCTATGGTTGGAGTTTTTTCGAGCAGTTGTGTGGTGCTAACCCGACCGTTTTAATTTTTGTAAGTCCCTTAATCATTACATGTATTTTTTTTGTAACTCTATATTTAACGTATAATTTTTTAATTATTTTTAGCATGTGGAGGAACTTTTGGCACTGATGCATGTACGAAATATAAAACGTCCACACTTTATGCCCACAATCATTTTGTTATGGATATTGCATTATGCAATAACATGTGCACTGTATGTGATATGATAAAGGAGACTGCCGGTAAATAAGGGAAGGATTTGGACTTTTATGAGACTGTTGATGCTTGTCAAGACTTGTTCCTTACACCCCTGATGCTATATCCTCAAGGAAGTATGCCAAAATCTGGGGGCTGTGGAGTAGTACAAGGCTAAGATGTTGTACTCTGTGTGGCAAATTGATAAAATTTATTTTTTTACTGTTGTTTTCTACTTGGCAGAGGATTTGATTTGAATGTATGATACCAATGTCAGTTTGTATGATGATGGTAAACTAGAAAAACTGGCCAATTTTCAAACTTAGGCCAAGATATGCTTACAAAAAATGGTCGTGGGAGCGTATTATAGATGTGTCGGCCATTCAACAAAGGTAAATTAAATGTGCCATCCATTATGTTTTACTCATTCTTCTAGTTTCTTTAATAATTAGTTGTATCATTGATTATTGTAGTGACAATAGTGAAGCATATGCAGTAGAGATTATTGACTTTTTGCAAACTGATATGATGTTGGATCATCTTAATGACAAACGGATGGAGTTGTTCAGGAAAAAAGTTTCATTTGATATCTTCGGGGGAAAGATGGACCCTTCTTAATTTTATAATTGAAATTTCAAGTTGTGTTGGTCATGGGACAAATTTATTTGGGGTGCACTTGTAGTAATTTATGATATTTGTATCTACCTCTATGTAATGAAACTACCTTGTTGCTTATTAACGGTTGATGTTGTAATTTCTGTTTCCTTAGCACTTTCCTATGTATTACAACAGGCAACTACTTGGTTGTGTAATAAATAATGTGTCTAGTACAAAGCTAGCTACTTGATTGCATACTAACCAATGTGTCAAGTACTAATAACTTAATCAAATATAATATTGCATTAGGAATAGACCAGAGGTTGTGTAATAGACACCGGATCCATCAATAAACTAGCAACTTGGTTGTGTAATAGACTCAAGGTCGCGTTTAACGACTTCAACAAATTTAACATAACATGAATGCAACATTATACGTCAAAATACTTCCTAAAAAATAAAATGGTAGAGGGTTTAATTCGAATTTATGATAGAAATGTCAGTTTATACGCTGATGGTAACTAGAAAAACTGGTACAACCCATCGTACTCATGATACCTAGGATTTTGATGAAAACTGGCCAGTTTGCAATCTTAGGCGAAGATGCGCTTAAGAAAAAATGGTCCTGGGAGCGTATTATGGATGTTCTAACCATTCAACAAAGGTAAATTAAATGTAGCATCCATTATGTTTTACTCATTCTTCTGTTTTTTTAATAATTAATTATATCTTTGATTATTGTAGTGACAACAGTGAAGCATATGAAGTGAATGTTATTGACTTTCTGCTAACTGATACGATGTTGGATCAGCCAATGACAAGCGAATGGAGTTGTTCACGGACAAAAATTCAGTTGATATCTTCAGGGGAAGAATTGACCCTTCTTAGTTTTATAATTGAAATTTCAAGTTGTGTTGGTTATGGGACAAATTTATTTTAGGTGAACTTATAGTAATTTATGATATTTGCATCTATCTCTATGTAATGAAACTACCTTGCTGTTTATTACATGTTGATATTGCAATTTTTGTTTCCTTAGCACTTTCTTATGTATTACAATAGGCATCTACTTGGTTGCATTTGTCTAGTAATAAACTAGCTACTTGGTTGCGTAGTAGACAATGTGTCTAGTACAAATAACTCGATCAAATATAACATTGCATTAGGCATGGCCCAGGGGTTGCATGATAGACATTGGATCCATCATTAAACTAGCTACTTGGTTGCGTAATTGACTCAAGGTCGCGTTTAATAACTTCTACAAATTTAATATTACATCAGTACAACATTACACGTCAAAATACTTCCTAAAAAATAAACTTACAGTAATTAAACTATTCCTACCAACAACAAACCAATGTTCTCTTTCTCACTTCGCCATCCAAGCTGCCACAAATCCGACAACGATGCACAAGAGCATTATCCACTTATTGATCCTCATTTCATTCATCTTAACTATCCCTCCAACTGTACAATTTATAGGAATATGCCTTCCCTCCCGTTCAATCCCTCCATCGTCATCTTCTTCCTTATGAACATCCATTGCTAATATATTTTTAAGTTCAACCACCTTTATCAGCAGAACGATCTTTTCATCCTTGAGAACATTCTTTTCATACTTCAAACTACTGATAAGATCAGCAATCCTTAGATCTAGCAGATTATTATTCGACTTTCCAAATTGACATCTTTTACCCTATCGAATTTGTCACGATCCAGATTTTTACCCTCGAGAGTCGTGATGGCGCATACTAGTGGAAGCTAGGGAAGCCGACCATTTGCACAATCACTTTTTCCCATATTAATTCATTAACAAGTGTGAATCAACAGTTATAAATAATGAAATTTAAAGCAAGCGGAAGAAACGATAAACTATTTGAACATATATCCAATACAACATATCAAACCAAATCTACCCAGAACTGGTGTCACGCTTCACAGACAGTCTAGAATTTACTACTAGTATGGTTTGAAAAATAGATAATACATTATTTCTGAAAAATGCACATGAAATAGAATGAAGGGATAAAGGGAGACGCTAGGGCCTGCGAACGCCTGCAGGGCTACCTCTGAGTCTCCGA